>CM067311.1:56240793-56840076 GCA_034231615.1 Meghimatium bilineatum | reverse complement strand
TTTCAAAACTTCAATGAGCTTCTTTTTCTCTGTCCATGATATTCGTAGGATCTTTCTCTATCACTTCATTTCAAATGGCGTTATTCTTTTGGATATTGTCTTGTTTAACGTTTAAAGTTTCGCTTCCATATGTTGCCACCAAATGGATGTATACATCCATATACGGCAATATACATCCATATACAGTGAGCTAAATAACCAGAAACTATCACCACGAGCTGTGTTCCATGATATGTACTTACTGCATAAAACTGAAATCCGTAGAACGACACTATAGACAATCACATAGCCCTCATTTCTCTGTCCCGTGTCGCTTGTATGTAGCTGTTTTTGTATATTCCGTGTCCGTGTTAATATGACCTCTCACCTAGATACCACTCTTCCGGTCCATCTACACATTACAGTTAACTCGGCCATGTGAGCGACTATAATGGCGTTACTACTTGTCGTTTTCTGTTGTGTATTTGTCTTTATGAGGGCATTTTTATGTCTCCAGTGATTATCAAAACTGTATTACCCTATTCCTAGGGTTCACGAGTAAGTAAAGTTAACCCATAGCATTTATTAATGCCGTAGAGGTGCGAAATGTTAGTGATCTCCCATTTCAATGGCTATGCTATATCTGATATATATATATATATATATATATATATATATATATATCTATATATAGGAGTGGCGGTAACCGTTTCCTCTTCCTCGCAGACTTTACTTCCCGGATTAATCCTTTACCCCAATTAAGGCTAGGTCGACCTGGGAGCCGTTGAAACATTTCTACCTGAACTGGGGAATGAACCCAGGACCACTGATATGCAAAGCCACTGCGCTACACCCCCCCCCCCCCCCCGTTGAGTGGCATGAGATGTGGACCTCAAAGGGCAGCAAAGAATAGAACATTGTTTGAGGGATGTCCATAAATTACGTCAACAATCAATTGGGGAGGGGCTTTGAAAAAAATGTGACAGTTGTTGACAAATGGTGACGGTCATTTGATAAGAAGGGACTTCTATGGTGCATTTATTTTGTGAACATATTATCCTATCACTAATTAAGTTTATTGAATCCAAAAAAAAATGACTAAAGATGTGAAACAAAACGTACTTTTTCAGATAAACAAATGTTTTAGAAGTGAGGGGGGTGATAGATTTTTTTTTCCTGACAAGCGAAGTTGGATCCTATGAATTCTTGGCAGATGTTGGCACGGTGGAAGAGGGAGTAACAAATTGTCAACAACAAAGAAAAGTGTCTTGTGTTTACTTGGTCGCAGGTTGATACCGAATACAAGTGCATTTTTTTCCGGAGATCCCTTAGCATTTTCGGTGGAAGTAACGGATATGCGTGCTATAGGTTGTACCTTTGGTATGCTACGTGTAGCTTGTTGAGAGGTGGACAGTACATGTATTGAGACTTAGGCGTGTGACGTGTAGCTTGTTGAGAAGTGGACAGTACACGTATTGAGACTATGGCATGAGACTTGTAGCTTATTGAGATGAGGACAGTACACGTGTTGAGACTCAACTACAGTGAAGTTAATCATCTATGTAATTGGAGTCCATTTCGCCTGTAATAAATGTTAAAACGAAGTTTCTGATAATGAAGAGTTTTTAAACGTTATTTTAATTGTAATGAGCAACTTTTCACGGCTATGACAAGACATTTTAAAATTGTTAAATTATTTTTTTTAAATCGATGAATGTTCAGAACAAAGTGTTTTTCGCTGCATTCAAATATTCAGACATTGTGTTCAAAATTTTCTAAGTGCAATTATTGCCAGGAATTCAAAATGATTATTTTTTGTGGATAATATTATACAGTGATTGGATAGATTGTGAAAAATGTGATTTGGTCGTGATCAAAACGTTGTAGGCAGCTGAAATTATGTCCGTCATTATTTAGTTAGTGAATTTCATCACAAATTATATGCCTTCGACAGTTCTTTCGAATTACGAGAATTGATTTATAGTGCAAAATTCGACTTTGATTTTAAAGTGCAAAATTCGACTTTGATTTTAAAGTGCAAAATTCGACTTTGATTTTATAGTGTAAAATTCGACTTCAAAGATGAAGCACAGTGGTTATTTCTTGGAAAAATAAATAAGTAATGTTATATTATGTTGACTGTATATTTATTGTGTTTTCTCTGCTTATGCTGTAAGAAGTCACATGATTGAAAGAGGATCGTTTTTCGAGCTCAAAAAGTGATTCTTGATAAATTCGTTTATTTACTGACGGATTAATATATTTATGATGTTATACTAACTAGTTTTAACGGAGTTAAGTGACCCCCGATACAACGTGTAGGACTTGTGTACAGAATTCATTAGAATTTCATTTCACTACGTTTTGGTTATTGTTGTAATTTTCGTTGGCCACTATTTAAATACTTGTAGTTGCTTTTGTTATTTTTGGCATGCGACTCACAGTATATAAATAGTTATCAACGAAAATCACGGCAATAAAAAATAACGTAACGAATAAAATCCTAATTAATTATGTACACAGGTCTACTGCCGATGGTCTCGTTTCAGTATCATTTATGTTCTTCTTCTTCATCATCGTTCAATCTCAAACTTCAGCTGGATCTCTCTTGTAGCAGAACAATGTTTCTATGTTTCTACTAGATTTCCAGCAGAATGTAGTTCAGAGAATGGAAATGCATTGTGTTGCCGTTTTATTTGCGCTTATAGCCGGACACATCGGTCTTCGGCAGAATCTATATTTAAAAATACTGAATCCTTCATTCCTGTCTACATTTAGTGTTCAACTCTCACAAAAATATACACACAAATATACACACAAAAAAAACACAAAAATATACACAAAAATATATGAAAGAATATTTTGTGATACCGATCTATTAAATGTTGATTTTTTACTGAAGTACTGATCTTACTTCCATATTCAGTCATCTCACAGCAGCCACCGCAATCTAGAATCTTAACTTGATCAAAATGCACGAATTGCCATGAGATGGTGTTCAATTTGATGGCTCCTGATGGTTAGTGTGAAATAAATGGCGGGTATTGATTCTGTTGAAAGACCTGTCACGACATAGTGATAAAAAAAAAACCTTCAACATTAGATCATTTTTCAACCTGCATTACTTGATTTATTGTTATCGTTATATTTATTGTTTAATCGAACAGCCTTGACTTTATTTACATGACCTAATCAAGCAGCATAACAGTTTTCTGATTATTCAAACTTATTAAGTTTATTGTTGGTGCTATAACGCTGTCACGTGAGGCTTTGTTATCGTTCCGCTATTTATGGAGAAGATTATTATGCAACCATCCTTGCATCTTTGAAGTGGTGCTATCTTTGAATGTGCCACAAGACTGATTATTAGGTAGCGTACGGTAAATAGAATCACACGTGTTTAAAACATATATTTAGCGTTATAAGGTAGTGTTTCTTAAAGTGAGTGAAAACGCATCATAGGAGCGGTGAGAAACTTAAAGGGGTGATGTAGGGTCAAGGGGATAGATTGAATGAGATGTATGATCAGGAGGCGATGTAGGGTCACAGGGGTGATAGAGCGTAATCCTATATTACGCAGGTTTGTTTTTTTTTAACAACAAATTCGACTCATATCGTGGTCATTTTTGTGTTCCTAATTTTACCGGCTGTTTCCCTTTAAACCCAGATGTTTTTGATGAATTCTTGAAACTGTTGAAGATATAAAACACTCAAGACGTGTATGATATTATGCATGTATTTACAATTTTTGGACAAATATTGTGTAATTTAAAAGTTTTGTGCATTTTTACAGGGATTCTTTTTCTTATTTAATTTCACTTTACTTTTCATTTTAGTTTTCACTTTCTAAAATGAAATATTCAGAACTGATACCACTTTAGTTTATACATTCAGTTTTTGTAAAAATAAACTCCTTTCCCTCCATTCAAACACATTATAGAGAAAATGTACCACTTCCATAGAAACATGAATATACAACTTTTCCTATTATCTTGTACAAATTATGCATACTTCAAGGTGACGGGGATTGGTAGATGCGCCATTACTGCTGATATGTCGGACAGAAGTTGACACAGAAGTGTGTGCTGTGCTCCTGGTTGGACATGATAATTCCTGGACACTGGGCACACAGGAATCCCCCCCCCCCTCTTTTTCTAGAAATAAACAGACGTGCCTAATCCACCCTCCATTACACAACCATTGAGACACCGTTATATATTGAGTCTGGGTGTCGCCTCAGTTGTGCAGCTGAGAACCTGTGTTTTGTCACAAAGGCTGTCAATAGCTACATGTTCACATCTAGAGATCATTTAATTATCATAATCATTTCACAATAATCAAGGCAATGTAATACTTCTTGCACACGGAAGTAAGGTTGATTTCAAACGAAGATTGCTTGCAAGGTTATATTTTTAAAATTTTTTTTTGGGTTGTTTGTATGGTTGTTTTTTTTTGGTTTTTTTTTTTGTTGGTTTGTTTGTATGGTTTATTGTTTTTTTAAAAGTATGTTTAGAGTTCTTGGAATCAGTGAAATCTCTAATTACTAAAACATCTTGCTACTATTAAGCATGATGTTGGTTATCTATCTGACATTTCCTCAAACTTCAATGAACTCAAATGTAGCTGCAATGTCTTGAAGTTAATCTAATCTCATTTAAATAAAATGCGCATGCGGTTGCGTCTGTGGATCTCACCAATGACTCACTAGACAAACCAATGATGCAACAGAAAACCTTAGTAGATGACATGCCTTTATACTGAGGTTATCTTCTTGAGAATTATTGTTTGTTTGTTAAGTACTGGATTCGACTAGGCCATCTCGGGATGCCTAGTCGCGTCACTTTCAACCTAGTCCTAAGAAGGACTTTTATATCGCGACGCTGGGTGCGGACAGGGAACTGACGAAAAGTTCTTGAGCCTTGGCGAAAATGATGAAAAGGCTGTCGAAAGTTTGCTGAAGCTTGTTTACAATCTCGGGACGTACTGCGGATAGGAAGAGTCGTTTCTCTCTTGGAAGTTTCCAAGTCCACAGCAGGTTCCCACCTCAGCTGGAGATCGTCCGATCTTTGCTACCTTAGCCAGATTGCTCTGTTGCCCAGGGTGCTCCGCGGGGAGGCGTAGCAAGGTCTGGACCATTATGAGTCCTGGTCCTGGCGAGCGAAGCGAGCACAGGTGCTCGCTTCAACGTCTCTGCACCCCTTCTTCTTGAGAAGCTTCATGGCACGTCATTTATACAATCCCGTAGTCGAAACAGGGCGGAACAATAAAGAAACCTGTCACAAGGGCCATAGTTCTGCCCTGATGTCGACGTCTGTTTAAGCGGCATTATACTCGAAACAACATTGAGTCGGATGGCTGCTGAAACAGAGGACAGAGCACTTATGGGAATTCCCCACATGCTGTGAGGCCAGTTTCTAATCAAGAATCAAGATTAATCAAATAAAAACTCAGTCGTCACAGAATTTATTTCCATGTTTCCACTATTTCGTCGGAATATTGGACGTAAAACAATTTACCAATAGTTGTCTTAGCGCAATAACAAAAATTCAGTGTCCGGTTACGACGTCTAAATCTTTACTGAACAGCAGTTCAATGTGGAACAAATTATGAAGTAACATTTTCATGTTTTGACTGAACTACAAGTGAAAAATTGACTGTCCTTCTTCCATCTTTTGTCCTTCTTATCACTACTATGTTTGTCTCTACGTAAGATGTGTTGACTGTGGTATTTTGTTTGTTCTGATGAAGGCTTTTTAGTCGAAACTTCGTCTGTCAGCGTCTCGTTGTTAGGTTATTTTATCGACTTGTTTTGGTAACACTAATACCTATTTTTGTTCATTTTTACATTTTCACTGTGTTACTCCAGCCACTCTTTTCCTACTTAGGGTTGTTACCCAACATTGACATTTGTATCCCTTTATTTCAAGATATGGATGTTGTGAAAGCAAACTGTGAAGAATAATTTCCTACGTTGCAAAATGAAGTTCATATTAAAAAAGCGATTTGTATCAACAATTTTGTTTATATATACGGTAGGTCTCATGGCAGCAACGCGCCATCGGGGATGAAGATAACTCTTCATGTAGTAAGCCGCAGCAAATATTAAGTGAGGTGGTCAGTTCCTTTCCTTACTGTCTCTACATCCTCTAACTCATGCGTCAGGTATTCATTTAGAGCTGAGTCGTCAGCAGCAAGCAAAATGGTCGTGTCAAGCAAAATCACAACCCAGATTTTGTGTTGTCCGAACGTGGTTTCGAACCAAGCACGCTGTAACCTGGTGATAGCAAGCACGCTGTAACCTGGTGATAGCAAGCACGCTGTAATCTGGTGATAGCAAGCACGCTGTAATCTGGTGATAGCAAGCACGCTGTAACCTGGTGATAGCAAGCACGCTGTAACCTGGTGATAGCAAGCACGCTGTAAACCTGGTCATAGCAAGCACGCTGTAACCTGGTGATAGCAAGCATGCTGTAATCTGGTGATAATCAATAAAAGGTAGTACTGCTAGTAGAACAGAATGAAAATAATACTCACGTGGAAGACAGGTAATGAAGTTCTACTGGTAAACAACTAACACACTATCACAAGAGTTGGACAAGAGTCCACATCCTTCTGTATCTACTCCTACTCTTATCCGCCTTGCTGAACTGGTGCTTACACTCAACTCCTTTGAATTCGATGGTCAATTGTTCTATCAGATCAGTGGGGTTGCTATGGGCACCAAGATGGGACCTAGCTATGCTTGTCTTTTCATGGGACATCTAGAACATCTAATTTGGTCGACCTACGATGGCCCATTTCCATCTCTTTTCCACAGATACATTGATGATGGGATAGGTATTACTGACTGACAGAAACAGAACTGACCCGCTTCATCAACTTCATCAACAATTTCAACCCCTCTATTAAATTCACATCTAACATTTCCACCACCTCTATCCATTTCCTGGACATCATTGTTACTATTCATCCCCCTTATCTCAGCACATCCGTCTACTACAAACCCACTGATGCACATGGTTTTCTGCTCTACACTTCTTCTCGTCCTCCCGCCTGTCTCAACTCTCTCCCCTACTCACAGCTTCTTCGCCTTCGTCGCTTATGTAGCGATGACGACGATTTTCTCGACAAATCCTCTGAGATGATCGAGTTCTTCCGTAGACGTTCCTTCCACAACAGCATTCTTTCATTGGCTTGGCTCCATGTACGCCAGCTATCTCGCCTTGATACCTTGAATAATTCCCAGGGTTCTTCCTTCTCCTATTATAGGGTTAAACTTGTTCTTATCTTCCATCTCCATAACTCGACTGTCCGTCGCATCCTGCTTAAACAGTATTCTCTTCTCCAGTCTGATTCTGACACCCGTGCAGCTTTCCACAACTTAGCTCTGGTGGCCTATAGGGGCGACAAAAATCTGAATGACATCTTGGTCCACAGCCCCCTCAGGTCTTCTGCACCTGACCATTTCGGCACCGTTCGTTGCTCACGTGGTCGTTGCTACAAATGTCCTTATGTGGTCCAGATGCGCTCCATCTCATTTCCCAAGGCTATTTTCTCCATCGATGAGGCCTTTACATGTGAATCCCGTAATGTTATTTACGTGATCATATGTAAACTCTGCGGTAAACAATATATCAGTGAGACCGGCCTTAGATTGAGCGACCGATTCTGTAACCACCTTCATGCCATTAAGCACATAACACACACTCCTGTGGCCACTCACTTCAACGGCGTTGGCCACCGGGTGTACTTGACATTCAGGTCACTGCCATCAGATCCTGCACCACCGATGATAGATCTAGGTACGCCCTAGAAAATCGTCTCATTTTTGAGTTGGGTACCATTAAGCCATTTGGACTCAATTCCGACCACTCTTTTGCTTAGTCCCCGGTCGTATTGGTCTTTGTCTTTATATTCATTTTGTGCCGTCATTTACGTCATCGTTTTGTGCTTCTTTTTGTTCTTCTCGTTCCATCTATATTATCGTCTTTGTGTACTTCCTGTTCGTATCCTTCCGGTATCTCATTACCATTATTCTCTCGGACACGCTTATTGTGTATTCATTTCTACTTGTGATATTTTTTTTGGTATTTTTATGTTGTATGTTATGTGTGTATCCTGACAAAGGCCTTTACGTCCAAAACGTCGATTATGTCCTTTGTATTGTCATTTGTATGATTGTATTCTGTGTTTTGTTGTGTATAATATATTAGTTCATGTAGGTATCCGACAGTGATAGTGTGTTAGTTGTTTACCAGTAGAACTTCATTACCTGTCTCCCACATGAGTATTATTGTAATCTGGTGATAGCAAGCACACTCACTATTGACTAGGCTACCGTGCTCCCCTTGTTTCTAGACATTAACACACAAATTTCTAACAATATTATTCATCGCTCTATTGTATCCTATACTTAATGGGACGGACTTTAGAGTTGTATCACAGTATCTCATGTTCAATGCGACGGACTTTAGAGTTGTATCACAGCATCTCATGTTCAATGCGACGGACTTTAGAGTTGTATCACAGCATCTCATGTTCAATGCGACGGACTTTAGAGTTGTATCACAGTATCTCATGTTCAATGCGACGGACTTTAGAGTTGTATCACAGCATCTCATACTCAGTGGGACGGACTTTAGAGTTGTATCACAGCATCTCATGTTCAATGGGAAGGACTTTAGAGTTGTATCACAGCATCTCATGTTCAATGGGAAGGACTTTAGAGTTGTATCACAGCATCTCATGTTCAATGGGAAGGACTTTAGAGTTGTATCACAGCATCTCATGTTCAATGGGAAGGACTTTAGAGTTGTATCACAGCATCTCATGTTCAATGGGAAGGACTTTAGAGTTGTATCACAGGATCTCATACTCAGTGGAACGGACTTTAGAGTTGTATCACAGCATCTTACGAAGACAAGAAATCGTTTAGACATTGCCACAAGAGGTATCCTCGTCTTACCAACATGAACTTAAATATTGAAGACCTCACTCCAAGCATCAGTTACTTAACATTCGACATTCCTTGACTGATGTTCAGAAGATAAGATTATTACTTATTAATGATTCTCCGGTTATAACTTCACTTTTTCCCATACATTCTACTGTAAGGGTTTGGTATGTGCAGAATAAAGTGTAAGTAATTGGAAAAAGAGATACGGGATTCTGCTGGACTGTGGGGTGGCGCGTTGTGGGCTGGTTAGTTGTGGTATTGGTCTATAAAATATAAAAGGAGCGGTGGCTGGAAAAAGTTGGAGAAACTCTGGTATATATCAACAAAACAACAATATATATATATAGATTAGACAGATATAGAAACAAACAAGAACTATATATGAGTAAACAATATATATACATCACTAAATTACAAATTATAATCTATACAAACATATACCTGTGTTCATTCAGCTCCGAACTCGGTGCATAGGGCAGAAACCAGAGCTCTCCAATTTGAGCGATGTGATGCTACTGTGTGTAATTCTTGCATGATGTACACATAGTCATCCCTTCTTTGATGATTGTTTTGCAAAGTCGCTTGGTCTCCCTCTTTTTATTTCTCCATCTGGTACCTATTTTAATGCTTGTACTGTCAGTCTATTTTCATTCATTCTGTGCGTGTGTTCGTACATCACAGGTGATGATGACTATTTGTACCATCCATTTTTGAAAATTCAACTAGAGTTATGTCCATGCCTAATAGTTCGTAGATAGCTAATGAGCCCAATTCGAGCTGTAAATGTCCTTGGACGGTTCGGGTTTGAAATGACCACATTCAGTCTAAGTACATGTCTGATATATGTCCATCGCTATCTTCTTATTGTTGTAGTTATATATATATATATATATATATATATATATATATATATATATATATATATCCGCCGTGACGGATGTGTCGGGCCTTTGTTACAAATAAAACGTCGACACAACGCATTTCCATTTTATGGACTGCATCCTGCTGGAAATCTAGAAGGACCATTGCTACAAGAAAGATTCAGTGGGAATTTGCGAATGAACGCTGAAGAAGAAGAATATATATATATATATATATACAAGATCAATGTATCGACATATCGACAAATAAGATCAATATATTAGCAAACAAGATCAATGTAACGACATATCGACAAATAAGATCAATATATTAGCAAACAAGATCAATGTATCGACATATCGACAAATAAGATCAATATATTAGCAAACAAGATCAATAGGTCAACAAATACGATCGATATATCGACAAACAAGATGTATATACCAACAGATAAGTTCAAGACATCGAAAAAAAACACATAAAATCGAAGATGCCAAGGAAAGCAAATTCTTCTCCCGTGAATCACAGGGTAGGATAACCAAGAAGATGATGAACCAAGGGTTGGCTGAATACGACCATGGAACCAAATCAGACCTGCGGAATCCCTTTATGACTCATCAGCCTGATCTAACCCTACTACATACACTAGTCCCCAAGTTCAGAAAACACTACAAGGAGCTGCAAAAGACTGAAAATGACATTTGACCTTACAATAGACGGGAAAAAGCTCAGTCCGTCTTTCAGATCTAAAATGGTTGCCAACCTCTAGAAACATCTCCACAGATCGAGTCATAGCAAGGTTTGAGGAACTTTTTCAATTACACAAAATTATATTTGTTTGCACCGATATTACCTTCAAGTTAATAGGGGAGGGGAGAGTGGGAGAAACATGACTACTTCCTGAACGACTTTGATCTTTTACATGGCACCGTCCCAATAAACGTGTCAGCAAAATAATACTGTACATATATTAGAAAATAATACTGAACATATATTCGAAAATAATACTTGCGTCTCATATATATATATATATATATATATCTTCTTCGGCCATCATCATCACACACACACACACACACACACACACACATATATATATATATATATATAGCTTTATAACCACCCAGCAAATAAAATGTTAATTGTATCTGTTTTCGGGTAATTTACCCCGTTTACCGGACCACTGGGTTCGAAGTTTTTCATTCGTTATTCTTTTTTATTAGTAATATCTTCTAATATTGACAGCAAGCCGAGAAAGTGTGTGTGATTTGAGTTTAGTACATGTGACATAGGCTTGAGAAAGCAAGTGTGAATTCAATCCATGTGACATAGGCTTGAGAAAGCAAGTGTGAATTCAATCCATGTGACATAGGCGTAAGAAAGCAAGTGTGAATTCAATCCATGTGACATAGGCGTAAGAAAGCAAGTGTGAATTCAATCCATGTGACATAGTCATGAGAAAGCAAGTGTGAATTCAATCCATGTGACATAGGCTTGAGAAAGCAGTGTGACTTCAATCCATGTGACATAGGCATGAGAAAGCAAACCAAAAATAATGGTTGTCCTTTCAGTTTGTTACACTTGTCTCTAACTACACAGTATAATGTAAACTCAATATTATCGAATTATTTCTGCAGTGTTAGATAGTTTATTACTTTTCTAACATTATTTCTATCTTATTCTCATATTTTGTGTCGCTTTGATTTTACTTCTTACGTTTTACTTCTCACAGCTGGGTTATTAATTCATACCTCTTACTTTTTACCTTTTACTTCTTACCTCTAATTCTTACTTCTTACATTTGCATCTTACCTCTTACTACTTACCTTTAACTTCTGACTTTTTACTACTTACTTGACTGAAGTAAACGGACGTCCCAGCTGAGACCTTGCTACTCTCCATACCTGAGTTGACATAGATGTAATAAATAACCAAGTTACTAGCTTGTTTTGTTTTTGATATACTCATTTTGTCGAATGTTGACATTTTTATTGCTTATTGTATGTTTCTTACGTATACTGCCAATACATTAAACTATATCCTAAGCTGCTTGGCAGGAAACAGAAAACATTGTCTCTCAGCCAACTGGGTTATATTTGTTATCGTTTGAGCGCATTTTTGTAATATTCTAGCATTATCTATTCTCCAGTATCCCTCATCATCTAAATCTCAAGCTAGATGTTATTCTATTGCTGCAGGTAGATAGCAGACATGTTTTCTTATATTATCTACAGGTATAATTATGTAAAGGTATTGCTTATATATCTTCTCCTAATGTAAGTCATTCACATGACATGTTTTAGAACTTCTACTAATTAGGTATATAACTGCGCTTGCTTACATATCATCTACTTATACAAGTGTATGAAAGCGCTTGCTTACATATCATCTACTTATACAAGTGTATGAAAGCGCTTGCTTACATATCATCTACTTATACAAGTGTATGAAAGCGCTTGCTTACATATCATCTACTTCTACAAGTGTATAACACTACTTGCTTACATATCATCTACTTCTACAAGTGTATAACACTACTTGCTTACATATCCTCTACTTTTACAAGTGTATAACAGCGCTTACTTTCATATCACCTAAATTCTAAATTCTATCAATACTTGCTTACATATCATATACTTCTACAGGTATATAACAGCGCTTGTTTACATATCACTTCTACAAGTATCAATCTTGCTTACATATCACTTACTTCTACAAGTATCAATACTTGCTTACATATCACTTCTACAAGTATCAATCTTGCTTACATATCACTTACTTCTACAAGTATCAATACTTGCTTACATATCACTTACTTCTACAAGTATCAATACTTGCTTACATATCATGTGCTTATACTGTGCACGTATAATAGCTGATTACCTCATTGCTGTTGTACATGTATTTTTGCATGGTAGCAATATATACAGTCAGTCAGTTCCTCTTTTGCCAAGTTTGGCACATAGGGCGGATGTAATAGTTCTCCATGCCTGTCGGTCAGTTGCTAGGAGTTTCAGGTCTTGTGCATTTATGCCTGTTGATTTTAATTCATTCATAAATGTTCTTCTGAGCCGTTGTTTTTGGTTGTTGTTGTTTTCTTTCCCGTCTGGTGTCCACATGAAGAATTGTCGAGGAATTCTGTCTTCCTTCATTCTAAGTATGTGGCCGATCAATGTCCAACCGCGTTATTTGATGATGTTCCTCACATATTCTTGTTTTGTCTCTTCTCTTATTATGTCGTTTGATTTGAAGTCTTTACAATTAGTATTTGTGATTTTTCCGAGGCATCTATTCTCAAAGGCAACTAACTTCTTATCCATTATTGTGGTAGATTTCCAACTTTCACATCCATATGTCAATGATGGAATCACACTTGCATTGAATAGTCGCAGTTTGATGTGTTTACTTGCGATCTTCGATCTCCAGATGTTTGAGAGTTTGTTAAAGGTGTTGGAGGCGAGAGCGATTCGAGTCTTGATTTCTGAGTTGGTATCCCCGTCTGCTGTTATCTTGCTTCCCAACTATACGAAATTTGAAACGTTGTCTAGTTTATTATCATCTAGTTTAATTGATCCTGTCAGGCCGGTAAAGTTCATGATTTTCGTTTTATGTGTGTTTATTTGAATGCCTATCTGTTGTGCAAAAATGTTGAGTCTTTCTGGTTTTTTTTTTCTTGGAGATCTTGGTGTGTTGAACTCAGGAGAGCAATATCATCTTCGAAGGTTAGGTCTTTCAGGGTCTTGTTTTTTTTTACCCATTTTACTCCTACCTGTTTTTGGTCTGTGCATTTCCTCATCACCCAATCAATCGCGATTCACATATACAGCTGTACTGGTAATATAAAAATAACCTATTTTCTCCAGGAATTCAGTGTGAAACAAATCAACATATTTAAATATTTGAATATCTCGGTACCTTAATAACATTGACCGAAGATGTCGATTTTTCTTAGAGATTTCTATTCATGATTAAACTTTATAAACTAGTGTGTCTTTTTATATGTTCAAAATGTGTTAGCTTGATTTTTTTAATAGTTTTGAGGAGCCAATTTTATTTTATTTTCAGGTATCTACGGACGTCTGTGTTGTATCGTCTTCCTGTCCATGATATTCTTATGATCTTTCTATAGCCTTTCATTAACGATGGTATTGTATTTTTCATTGGCCATGTCATTGTCCACGTCTCACAACCATAGGGACACTCCATACATTACGTCAACAATCAATTAGGGGGGGGGGATCGGATAAAAAAAGTTCGGAAGTCGTTGACAAGTGGCATGGAGTTGACAAAGTTGCTTATTTTTATATACCAATTTGTAAAAAAGTGAAGTTACCCATATCAATTATTAATGTCGTAGGGTGTGAAATTGTTAGCGATCTCACATTTCAGTGGCTCTGCAGTATGAGGGCGGTAGCCATCTCCTCTCCCTCGCAGTATTTATTTCCCTTATTAATCCGGTACCCATTTAAGGCTTGGTCGACTCGGGAGCCGTTGCGGTGTGAAAAACATTTTCGCCTCAATTGGGAAATGAACCCAGGACCATTCATATGCCAAGCCAATGCTCTAACCACCGCGCTATGCGGAACCCAATATACCATTAAATTATTTAAATTGGAAAATTGTTTTCTTAAATTCTGAAATAATCCTGAATTTTGTCGTACTTTTTATGCATTAATAAATTGTTTTAAAAATATTAATTGTTTAATATTGGGGGGGGGGTGGTACATTTTTTAGGGAAGATGTACGTGTTTTGGGGAGGGGGTGTAATTTTTTTGACATAATTAAGCAGGGGGAGGGAGCTCCTGAATTCTTAACAGTTCGAGAATTCTTAACGGGTGGAGAGTGTTAAAAATGATTAACGTAATTTATTAACAGTGTTTCCACTGAAAAATTATAGTTACTTATCAGTTGTAACATTAGTTGTAAAATACTTTTCTGTTTGCCCCTTACCATATAATATTCCTTATAGTTTTTGTTGTATGGTCATTGGTAATATCTTACTAACCACTGTTAAACAAATTCATGTGTTGTTAATGGCCGACCATCTATATTAAAAGCTGTTGACATTTTCTAGTTGTTCTTACTCAATTTCTATTGTCGATGTGAGTCTATTTCTGTTAATATGGATTAGTTTTGTCTTGGTTGTACATTCTTACAAATATACTTGTCCATTTCTTCAATGTATTTCAAAAATTATCACTATCTTTCCAGTTGCCACAATGTTTTCTGTTCAATATCTTTGATATATATTATCTCGTTTTTTAATGAATCAAAAAGATTTGAATTGTATAAGAATATTTGTGGTCTCAATGAAAAATTCCATCTTCTATTTTAATTGTACCAAGAAATTTTCATTAAGGGAAAATGACCAACGTTTTGGCTAAATTACTAATGCTTCTTCTTCATGACAATGATCCTGCTAGATTTCCAGCATAACGTAGTCCAAAAAATGGAAATGTGTTGCGTGTTCCCGTTTGGTTTTTTTTCGTTAATGGCCTGACTCATCCGTCTTTAAAGGTCACGTTTCTTTATCTGTAGAACACTATCTGGTTCTATAACTATGTTCAATAACTTTATTTTGTACATGTAAGGCCTATTCCTATGTATTTTAATAGCGCTCATCATTAATATTCTTCTATAAATTGACATAATAAAGTTACACGATGCTATGCATTTTAATGGCGAGGTTCAAATATTGGTTCAAATGGAATTTAATAGACTTCAATCAAATCATGCCCCACTGACGTAGTGATTCTCCTTTTTTCGTTCTCATTCCTCCAGTTTGTTTTTTCTTATACTCATTCTGACAACCACAAAACGTTAATGCTTTTTCTGTCATTCAATGTCTGGGTTCTACTCTAATTTTTCAATATTTGTGTATTTTTTTTTTGGTACTTACCGGCTGTATGAGCTTTATTTTTTTTTCTGGAGAAAAGGCGTGTTGACAAACGTTTATATAATATTTTTTTCGTAAGCTTGTAACTATACTTTCTCGTGTGTATTATTTGCTTAATGTTATTTATTATTGTTTTATATTGATAGCTAAGTATTTTCAGTAACCTGTTTACTTTATTTACGATTTACCTTTAATTATATTTTATCGTGCGGTTTACTCTATTTTGTGAGAGGTTAACTATATTTTATTGTGTGGTCTACTCTGTTTTGTGAGCTTTTAACTATGTTTTATTGTATGGTCTACTCTGTTTTGTGAGCTTTTAACTATGTTTTATTGTGTGGTCTACTCTGTTTTGTGAGCTTTTAACTATGTTTTATTGTGTGGTTTACTATTTTGTGAGCTTTTAACTAACTATATTGTATCATGTTGTTTATTGTGTTTGTGAGATTTAAACTATAGCAGTTGTCCATAAATTACGTCTATATTTTTTCAGCAATTTTTTATTTGTGAAAGTGTATACTTTGTATCCTCTTTTACTTTCTATTCATATAGTATTACTGCAGCCCCCTCCTACTATTGATCGTCTTTAAATCTACAACCTTTGTCGACGAGATCTCGTTTGAGTGTCTATACAATTCTTCACACAGAAATGAAGAATATCCAAGACTAGACGTTCTTTCTTTTTTTTTTCCACTTTATACCTCTTTATGTCTTGCAACGTCAGAGATAGAAGAGTTCTCTGGAGTTAGATTCTCCTTGTGCTTCATATTTGTTTGTTTTCCTTGACTCTTTTATTTCTGTAATCATTCTTTTGCATAGTGTACCAAAGACTTTGTATCTGTCGTTTCTGCATAGTAATTATTTTTTAGGAACACTATCTAATGGTAGTCAAGGAGGATGTAAAACCACTTAATATTTTGTCTTCTGATGTAATCCATGATTGGCATTGTGTTTGTTAGTCTTCTTATGTTTTCATTTCTTATTCTACCTGTTACTCCGAGAAGCCAAATTAAACAAACATATATGAAGTACAAAAAAAATCATCTCCAGAGAACTCTTCTACAAGGGACACTGCAAGGCATAAAGCGGTATAAAGTGAAAAGAAGAAATATTCTGAGTATTCTTCGTAAACAAGCCATTTCTGTTGTAAAAAGTGCTATTGTAGCCTTTCTTGTTAATGTCTATGTTTGACATCGGTAGCATAGTGCATAGTGATGGAATGAAGATGATGATATGTGATTAAAATACACAGACTAGACGGTAAGTTTCTCAAACTGTAACTATATTGGAGATTCAGCCAGCTCCTTCAAGCTAATCTTGATATTATTTTCCAGTTCACTAAATTGGTTTTTGATCCTGTCGGTAATGTACAAATTGGCATAGAATATTTCTACACTTAATTTTCAAATGGAATGTCTGCAAAGATTATGTCGACCTTACGCACAGGTAACAACTATGATACTGTTTCAAGGGGAATTATCAACAAAACGTGATAGTTTTACCTGTTCAAACTCGTTTTAAAATAACAATTCTTCCTCTTATTCTCGTTCCCAGTTTAACATGACTACACAGCATGTTCGGTTATCTTAATGGATGCTGCTGTGCTACAAAGCTTCTCAGTGCTCCCATACAGATTTCTGTGGATATCCGTCTCTGTGAGCCAGTGTTCATCACTTACCTGGTTTAGTGCAATGCGGTCATGCAGGATATTCTCCGTTGTCTGTGCTACATGTCCATATGGAGACATAGGTGATGAAACAAGTCTATTTAAGTGGCCATTTAGTCTGTTGTTGTGTGACAGTGTCACCTATGTCGGATTTCCCACATGTTGAGTTCTACCGTAAAATGAGAGTGGAGACTCTCATACATTCCTTTGGGTATTATAGGGAAGTGGACAGACCGGCACACATCAAGACCACTGACAGCAGAGGGTAGCAATTAACGGGGACTGCTATCATACAATGAATCTTGACCCGTCTGTCCGAAAATGTTAATGGGACACGTATTACAAAGGACCGAAAACGCCCAAATTGTACACCGCACTCAACATAGCCAGCGGCTACGGTACGCAGAGAAATCGCCGGACGAGATTGGAAGACTTTGAAGTACGTATCGGATGGATAGGGGTTGGTGAGCCAATGAGTTGTAAGACGGGAGTCGAGTTTGGGAAGTTGAGGTGCACGGTTGTGCTGGGATTTGGGGAGTCCGAAGTGGACTCAATATTTTACAGAGTAGATCCCGGAATAGGGGATAAGTCATACTTTGACTGAGAGTTGATGTTATGCTTTTTTGTGTAATTTTGATTGGAGAAGTCGTATCGTCTGAGAGTTACGTTGTGCCTTTTTGGAATTAATTAGATAAGTCGTATTTTGCTGAGAGTTGATGTTATGCCTTTTGTGTAAATCTGATTGGAGTAGCCGTATCGTCTGAGAGTTGATGTTGTGCCTTCTTGGAACCAAATGTGTAAAATAAAGTTTCGATTAAATTGCAAACGTTGGAGTTACAACCTTGTTTTATACTATGCTATCACCTGGAGATAAGTGAGAGAACCACAACAGATATGACTTCATAACCTACACTGCTTATATATATATTGCTCTTTGTCGCCATATGGTAGAATATGGTATGATACGCATGTAACGGGTAATACTGTTACAGTTGAAATTGTTGAGTTGAGATTCAACACTTATATATATATAAAATGTCTTTCAGCGTGTCTGCCGTTGAAACTTTAGAAACATGTACTTTGGTAACATCTTCATCAAGACATGTCTCTGCATCGATGATTGGCTGACCTTCAAAATCCCGTTTCTTGCCTTGGTGATGCACTCTGACAGATTGTATGCTGTTCACCATATGATATTTACCTCCCATTTGTATCTATACCTATGTCTGGCTCGTCTTCCCTCAAATTTACCTTCGAGAAGGTAGCCGCGTTAGTGCACTGGCTTCGCATATGAGTGGTCCTGGGTTCATTCCCCAGTTGACGCAGAAATGTTTTTCAGATCACAACGGCTCCCGGGTCAACCCAGACTTAAATGGGTACCAGATTATTCCGGGAAGTAAAGACTGCGAGGGAGAGGAGATGGCTACCGCCCTAATTTGCAGAGCCTCTGAAATGTGAGATCGCTAATATCTTGCACCCCTATGGCATTAATAAATGCTATGGGTTACTCTACTTTACTTTACCTTCGAGAAATGTATTTAACAAGGTGTCATATCTTTCAATTTGTACACAATGTTTGATGTGTTTGATTTTCATTTCCTTTAACAGCATTCTATTTTATAGGCAGTGTTGTCAGAACCTTAGTTTGTTTTCTTTTCATTACACGAAGATTTTAATATTCTTTTAGATATCCACACCTTTAACGAATCAATTATGTATTATGTTTCTTCATTATCGATGTTTGTTAGCCATAGTCTACACTAATGTCTCTCATTTATAACTCATTTTCAGCGAATGATTAAGGGAAGTAATTAGTTTCCTCGTGTCATTGAGAGTACTTTTAGCCATTCCTATTCTTTTAACTTCTGTTTCACATCTGCCATAATTGTATGATTATATTTCCAAGATATAAGTTACTGTCTTCTTGTTGCTGAATAACTCCGTGTATTTTTATGTTTAACGTTTGTTCCGTTTTCATTTTGCTGATTTTCTGGATGTTAATATCTAGTTTATAATATCGTAGATTGTTTTTATTTTCAAATTGTGTTATGTGTTTAAAATATTTCTCACCGTGGATGTTAAATAGGCTGAACCATATAATACATTTCTCACTGTAGATATTAAATAGACTGGGTAATTCAAACATTTCTCAATGAAGATGTTAAATAGGCAGGGTAATAAAATACATTTCTCACTGTAGATGTTAAATAGGCTACGTCAGTGTTTCTGAACGTGGAGCCCACGCTTTGATTGTTCAGGGGATAATTCGAACACGTTATAATTCGGCTTTATTTAAGAATAATTCAATTTATTTTTTTTTAATATAGAAAATATGTATATGTTACATATGGGGCATCGGAATTTTATAAATACGTACGTGAGGCATTGTTAAAAAATGGCTGAGAAACACTGGGCTAGATGATAAAATAAAATACAGCACTATTTGACTCCTATATTTATTTATATACATGGTGAGTATCTGTTCTCATATATTATTGATACGGTCTGTTCCTAATGCATATATCGCATGTCTCATGTTTTTCCAAATCTAATCCTAAGTCGATAGCAGTTTGACTTAAAAATTCACGAAATGCTTGACGTATAGCTTTGTTACTTATAGTGTCCAATCATGAAAACAATTTAAGCAAAAAACACTAACAACATATAGTTTTTCAATATTTCATTTGCAAATTATATCTTATATGCAGTAATATCGTGACTTCCTATGGAGTTTGCAATTCCTTCAATCCACCTTCTCCTTAATCACCCTCTGACTCCAGTTGTTTCCCTTTTCATGTTCCATGGTCCTGCTGGCCAACACGGGTTTCATTCCCATTAATTGACCAAACCATTTCAGTCTCGACTTTTTCAATATATTTGGCCATGTACGCTGTTCCAATAATTTATAATCCCTTCATTCCTGACATAATCCCTTCATTCCTGACATAATCCCTTCATTTCTCACATAATCCCTTCATTTCTCACATAATATCTTCATTCCTGGCATAATCATTCCATTCCTCATATAATCAAAATTCAACAATATTTGAATAGTAGGATCTTGTACAAGATATACAAACTCGTCATACATGGGGTAACCCTAGTACAATGGAGTCAATAGTCTAAATTTGTTCAACTTTTTCAACATTTTTAAATCCTGGTTTTCTCATGTTTTCACATCTTTGCACCCATACGAATACAGTACATTGTTTCATCTTTAACTCTTCTGCGTTGTTAGTTATACATCTTTTCATGTTATCTGGAATTTCCTCTATTCTATTCTACTGTCTTTTATCTGCTTTGGCTGTAAGGTGTCGCAGGTATGAATGACGATCGGTTTTCGGACTATGGCATGTCTGGTCGCTTGATATGCAGACATATAATATCGTCTCAGATTGTCTGTTTTCAGAGATTTTTAATTAAGTAAAATGTACCTCCTATAGTGAGGTACGATTCTTTCAACCGTGGGTGTTAGTCTAATTTGGTTATACCAGTACTTGGTAAATTCTTTCACTCGGCTATAAATAGCAAAATGTTCACATTTATAACTAGCTGACGTCAAAGAATTTCGAAAATCGCCAGTAAAATAGATTGATGCCGTATCGTCACATCTCCGGACGTAGACGAGAAATTTTAGAATGCTTCTCATAAGTCGGTTAAATATCACAACTGCTGCACGTGCTAATGGTACCATAATTCTAAATACTAATTCTAACCCTAACCCTAATGAAAACCCAACAGAACAATGCGCTCAGAGCTTTATTATGTCTGTTGTATATTCCCAGGTGGATGATGGTCAGAATATCCACACATGCCGTTAAGTGTAGGCGTCATGACTGGGAGTTTTAGTTTTCTATCCAAGGCCAGATGTGTCGCTTTGGTTGTGTTGAATCCGTATTTGTTCAGTGATGTCTTGACATTATCTATCCATCTTTTTCTAGGTCTTCCTCTGGCCTTGTATCTGGATTTTCTAATGTTATATGTTCTTGTTGTTTTTGGGTATGGTTCATTCTCATAAGGTGTCCAAATGTTTTTATTTGTTGTTTCTGGATGTACTCTGTTTAGTGCGTGGTCTTATACCAATTCTTTTCCTGATTTCGTAATTTCTCATTTTGACTAGTTAGTCACTCTTGCGGCTTTTCTCAGACATTATTTCTTCTCATATTTTGTACGTTTTCTCTGCTGGGCTGCTGTCAGCGCACATGTCTGACATTTACAAACATCAAAAATAGTGGAGTTCAGGTAATCCTGTCACCATAACTAACACAAATTAGAAATACTTTCTCTAGAGCTCATGTTTGCTTCCTATATAGTCGATTCTTCATTTGAAAAGCAGTTTATAACTCTGTGACTAGCATTATTGTTTTTGTTGGAAATCAATCAATCAATAAACCCATAACCCTTCAGGGTCGTAGGGGTACCACATTGGATGCTCCAGCACACAGAGTCCTCCAGCGAATTCTATCCTCAGCGATGCGGATGAGTGTGGAAATATCTAGCCCTGTCCATTCCTTGATGTTGTCTGTCCATGTCTTTATTTGTCCTCCTCTGCTTCTTCCACCCTCGACAGTTCCCTGCAGTATTGTTTTTGACAAGGAATCGTGCCTGCATACATGTCCGAACCATGCTAGTTTTCGTCGTTTCACTATTGAAAGCAATGGCTCCTGGACACCTGCACACATCTCTACTTTATTTCTTATGTACACATTGGTCTTATGTTCCCTATAGGAAATTCGTAGAATTCTTCTGTAGCATTTATACTCGAAAGCCTGTAATCTTCTCTCCATGTCCGCAGTGAGTGTCCAACTCTCACAACCATACAACACAACAGAAAGCACCAGCGACCTATACAGTTTGATTTTCACTCCAACACTGATGTTGCTTTTCCAAATCACAGTTAGCCTTGACAATGACGCTAAAGCCATCTCCAGCCTTATTTTTAGTTCTGCTTTGCATTTACCATCGCTGCATATACTGGATCCGAGGTATTTGAAGGTATTCACCTCTTCAAGCTTGTGTCCATTCATCATGATATTAGTCTGGTTTTCTGTGTCTCTGCTGTTTACCAAAATTTTGCTCTTATCTGAATTGATTTCCATTCCGTACTTGCTGGTAACTTTTTCTAACTTTGATGTTAATTCTTGCAATGATTGTTCTGACCCAGCTATAAGATCAATATCATCAGCGAAACGCAAGTTGCAAATAGGGCGACCTCCGATTGATATAGACGTGTTGTAGTCATGCAATGTTTCTTGTATGATGTGCTCTAAGTATATGTTAAAAAGTACTGGGGACATTACGCATCCCTGTCGAACTCCCACAGTTGTTTTGAAGAACTCTCCAATTGTATTGTGTGACAAGACAGCACTATTTGCATTTTCGTACAGAGCTTCAATAATGTCTATAATTGTGGTGTCAAAATTAAATTTCCTTAGTATGTGCCACAGACCATCATGCCAAACACGATCAAAGGCCTTTGTAAAGTCAATGAAGTTGTGGTATAAATCACGTTGGTGTTGAATATGTTTTTCGATTAGTGTTCGGATGTTTAATATTTGTTCAACGGTGCTTCTGTTTGCTCTGAAGCCAGCTTGTTCTTCTGCAATTATTTCTTCCAACTTGTGTTTTATTCTGTTAAGTAGTATTTTGAGCATCACTTTACTGGGGTGTGTTATAAGGCTAATTGTTCTGTAATTTGTACACACTTTCAAATTTCCTTTCTTGGGAATTGGTATTATTAGTGATTGTGTCCACTCAGTGGGCCATTGTTTTGTGTTCCATATATTTTGGCATATTTTGGTCATAATATTTACCACATTAATGCCCCCGTATTTCAACAATTCTGCTGGAATGTTGTCTATACCAGGTGACTTCCCTCCTTTCAATGTTCGTATGGCCTCTTTTATTTCATCTACTAGAATTTCTGCATTTCCTATTTCTCTGTTGTTTAGTTCAGAATTCTGTAATATCGTGTAGTCAGGATTACACTTGCAGTTATACAGCTCCTTGCAATACTCTGTCCATCTTTTCACTATATCTGTTGTTTCATTGAGTATCTTTCCGTGTTTGTCTTGTATTGTAGATATCGTTGGTCTATTTGGCTGTGTTATCTTTCTTAGAGTGTCGTATGCTACCTTACTGTTTCCGCGCTTAATACCTTCATTGATGGTTTCGCATTTTTCCTCTAGCCACACTTCTTGTGCTTGTTTCATTTTCCTTCTGATGTTTTTGTTTATTTTGCTATATTGCCCTGACATTTCAGGGGCCTCTTTCTTAATCTTTTTCATTTCTCTCCGTTCGTCACACAATTTTAGGAAGTCATCTGTTACCCAAGGTTTGTGTGTTATTCTTCTTGTCCCTAGTATTTCTGTTGCTGATTCTAATAAAGTTCCTTTCATGGTTTCTGTGAGAGAGTTAACATCTTCATTTACAAGGTTTAAAGCTGCAAATTTTCCTCCCACTGTTGCCTCAAATATCTCTGCTATTTCTGGATCTTTCAATTTTTCTAAATTAAATCTTAATCGTGTGCATTTGTTTTGCGTATGATTCTTTTTCAGCTTAATTTTGATCGTCAATAGAACCATATCATGGTCACTACCGATGTCTGCTCCTGGAAAAGTTCTTGTTTGTGCTTTGTTTATGCTGGACTTGAATTTTCTCGGTGTAAGAATGAAATCAATTTGATTATGTATGTCTGCTTTTGGAGCATGCCACGTTTGTTGGAAAGCATTAACTTGATTCTATTCTTGTCTAACGCAAGTTTTGATGACGTCAAACCGGGTTGCACCGTTGCGCCAGGTAGCACATTCCACATGAATTCGTAACCTTGTGATTCATGATTAAAAGCTATTAGAACTATTTATATCTAAACCATGTTGAAAGTACTTTTAATTTTATAGTCTTGTTATGGGTGTATCAACCGCAATATGATTGATGGATTGTGTAATGCCTGGATATACATACGTAATGATCAGATTGAGATGGTGGATACACAAATATAATTGAGTATGAAGTTGTAGGTTGACAACAGTTCGAGAACATGTGACATAAGCCGCCCATTTTTCAATACGTTAAGTAATACAATCTTGAAAACTCAGAATACATTCCAGTGGAATTACAAAGTTGGGGAAGGGGGGGTGGTGTGAGGGGTGTGGGCTGTACATGATTATTATATTTCTCGGTGACACCAAAATAAAATTAAAAGGATTTTAAATTTAACTTTGAAAAAAATAGACCTATGGAAATCCTTCTAATATTATAGGTTCTGTAGGCTGTGCTACAGATCTTGAACGATACAATTGATCTCATTTCTTCAATGACTACAAAGATAGTTCCACCAACAGCCGTAGCAGCAGCGTCGGTGGCACGCCTTATCTGCTCTCTCATTACCCCGGACTTCCGCATGTCCCGGCACAAAAATAAAAGTCACTTTGCGCACACAGGAATTCTTCACTGCATCCAGCCACTATTCCCGAACGTACCACTCCTGAACTTTCACAGTCATACTCATGGAGTCACTGAGTAACGGTTAAGACTCATGAAAATTTCAGCTCTGATGCACGTGCTCTGTCGCACCGACGAAGATCTTGATGAGTGGACCCCTTGCCAATATAATTAACACCACATCTAGACGAAATAATGAATTAATTCATCTTTCAAGTGATGTTGACGATGTCACACAAAAACACACATCAATATGTCCGCCATTTTGACCGGATGTCACAATTGACCTCGACACTACAGTTAACAAACCCTTTGGTAATCTTTCTGCTAAAATTTGATATTTCCCGTGATATTCATTGACTGTGAGCACAAAGTGACTAATAAAATCACAGGAAAGTACATCAACGTCACTTAAGAAGGATGCTTCCCCGTGAGTGCACAAGACTATATATATATATATATATATATATATATATATATATATATATATATATATATATATATATATATATATATATATATATATATATATATATATATATATATATATATATATATATATATATATATATATATAACACGAGAGAAAAGCAGAAATTAAGTGGTTCCTCAGAATAGTTTTGCGCGCAGATATCAAAGACGGAACATGTTGATTCAGTCAAGCTAAGTAACGCTGAAGTAGATCAGCACGCAAGACATATATCCTAGAGAGAGGTTTGCATAAACAACTGTCACACGTATCAGTGTGGTCTGTTTTAGCATTTATCCACACCCCTAAAACATAGCATAATATTACTTTACATTTCACATCATTACATCATATGTATGTACAACATTATAACACAATTACATAATATACATACACAACACCTTCAAACAATATATATATATATATATATATATATATAACATTATAAGTTCATTAGATAATGCATATATACACAACATTATAACACAATTACATAATATAGATATACAACGCCTGCAGACAATATGTATATAAATAAAACATTATAAATTCATTACATAATATACATATACAATATTATAACACAATTATATGATATACATGTGCAACATTATAACACCGTCACATTACAAACATATACAACAGTCTAACACCACTAGATAATCTGAATGTTCAACATGCTAACACCATCACATAATACCACTATACCGTAAGCATTTCTCGTTACGCGCGCTCAAAAGTACGTTGGTTTTTTTGGTTGTTTTTTTTTCTAAGAAAAGATATCCCATAGACATAATGTAATATGAAATATATCACATATCACTGCATCACTATCCTATCTGTCAGGTAGTCTCTATATTTCTGTTATACATAGCTTACTTTAACAACGATATCAATTTGCACACCTGACAGATTATTTTCTTTTGATGTCTCTTTAGAAAATGAACGAAGAATTCATAAGTCGTGTAGTTATGATTTTTACCTGCCTTTTCATTTTATTTTTTAACTGCAGATAAAACAACAAACTAGCGAAACTTCACGAAAGTCCATTTCTAACATCAGACCAGTAAAATAACATTTAAAATCTGCTTTTTATACTGTTACTGTTAGACCTTATTTATATATTATGAACATTCTTATGTGTGTGTGGTTTTACAGTAGAATATTAAGA
The DNA here is from genome assembly GCA_034231615.1 of Meghimatium bilineatum. Classification (NCBI taxonomy): domain Eukaryota; kingdom Metazoa; phylum Mollusca; class Gastropoda; order Stylommatophora; family Philomycidae; genus Meghimatium; species Meghimatium bilineatum. The sequence continues at coordinate 56,813,635 of CM067311.1, read as the reverse complement.
ACACATTGGACAGAAAACAAGTGTAATGAAGATAAAACGTGTAATGAAGAAATCTTGAAAGAAATTAATTCTAAATAGAGCTGGTTACAATTAATCAATCAAGTGCCATTTGCGAGTGGCGTATGCGATCATGTTTCTCCAAGATTCTCTTGTGCTGTCAATAAGCTCCGTTTGTGATCTTCTACCGTGCCACAATAATAGTCCATCTAGCAACTTTTCTCTTTGTCGTCCACTATCTCTTCTCCCTTGATCTTTCCAATGGTTATTAAGTGTTCAAGCTGTGTTGCTCTCAGCACTTGCCCTGAAATCTTGACTGTCTGCGCCTAATGTTTGATATGATTGATCTTTTTTACGTCAGAATCAGTGAGAAGCTCTGCATTAGTTTTCTTAGCTGTCCACGGTATTTTCATCATTCTTCTCAGAAACCACATTTCTGTAAGCTGTAATTCACTTTGATTTTTTTTTGTTTACAGTCCATGATTCACATCCATAAAAAATAATTGGTTCGATATAACATCTCGTAAGAGCTGCTTACACGCATCAGAAAATGACAATCCATATTTTTTGGACACTGCATGAAAAGAGAAAATATGAAACACATCGTAACACGTTGAAGAGCAAGAGGGATATGGGAAGACCAAGATAGACGATGCTAGGCAACATGTCATTGTTGTATAGCAGAACATCAGTATTGGAAATGATTGATAGCACACAAAACAGAAGGCTGTGGAAGGACATGATAACCAACACTACACGGCATAGACTATAAGTAGAAATGATTGATTTTACAGAACAAACTTTACAGACACCCTATATATGTTGCAAAAATTCGACTGAAATGTCAAGCAAATCCGGTTGGTCCAGAATAAAAGCCACAGTGTTGCCACTGGCATGTATTCTTGTAATAAATAAAACCAGTGTTGTCACTCTCATGTACTCTTGTAATGTAATCTTAATGCAATCTTCCGTGTCAGAGATTCCTCTTTCAATCATCTTCTATTTGTTCTTCCATGTTGTGACGGATGAACTCTTTTCCCTGCTTCTCTTGAATGTGTCCGTGAGGTTGCGACATGTGATATGCTTAATAGGTCACGTGTTAGAACTTATCTCGCGACATCTCGTATAGAGTGGAATTTTTTGGGAGATCCTTGGTGATTATCTCAGGAAACTACAGTTACGTGCTCTGAGTGATACTCTCTGTAGGCGAGTACAAGTGTAACCCTGGTATAATGAAGCCAAATCTCTATGCCTTTTCAACCTTTTTTTGTCGCTCTCTTTCTGCATCTTTCTTATATTTCCTATTGCATGTAAACATAACGTGTCCATCGCAGGTAAATAATAATAATTTCAATTCCGTCTTTTAAAAAAAATAATATTAGTATAACTGTTTACCACGTGGTAATTGCAATTTAGTAAAAATATTTTTTAAATTGGTTCAATATCAGTTTTACAGATATGACAAATAAACATGCACCATAGATACCTACATACTTTTCTCGAATTTATTTTTTTTTATTTTTTTTGGAGGGGGGGGGGGTCTATTTTATTCCAGTCTGTATGTTTATCTAATCTTGACAAAGGCATAGTGGTCGAAACGTTGAACCTGTGTATTTGTCCTATTTATAAAGTTGAACCATTTTTGTTTTATTTTACACATTTTCATTTAACTTCTAGCAGACAGTTTTCCTGCAGTTTTTCTGTCTTGCTTACTTTTGACTGTAGTATCTCAACATACAGCCTATATTCATGCCTTAGTCCACTTTACTTTCATTACCTTCTTGTATGGCATCATGGATGTCTACATACTTTCCTCCAATGTAATTTTTTGTCTATTCTTGTCCCATTTGTCCTTATCTTAACAAAGGCCTTAGTGTTCGAAACGTGTGTATTTGTCATATTTGTAAAACTGATTGAGCCATTTTTGTTTTATTTTGCTAATTTAAATGTTAAAAATTAATGGTTTCCAGCTTGTAAACAGATCTCACGTTGTCCGAGTTTATTGGGAGTCTTCTTGCTTTATCTTAATCTACCAGTTGCCCAATATTTTAGCATTCAGAATTGATAAATTTACTTTATATCACTTTAGTGTTGGTTGTTTTCTCTAACTTTCATTTGTCTGTCAATCTTGATTAATGAGGTCTTTATAGGTTATGGTTACTTTTTGTCCATTAACTTTATTCAACATTGATCTTTTCTCTCTCTCTCTCTCTCTCTCTCTCTCTCTCTCTCTCTCTAGTATTTTTATTTTTCTCTAAATGCATCACACAAAATATACACACACGTCCATTATCTCCCTCCCAATTGCCAGACAATCATCCTCTATATCTCTCTTCAAATGTTACACATTTCTTTATATATATATATAATCTGATTGTCACATAGACCTCTTCTATCTATCAAACTGTCACAGAACCTCCCACAATTCTTCAATCTCTCTTCTATTATCACAGACGCTCACACACCTCCTCTATCTTTCCAATTGCGACACACATCCACACGCTTCCTCTATCTTTCTACAACTGTTACAGACACTCACACATTTCTTACATCTCTCTAAATATCATGTACACAAACACACACACTTCCTATATATATCATAATGTCACAGACACACACTTTCTATATCTATTACAATGTCACAGACACACAATTCCTATATCTATCATAATGTCACCTACACACACTTCCTATATCTATCATAATGTCACAGACACACACTTCTTATATCTATCATAATGTCACAGACGCACACTTCCTATATCTATCATAATGTCACAGACACACACTTCCTATATCTATCATAATGTCACAGACACACACTTCCTATATCTATGATAATGTCACAGACACACACTTCTTTTATCTATTATAATGTCACAGACGCACACTTCCTATATCTATCATAATGTCACAGACACACACTTCCTATATCTATCATAATGTCACAGACACACACTTCCTATATCTATCATAATGTCACAGACACACACTTCTTATATCTATTATAATGTCACAGACGCACACTTCCTATATCTATCATAATGTCACAGATACACACTTCCTATATCTATCATAATGTCACAGACACACACTTCCTATATCTATCATAATGTCACAGACACACACTTCCTATATCTATCATAATGTCACAGACATTCACACACCTCATCTCTTAAATTGCAACATACACTCATACACTTCTACTATCTCTCCAATTGTCACAATTACTCACAAACTTCCTCTCCAATCGTCAAAAATGCACTTTCTCTCTCTCTCTCTCTCCATCTGTCACGCACACAAAGTACAAATTTCTATCTATCTCTCCAATTGTCACATGTAATCAATTTCTATATACATTTCACTACAATTGTTACACACTCATTTATTATGTCTCTCTCCAATTCTCACATACATTCTCTTACTCTATCACTCTCGTTAACTGCACCATACGTTAACATTCTCTAGTTCTATCAAATTACTACACACTCACTACCTCTATCCCTCCCTCTCCAATTATCATAGACAATCACTTTTCCTATCTATCTCTCCAAATGTTACATTCGCGCGCTTCCTCTCTCTCTCAAATAGCTACAGGCCATCACACTTCCACTATTTCTCCCAAAAGTCGTAAACTCACTTCCTTTTTTTTGTGTGTCTATCTCCAATTATCACTAGCACTCACCCTTCAACTATCTCTCCAATTTCAGTCCAGTACAGAAAATATGTTTACTGGAGTTCCAAGGCATTAACGGTGTCGTTAATATTAGGTAATATATCTTATATTATTCATACTATCTTCATGTTATCAAGCACAGAAAAAATACTCCTGTTTCCACACACTTCAACGGCGGTAACCATCATGGTGCTCTTGATATTCAGGTCATTGCCATCAGATCCTCCATCACCGATGATAGATCTAGGTACGCTCTAGAAAATCGTCTTATTTTTGAGTTGGGTACCCTCAAGCCTTTTGGACTAAATTCCGAACACTCTTTTGTCAAGTTTTCGGTTGGTGTGGTCTTTGTCTTTATTCATTTTGTTCCGTCATTTGCGTCATCTTTTTGTTCGTTTCGTTTCCACCCAAATTTACGTTTTTAAGTACTTCCTGTTCCTCTCTTCCGGCATCTTCTTTCATATTTCGGTTGGACACGCTTGTGTGTTGTGATTATTTCTATTTGCCGTCTGTTGATGTTTTGTGTGTATCTTGATAAAGGCTTTTGGTCGAAACGTTGAAATTGTTTTGTGTACTGTAATTTGTATGTTTTCTTGTTTACACATCATAACCCCCTAGCTTTAGTGATAGTCCGTCATGTCTAAGTTGAACGTTAAAAAAACCTGTGTTTTACGTAAGTACTATTCGGTACCGTTAGAACGGACCTTATCCGATTCCCGTCAGCCGTAAGAAAGTTTTTCATTTATTCTCATGATTTTACTTGTTCTACGTAAGTACTACTCAAATATCCAACAGATATATATACCCCCACGTTCACGAATTAACACGATGCTTCGGTTTCGTACATGACAGTCAGCAATAAAGACCTTCCTACAGAATTAATTAGGACCCCATTCGTTACGTTTTTTATTATTTTTGGGCTTTTGGTTTGTCACTAATTTCATAATTGGAATTGCATGCCAAGACGATACCAAGTACATAAATAGTTAAAAACTGAAAACCTATCAATAATCCAAATCGTAACAAATGGGGTCCTAATTAATTCGATTTGAATGCCTTCTATGCAGCGAGCGGCTCGGTTTCTTGGTTGTAAACGTTCTTTTTTTCAATGTTCTTTTTAGATGAGGGGTATCTCTATAAGATACTTCACTGCTCTATCTATTCAAACGTGACCTTGGATATGACTTATAAGACCTCTCCACAGAATTAATTAAACCTTAATTTGTAACCTTTTTGATTATTGTCGTGATTTTGGTTTGATCACTGTTTATATACTTGGAGTCGCCTTGGCTATTTTGACGTGCGATTCCAAGTGTATAATTAGTGACCAACCAAAAACACGACAATAATTTTAAAAACGTAACTAATGAAGTTCTAATTAATTCTGTGGATAGGTCTTCCTTACCGCCTACGGTTTCAGTTCAAATATCCAGTTATATTTAGCAATACAAAATTCCAGGAATTTTTTTTACCCCATATCCAGGTGACCCTTGTCCGTAAGATCTGTTTTTGACTAATCGTATCGTAGGTGAACGATAAAACTAGGAGGTGTCTTTTGTTATATACTATGTTAAGGAACTCTTGGATGTTCAGAAATCAATTAGGTTAAGCTGTGAAAATGCTATCGAGGTAGAAAAATCCCAAACATTTCCTCGTTCATCATCATCGTCTCCTCAACGAAGGTTGGTTGTAACGGACCTCCAACACCCACTGTCTCTTGCCAAAATAGTGCACTCTGTTAGACTTTAACCTGTCCATCTCGTGATGTTTCTCTGCCACTTGTATATCTGCCTACCACTTGCTCGCCTCCCGTGGACTTAACCCTCAAGTAAAGTCATCTTCAACAAGGTGACATATCTTTTAATATGTCCAAAATACTTTCTTTGTTTGATCTTTATTTCTTTTTATAGTTCTTTTTTTTCATGTGAAGTGTTCTTAGAAACTCTTTATTCGTTTTCTTCTCTAACGAAGTTCTCTCTGTTCTTATATATCACAGCCATCAATTATATCTTATAGCTGTTTGTCCGCTGTTCGCTGTCCATCATTCTGAGCCATAGGCCTATATTAATATATAATATATATACTATTGTAAACTTCTCATTTAAGGCTATTTGTTTAGATGTCAATATTTTCATCGTGTCATCGAAAGTACTTTTAGCCATTCGTATTTGTTTAGATGTCAATATTTTCATCGTGTCATCGAAAGTACTTTTAGCCATTCGTATTTGTTTAGATGTCAATATTTTCATCGTGTCATCGAAAGTACTTGTAGCCATTCGTATTCTCTTTTTAGCTTCTGTTAACATCTACCATCATTTGAGATAATGTGGCCGAGCTATTGGAAATATTCTACTTGTTGCATCTCCTGGCTACCCATATCTAACTAGCACATCGCAGTAGCATCCACATTGACGTGCAAAATAACTAGGACAGCATAAATCGATTGTGTTGTCTTCCGTCTGTTCTCTGGTCTTGAATTACCACCAACTCACTCATCCAGCTTTTTTTTTTCCATTGCTCATTTATCTCTCCTTCCTTCTACACATTCCCTGAAATTGTTGGCACATGTGAACACAAACGTCGTTGTGTACTTTCGTTATCAGTGTGTCAGCACACTCAAAGAATTTCCTTTCTTTCAGCTCAGCTATACAGTAGATTACGTCCCCTATTGTTTGATACGGTGTCATCGGAAACCTGGTTCCTGGAACTAATGTTACACATCACACGATAATATTCTACGACCTAGCACAGTCGTTGCTATTATTTCTTTGTTGTTATTATCCAATTAGGTCTTATTAATTTTAATTGTGAAGTTTGATTGATATCCGCTTAATTGGACGACCAATATTCACCATGTAAGTATATATTTTTTCACTTTTTATTTTGTTTAATTGTATTGATTCGCCTGCATACTTTGTGTTTGGAGAGAATAAATCATTACACATTCGAGCAATCGTGTGTTTTACGAGTTCTGACTTACACAGAACCATGAATAATAGGACGCGAATACTGTAGGTTTGGCGAGAGAACCAATTTTGTTTATTTTTTTTAAATTATTATTATTTTTTGGTGTGTTTTGCTTGTTTGATTTGTAGAAATTATTTTGTTTAAATGTTTTAAAAAATTAAATTGGTTGATAAGTGACTTTAATTGTTCTCTCATTAATTATCAACTGCCAATGACATTTCTAAGTGCGCGACTTGCACACAGATGCTCCGAATTGCCCACAGTTACCGATAGGACTATTGATTTTACCACACCAGTTTTCTTCCGAGATTACTTTGAATTTTACTCTTAATTACTTTGCGAAAAAAACTTTGAAGCTAGAGACCCAGATGTCAGTATATCTACTTTTAGCTGCGTCTTATCTTAAAACCCAATGAGCTATCTGTTCAGGCATTTAATTGGCCTAACAACTGAACAAAACAGAGCCTATGCAGTAAATAAAAGGTCACTATAAGTAACAACCAGTAGAAGAGAATACATGGTCTCACTACAATATTTGTGTTGAAAACACGTTGGGCACTTATTTTGTGCGTTTTTTTACGCTGATAAGACGTAATTATGATAATTCTTATCATTCTTATTATGATAAGAGGATTTAGTCGAAACGTTGACTACGTTCTCTCACGTAGCCTATACGTCATATATGTATAATATATATAATATAGAGAGAGATACATAGTGCAAATTCGATTATCCGAATCCCAATTAACCGATATACCAATTATTCGAATTGCATTGGGGGGGGGGGATACTTTTTGAGAGAGAGAGGTTTAGTGGACGCGGTAGAGAGGTCCTGGGCAGTGCGCACGCGCCGTTACTATGTAGTTTATTTGCAATACATAGTTTCTTGCATATTACCGTATTTTTATCAATAAAATTCCGTTCGTTTAAACGTATGATCTCGTATGTACACTGTTTTGCTTCATTCCTGAGATATATCCAATTATCCGAATTTTCGCTTATTCGAATCTGTCCGATCCCAATTAATTCGTATAATATAATTTCTACACTGTATCATATATATATATATATATATATATATATATATATATATATATATATATATATATATAGATATACACACACACACACACACACACACACACACACAAGTAGCGCAGTGATTATCGCACTGGTTTCGCATATGAGTGGTGCTGGGTTAATTCCCCAGTTGAGGCGGAAATGTTTTTCAGATCGCAACGGCTCCCGGGTCGACCCAGCCTTAAATGGATACCTGATTAATCCGGGAAGTAAGTACTGCGAGGGAGAGGAGATGGCTACCGCCCTCATTTGCAGAACCACTGTAATGTGAGATCGCTAACATCTCACACCCCTACGGCATTAATAAATGCTATGGGGTTTTTTTACTTGTTGTTTTACACACAGAAAGTTCATGTTATCATTGTGAAATTTTGGGAGGAAGAGAAATTTCTCCTTAGCTCTCATTTATGTAAAGAGGACTTAATACGCAGCGGCATGCAATGAGAAGTCCCTTACTACTACAGGAACCGTGTGTGTATGTAGAGGGCATGTTTTATTATCTTGTGTGCAGACATATAATCACACGGAAGTCAGCGAGCTTTGACTGTTTTCATTATTTCTTGACATTTGGTACCACTGTGTACACTGCATCTATTTTATATTTATGTATGGCTCAGAAACTTGGATGCTAACAACCGAAATGCTCAAGTATTGGAACCATAGAACGATGGATTCCTTTCTGTAGGCTATGTTATGTAAACCAGCAGGAGTTCAAGAACCAACCCTGGAGAAGAAGATATATGTAACTCGAGTTAAGAATGTGTGTCAAGGCACGTAGTTTTACTTAGAGGTGCTCGGTTGCCTAGCCCAGGATAATCCTCATCACAATCTGTTGCACCCAAATATTAGGTAGGACTGTGAAAATTTGTTTGGTAGGACCATGAAAATTGTTTTAGGACTATTAACATTGTTTGGTAGGACTATGAAAATTGTTAGGTAGGACTATGAACATTTTTTGGTAGGACTATGAAAATTGTTGGTTAGGACTATGAAAATAAATTTAAAGAAATATATCTTTTGGTTAAGTACAATATACCTCTTATAGTGAGGCACACTAATTTCAATCTCGGACGTAGTCAAATTTTATGTCAAAGCAATAAACAATAAAAACTATCAGAGTTATGGTCTGGTAATCCAGCAACGACGACCTACGAAACAAATATTTACCCTCATGGTTTCGTTTAAAACTTGGTTTTATTTTGACGTGGGACACATCTCTTAAGCCAGCATGTCAGGGTATATTCCCACTAATAATGTAGCTAATGAAGGCAGCTTGGCGTAGATTGAATCTGAAACATTATGGTTATGCATACATCGTCACATCTATACATAGATCATTGAACATATAGAGTATGTAGAATAGAGTATGTAGAATAGAGTATGTAGAATAGAGTATGCGAGCTCAACTCAAATATTGTCACTTATCTTCGCTGATGTAGATGATCATTGGTCATTTTATCCTGGCAGAGAGTGAACAGCACGGATAACGTCGTTTCATTGGTCACTTTATCCTGGCAGAGAGTGAACAGTACGGATAACGTCGTTTCATTGGTCATTTTATCCTGGCAGAGAGTGAACAGCACGGATAACGTCGTTTCATTAGTCATTTTATGTCGTCAGACAATGAACAGCAGAGACAACGTTAGACATGCTTTGTGTAGCCAACGAACGTAGACCAACGAACAGCACGGAAATCATCGAAAACCTGAAGTTAAAATGCTTGTTTTGACTATGTTTACCCACTTTGGTCGGTCTTCTATTGAGGAGAGTTACTCTGTGAGTAAATGCTCTAAAAGCAGCAAGTACAAAACATAAAGTTATTTTACTTACGGAGGTTGTGGTGACTGAATTACCACAACTTCGACCTCCACTAAATTTTAATGGTTGTAAACTGATATAATCAAATTGGACAAGCGTCTGTGGTTGAAAGTGCGTGCCTCACTATAAAAGATGCATTTTACTGAACAACAACTGATGTATGTGCTTTGCATGTTGGAAAATGTGGGACAAGTCAAACGGTTGAAAATACTGCACGGAAAGTGAAATACGAAACACGTTCACCGTATCACATACACACACAATTACACATCACAGCACACATAATGAAATGATAATGTGCGAGGCATCGCTGAGTTTCGTCGGCCAAAGATAAGCCGGTCAATACATTTTAGGCTCATGCCTTTATCTTTCTAATCTACTCTCTCTCTCTCTCTCTCTCTCTCTCTTTCTCTCATAAATGTACTCTTAGTCCTCTTAGATGGTTCAAAAGGTGTAGAGGATTGACTTCATTGTATTCAGGTTGCCCCCAATGTGATCTGTTCTTCTCAACGCAGCGGCACGCCAATTGCCGAGAGAACATCTTTCTCTCTCTCTCTCTCTCTCTCTCTCTCTTCCTTAATATACTTCCACTATATATGTACTCTACTTCTGAATACACCCTTCTTCTACTTAATATACTTTGCCTCCTCTAAATGTACTCCCACTTTGAATATACACCCTCTCCAATTAATATACCACCAACTCTCAATGTACACGATATCCTCTTAATATACTCCAACTATAAACACACTCTACCACTCCTCATATACTCCAACTATAAACACACTCTACCACCTCCTCATATACTCCAACTATAAACACACTCTACCACCTCCTCATATACTCCAACTATAAACACACTCTACCACCTCCTAATATACTCCAACTATAAACACACTCTACCACCTCCTCATATACTCCAACTATAAACACACTCTACCACCTCCTCATATACTCCAACTATAAACACACTCTATCACCTCCTCATATACTCCAACTATAAACACACTCTACCACCGCCTCATATACTCCAACTATAAACACACTCTACCACCTCCTCATATACTCCCACAATCAACGAACTCTTACTCTTACCTAAAATGTACTCTCGTACTCTCCCTACCCCTAAAATACTCCCACATTTGCTCATTCCTCCTAAAATACTCTTGCTATGATCGTACTCTCCCTCCTCCTAATATATTCCCACTATGAGCGCACAGTACCTCTAAATATACTCCCACATTTAACGAACTTCCCTCCTCCTAATATACTACCTCTGTGAACTTCGACATATCTGTGTCTGTCTCTCTTTCTCTGTCTCACATTGTCTTTCTCTGAATTTAAATGTGTCTGTTTTCTCTTTCTCTCTGTCTTCTTTATGTTTGTCTTCTCTCTCTGTACGCATGTGGTTGCGTCTGTGGGTCTCACTAATGGCCCACTAGACACACCACCCATGCAACAGAAAACCTTATTGGATGACATGCCGTTATATTGAGGTTATCGTCTTCTAGAAGTTTCATGGCAAGTCATCTATACAATTATGCTTTTGTTTTGTTGTTGAAATGTTTTTCATGTTTACCTGAATATATATTTATGCACCCTCTGTGGTTGGGAGGGAGCCAGAGATGTTCTGTGCAGCACTGAGGAGGAGGAAACTGACATCACTGTTTTTCCTATGGCTGAGGCCCATTATAGAGGCACAGTGACTCAGGACGTGACAATCCTTTTGACTTAAACATTTGGTTGCATGCCTGGAGCAATAGAGAAGCTCAGCAAAACCAGTAGTCAATTGGTGGCGGGGAATGAGCACAGTGAACCCTATCTTGGCTACAGTGGCTAGGAGCAGTGCATAGGTTGAAACCTACCTTCCTGGAGGTGTGATAGTTATTCTCTGGCTCTGTCCCGGGGTGGGCCGAAAATCCACAGACTTCCCAGCAATATAAGGCCATCTAATGGCATTAGGTCAAAGGGCATGAGCCCATGGACCGCTGGATCAGCAACCAACCAACCATCTTCTCTCTCTGTCTGTCTCTCTTTCTCTGTCTCACACTCTGCCTTTCTCCGTCTCTGTCTTTTTATGTGCACGTTTTTTTCTTTCTCTGTGTCTGTCTAGTTTATGTCTGTCTTTGCTGTCTTTCTCTATGTCGTTCTTCTCTCTGTGCCTTTCCTTTTCTCTCGTTTTCTCTCTCTTTCATTTCTCTGTCTCACTGTGTCAGTTTTTCTCTGTCCTTTTTTTCGTATCTCTCTCTCTCTCTCTCTCTCTCTCTCTTTCTCATTGTCCAAATACTCACCCGTGACACAAACACATACTCACTCCTGATATAAACAAATAATTCTGCTACAAACACACACTCACTCCTGACACAAACACTCACTCCTGACACACACAAACACTCACTCCTGACACACACACACAAACACTCACTCCTGACACAAACTAATACAATTATTTTTACAAACCTCTGAGCTAAATTATTTGTACTTTAGTAAGCCAGATCGACTATCCAATGAAACGTTCGCGCTAAATCACGTGGTAATATATTCCTATAATGAGGTTAATATATTGTGTCTTGTTGCTTGCTAATTGACGTCCTGGTGCAGTGCATCTGGAACAGTGGTTTGGAGAAATCAGAACATTGACAGATCCATAGTTTCATTCACTGACGTATTGGAATTCTACTCGCGTATGTGTACGTCTGCAGTATAGAAGACCTATGTACGGAATTAATTAGGACTCAATTTGTAACGGTTTTTTTTTAAATTATTGTCGTGTTTTCGTTGGTCAATATTAATATACTTTGAGTCGCATGCCAAAAATAGCCAAAGATACCTCTCTGGAGTAGTGGTTAAGTTATTCGCTTTTCTGCTCAACAGGCTGCAGTTTCGAATCTCGCTCGCGAAGTGTTTTTTATAAAGTGGATTTTGTCTGAAATTCCTTGGAGCTGGCCACCGCACCCAATGACGGCAGGTCGCTGCCATGGGACATACTTTTACCTTTGCATCTAATAAGGTTTTCTGTTGAGTGCCTGGTTTGCTGCGTATTATATACGTAAATTGATAGCATACAGCCAGAGTCTTCCAGTAGAGCAGGAGAAAAGACGATTTTCCGTGGGTCCTCAATGGTGAAGAAGGAACAGCATCTGATTTGATTATGCTAAACCTTCTTACAGGACATCATATGGGGGCATATTCTTTCCAGAACGTAGTCTTCCCTATGGATCTCTTGAATCCTCTGCGGTCTTGAACATGTTGTCTTACCTCTTTTAGTGACCTGCTTCTGTATTCTTGAACGTCTTTTGTTCAATGGCGTCTTGGGCGACCTTTGCCTCTGTTGCCTTCTATCATCCCTTTCAGTAACACTCTTTCCATGCCGTCGTGTCTTGTAATGTGACCGAAAAAAAACTAGCTTTTTCTTTAATAAGGTATTCAGAAGACAGCCTTCCTGGGCGTTAATTGTTCTTAACACCTCCTGGTTTGATTTCCTTTATGTCCATGGTATTCTCAAAACTCTTCTATAGCACTTTAATTTAAAAGACATGGGCAAACATATATCACTAATTTCTGTTACATAGACCGGCGGTTTTCAACATGGGCCATATGACCTTCCTCCTTTATGGAGCCAGGTACTTACAGGGGTCCACTGAGGATGTTTTATAAATTGTGGGTATAGAGACTCGTCCGGTGAGGGAACGGGAAAATTACTATTTGGACGAAAAACAATAATATTGATAGTGATAAAGCTTAAAAGACTTTGCTTGGTGACTTATGAAAAATAAATAAATGAATTGTAATTTTTTTTAATGTACCAGTGGCGGCCACGTATGAAAATATGTGACAAAAGGCTGAACAGGTTCAGAACCACTGACATAGTCAATTCGTTCACAACCTTATGCCTACCCATCCCAGCTACTTTTTAAAATGCTAAATGAACTTTTATGTTATGTCTCCGTGATTATGTGTTGTGTAGCATTTGAATAATCAAATCATTTTTCTTGTCTTTATAAACTGTAATACAACATAAAAATGTTAATATAATAATAAGAATACAGTCATCCCTCGCTACTTCGCAGTTCATTTACCGCGGCCTCAGTACATCGCGGATTTCTAAAAACATATTTACAGTATGTACACTTTAGTTACATCTACGTATGTTACACACACACACACACACACACACACACACACACACACGTATGCTATTTATATTATTTATACATTATTTTATGTATGTTATTTATACTATTAATATTTTTACTTGAGAAACTGTTAGAACAACATCAGTGGTCAAATATATTGAAAAACAGAGACTGAAATAGTTTGGCCACCTAATGAGAATGGTCAGCTGTAAGAGCATACAACATGAAAATGAAAACAGGAAGATACAGAGGAAGATCAAGAAGAATGTGGATTGAAGGAGTTACCAACATTATGAGACATCACAATATTACCGCATATCAAGCGATCAAACGTGCCGTAGCCCGAAAACCGATTGGTATTCAATGCTGCGATGCCTCACAGCAAAAGCAGAGAAAAGACAATAGATAGAGATAGAATTTACACATCCAATATGTTTGGTAAGTTTTTCCCTAATCCTGCGACGCGTCACAGATCATACCATCCAATAGCTTGGTACGTTTTCCCTAATCCTGCGACGCCTCATAGATCATACCATCCAATAGCTTGGTAACTTTTTCCCTAATCCTGCGACGCCTCACAGATCATACCATCCAATAGCTTGGTAAGTTTTTCCCTAATCCTGCGACGCCTCACAGATCATACCATCCAATAGCTTGGTAAGTTTTTCCCGAATTCTGCGACGCCTCACAGATCATACCATCCAATAGCTTGGTAAGTTTTTCCCTAATCCTGCGACGCCTCACAGATCATACCATCCAATAGCTTGGTAAGTTTTTCCCTAATCCTGCGACGCCTCACAGATCATACCATCCAATAGCTTGGTAAGTTTTCCCTAATCCTGCGACGCCTCACAGATCATACCATCCAATAGCTTGGTAAGTTTTTCCCTAATCCTGCGACGCCTCACAGATCATACCAACCAATAGCTTGGTAAGTTTTTCCCGAATCCTGCGACGCCTCACAGATCATACCATCCAATAGCCTGGTAAGTTTTCCCTAATCGAGACTTCTTCTGCGTCCGTTCTCACAATTATGCACATAAGCAGGGTGTAGTTCAGAGAGCGCAATGCGCTTATCACTGTTTACAACTTGGCTGCGATTTCTGCACCTTCCGGCCAGACACATTCTACTTGAGGGTGCAATCAAGAAATAGTGTGTATAAATATTTGTTTATTTTATTTTATATTTTCCAAATTATTTCAGTTAGTGACCCTATTTTGCGCCCCTTCAGAGAAGTACGTGGCTTCTCCAATAGTTAATTCCATCTTCACCTAAACTTCAGCGAAATTGACCCACTGGTAACCCGTATTGGTCTGGTTGAGAACCGCTGCCAATTATAACCAGTTAAATGTGCCGTTGAGACACAACACGATTCCCATTTGCCTAGATACACGCTATGCAAACCGCATTAAGTAACACAATATCACGATGGAAATTATAAATTGCAAGTGTTCTAAAACTATTTATGTTGATATATTCTTATGTCCACTTAGCCGCTAATATCTACATTTTGGAGACCCACTATGTCGAAAAGCCCTTAAAATCTACATTTTATTATGAATTTACTATCGTGTTCGACATAGCTGGAAAACCTTACGGAGACAAAGTGAACTCTGAATTGCCTAATATACTTTCACATGCCATCTTCACTAGAATACCAAAAAAACCATATTTCCAGTTTCTCAATGGTCAGTCACATTATGCATTCTCCCATAGAAATCTATACACATAAAAGCAAACCACGAGCGCCACAGAAAGGGTCGGTTGTCAGCACTCATTCCTGAGATTTCCTGTACAGTATTTACCGAGTCCAAAGAATAAATAGTTATGCGAGCTGATCTCTCGCAGCGTCACTGATTTAGGCTGATTAGTCACTTTGTGTATACTTTGTGCCCACCAACCAATGAAAATCACGGAGAAACCTGGATATACACAAATAAATTCTGCTTAATGACACCAGCGCTCAAAACTATCTAGGAGAAAGACTTGTTTTCTAACTGTGCTAGTGAGATTGAGTTCAAACATGACCAGGCACCAGTATAGACCTCTGAACAGAACGTAAACAATACCTCATTCGTGACGTTTTTTTATTATTGTCGTCATTTTCGTTGGTCACTATTTATATACTTGGAAATAAAACAGCCAATAAGGGAACACTACCAACAGTGCTGAGGACATGTGCCATAGAAACTATAAACAGCCACCCATCATTAGTAATCAAAGCCTGCGCTAATGGATCGGCTTACAATGCTACCTGTTTTGCAGGAAATGGCATCCACATAAGATACCTTATGGATATGCATGCGATTTCTCTGACTCTTATGGTAAAAACTGCTCAAATTACGAAGCAGAGGCTAGGGCCATCAAGACTGTTACACCAACAGTTTGATCTCATGGAACAAAGACCATCAGACATAGTCATTTTCACTGACTATATCAGTTTTGGAAGCGCTTAAACATACCTCCTATGAAAATCAAGAGATTCTCCACATAGCAAGAGTAACGCATAGTCTTATCTCTGCATATGCAATCAGTGTAGCCATAAATTTGATCTCTGGACATAGCGATCTAGCAAGAAAGAAAGTAGCAGACAGGCTTCCAAAAAGAGGTGCATCAAAACAACAAATGCATAGACCTTATAGTAATGGATCAGTCAGTAAGATTCTCAGAAACAACATCAGGGTAATTAGGCTGAACTGATTTACAAATGGGCTGATTGGTCGAAATTTATTTAGTGAAATGACTCGGCCAAAGGACACGGATAACATAAACAAGTTCTGCAGGAGAAACCATCCCTTATTTTTCAGTTTCGAACAGGACATGCAAGGATAAATAGCCATTTAAACCGTATCAAACCCCAGCAACTACACATTTGTGGACACTGCTCTCATCCCAACGAAACAGTATAACGCCTCCTTATTGACTCCCTTACCTTTCAACTGCCAGGAAAACACATTTAGACACCCTAAAAATTCATTAAATTACTGTATGGATCACTAAGTCAACTTCAGAAGACCTGCACTTTTTTAAGAATGGCATTGTAATGACAAAAGTTGAATTACTCATTAGCATTTGGATATCAACAACAACAGCAACTACATGTTACTGTATGCAAATTTGCTTTATGTAGGAGATTACAAAATGTGTTTTTAACAGCAAGTAAATTATGTCAGCGTTGCCATCACGGAGAACTGAAAATAGTTGCATCAATGAAAATGTTAAGAAAAAAGATTCTGTTATTCAACATTGTGTCACAAACAAATTTATAAAAGACCCCACAAATAAATTTAGCTCAATAGAGTGTCACTCAAGTGTAGGGACAGAAGGGAGTTGAACTATATACACATTATGTTCCAAATATTGTGTAATTTGTATATTCCAATTATATGTGCCATATAATAGTGATTGTAGCGTGAACGTCACAACGTCTAGTAACAAGCATTGACATGAATCGTGCGAGTTTGAATTGTAAAACTGTAATATTAACCCCTCTGGCACTGAATCCGGCGTATACTGTTTTCGATATATAAACTGCCTGCGCATATAATTGTCATTATCAGCATGGATATATTACTGTATGGTCTCGTAACCTGTATGAAGACATTGGTGTTTCAAATCTGGAATGAGTTGCTTTGTAGGATTCAAGGGACTCAGATCATTGTAATAATTGTATGCAAGCTGTAGGTAACTGCCGCCTACCTGAAGTTGTTAAGATCGATATTAGAAGAACTAAACCAGACAAAGAAGGAGAGACACGGAGAGACACAGAAAGAGCGAGACGGATATTTTGGCAAACAATGGTTATTAAAAATATCAATTTTTTGTACGGTATAAAATATGTGTTGGTTTTATAGCTATGACATTTCGCTTTTATGTCAAGTGGTTTTCCTAGAGACCCGTTTCAGTGACGATATTTTTATATCAGCGGATCTCAAACATTCGGGGTGGATTGATACTATCCGCCTTTAAGTTATCTGTCAGATATTTAGATTCGCAATATTATGTTTAGGACTGTCCATAAATTACAATAATGACCACTATTTTGCCAACTTTTGAAGCCCCGTCAATCCACATTGTCAACAGCTGTCAAGAATTTCATGACGCCGTTCCCTCCTTAGTTTTGTCAAATAGAATAACCATCTACTGGCTAATGGGAAATCAAACCTTCTTAATGGCTCATTTGATTATTTCTTTTACTTTCATTGGTAATTATAATTGTACTTTGTGTGACAACCAATTAAAATAAAGGGAATAGTCAAGCGAGTAACTTTATAGGGCTTGATCTGCCATTATCCAGTAGATCTTAGACATATAATGTCAAGGGTTAGGGTTGAATCCTGTAAATACCTCTGTATTTACAAGCTTTGTCATTTATTCTTTGTTTACATTTGAGAAAAATGTTTCTTCTCTTCAGAGTTCATTCTCAAACTCCCGCGGGATCTTTCTTGTAGCAGGTAAAAGTAAAGGTAGGTCCCATAGCAGCAGCCTTCCGTCAAGGACGAAGATAACTCTTCGTGTAATAATCCGCAGCAGGTACTACTGGGGTGACCAGTTCTCTTTCTTGCTGTCTTTACCTCCCGTAACGTAATGCGTCAGGTACTTATTTACAGCTGAGTCGATTGGAGGAGTGGTCGTGTCAAACGAGAATTCACAACAGGGATTTGGTTTGATCCGGACGTGGTTTCGAACCTGGACCGCTATAACTCGGTGATAGAGAGCAAGTTCACCATCAAGTATGCTCAAGCGCTCCTCCTTGTAGCAGGGCAATGGCCATATTAGATTTTCACCAGGATGTAGTCCAGAGCTGGCGTGTCCAACTCAAAAAGCACCATGGGCCGCATAAGATACTTTGAGTATACCGGCGGGCCACACCAACAAATCTGAGAAACACTGTAATCTTATTCAATTATATTTAATTACTACTAAAATAAAATTTATAAAAGGCGTTATAAAATTTCCTACTAAAATAATCAATGTTATAAAGGCATTCTACACCAACTCACATTGCTGTGTTCAAACAAACACTGAGAAGTCAGAATGGTTCCAAGTTGTTACGGGCGTTAAACAGGGATGCATCATGTCCCCATTACTTTTCTGCGTCGCTATTGATTGGGTCATGAGAAAGAGCACTGAAAATGAGCTGACAGGAATAAAATGGATTAATAATACCGTTCTCGAAGATCTTGACTACGCAGATGACCTGGCCCTTTTGAGCGCAAACCACACAGATGCTCAATCTAAGTTTGACAATCTCCAACACTACTCAAATCAGATAGGGTTGAAAATCAACACATCAAAAACTCATATACTAGATTTTACGAGATCCAACGACAACATAGAAATTCAAAATGTTCCATTATTAAAAGTCAACAATTTTACATATTTAGGCACCAATCTAGCATTGGATGGAGACTCATCAAAAGAAATTTTACACCGTATTGCCCTTGCAGCGGGTGCTTTCAATAAACTACGCAACATATGGACGTCAAACACACTAAGAAACACCACAAAACTCAAGTTATTTAACTCCAATATCATCCCTATTATATCATATGGGTGCGAAAGTTGGAAAGCCACAAAAGCCACAGATAAAAGACTCGACTCCTTTGAAAACAAATGCCTACGTACCATTCTGAACGTTAAGTGGAGTGACTTTAAATCTAACACTACTATAAGAGAGGAAAGCAAACAAACCTATATATCTTCCTTCATTAGACAAAGGCGTTGGACTTACATCGGCCATGTTCTCAGAATGAACAGCCTAAGAATTCCCCAGCAATCACTATATTGGGTGCCACCTGGAGTAAGAAGAAGAGGGAGACCTAGAGAAACTCTACGAAGAACCATTAATAGAGAAGGCATGTCAATGAACCTAAACAACATGCAACAATTGAAAGACCTGGCAACACAAAGACAGAAATGGAAAGCTATGGTTTCTGCCCTATGCGCCGCCTATGGCCCTGGAGGAACATAACATAACATAACAATTTGCACGCCTACTACAATGGATTTATTAAGCTAACGCCACACGACGTCAAATATAACAATTGTAATCCAACATTTATTTAAGAACATTCAATCATTTTTACTCTTAAATCAGTATTTTGTCCTGAGGTTTGAAATCCAACATTTATTTAAGAACATTCAATCATTTTTACACTTCAATCATTTTGTCTTCAATTCCTTGAGTCTTGAAACACGCATTAATCCCTCATATTTATCGCAGGATCGATGGTTGGTTTCATAATGTCTTTTTAATTTGTACCCTTTTGATGTGGCAATGCTGTTATTGCGTGCTAAACAATGTATCTTTCCATTTACCATTGTACACAAATATTTTAGTTCCCAGTTTTCTTAAAATACTCGTCTTTCTTCATCAAGTGTCCTTTTCTTCCTAGCTAAAGATGATGTAGCCATTTTAAACGGTGTCAGTTTACGCAATAGTTCATAAAAAACAAATAATATAATTACCGGCACGATTCCACAAGATACAATTTATTAATGTTTTAAAATTGTAACATTTGCAATAACAACCTGTCTGTTACTACCTGTCAATGTTGTCAATTTTCATAGATAGAAAACCGTAAACTATCTTAAAATAGCCGTATTGTTTTGTTATACTTGGCATCGTGCCCGATTTCTATTTTATACACCCAGTTTAAAGTATCAAAATTGCAATTTTCGTCATTAAATGAGACAATTGCAGTATCCTTTGTGCGGGCCGCAAACGTGCTTGCAAGCGGGCCGCACGTTTAACATACCTGATCCAGAGAATGAAAATGCGTTGTGTCGTTGTTTTATTTGCGCAAATGGTCCGACACATCCGTCTTCGGTGGGAGAAAAAGTAATCGGGAAGACGCAGATGATTGAAATAAGTGTATTCGAGTTCACATATGTCGACCGAGTCTATAGATAATGAGTACCAGGTATTCTGGGAAAGTGAACGGGGTAGGCTTGAAACTAACCACTTCATCTCCAGGTATGCCGTTGGTCAATGAAAAATACGGGCCTACCATTGTGTTCCCAATGAAAAATACGGGTCTACCATTATGTTATCCAATGAAAAATACAGGCATATCATTATGTTATCCAATGAAAAATGCGGGCCTATCATTGTGTTCTCCAATGAAAAATGCGAACTTATCACTGTGTTCTCCAATGAAAAATACGTGCCACCGTGTTCTCCAATGAAAAATACGGGCATCTCATTATGTTCACCAATGAAAAATACGGGCCTATCATTATGTTCACCAATGAAAAATACGGGCATATCATTGTGTTCTCCAATGAAAAATACGGGACTATCATTATATTATCCAATGAAAAATGCGGGCCTATCATTATGTTCTCCAATGAAAAATGCGAGCTTATCACTGTGTTCTCCAATGAAAAATACGAGCCACCGTGTTCTCCAATGAAAAATACGGGCCTCTCATTATGTTCACCAATGAAAAATACGGACTTATCACCGTGTTCTCCAATGACGTGAAACAGGTAGAACCTTACTACACTAACTTTACCTTCCTCTTTTGCTTTCTTTCTCTGATAAACAACACGAAATGTGTATGATTTCTTTCGGGGAACGTGAAGTACGCTGCGATGATGGTTTCAGACCCGAGATGAGTTATTTTGCTACTTCCGGTCCAGCACATCCGTTTTCGGCGTAACTTAATTTACCTTTAAACTCTCCGTATGTAAAGTAGCACTAACTTCGCTGTTAAAGCGATAATGCACGGGAACCTCTAACAAAAACGCCTGTTAACATGACGTCATGACTTAGTTGTGAAGCAGCAACTTCCTGAACATATGGTAAAAATGACTTAATTAGCCACATCCTTTTAGAGATATGTCCCGCGAACCAGTCACACAAATCGTCACTCATCTTGGCTGATATGACTTTTCATTGATTTCGACAAGACTACTCAAGTGGGCGTTATCCACACTGCTTCATTTTCGTGGTGTACATGCCTATAATATATATATTATATATATATATTCAATTATATTATTGTTATTGTTAGTATTATCATTGCGTTCTTGTCTATCAAGTATCGTCCGTGTGGCAAGCGGGGCCCGAATTTAGTTAAGTGTACAAAGAATATGGCCACTTGTTTCCTACCAAGTATGTCGTAGGATGCGACTAAGGAAAGTTGAGGGATAATCTGTCACCTGTGAAAAATTCACCATTGCCACTGCATGTCTTGTATTGATTTCTTAGTTGTGTTTTCTGTCACGTTTCCTAGGGATAACGACTAGATGAAAGCGAATGTTTGCAAGGACCCTTATAAACTGGTGCCCTAGAGTTGCACATTTATGATGATGATGATTTTGTATGGGGGTTCTATGGATGCATTTCTGGTCCCCGAAGAGAGGCGTTCCAGTGCAGCAGTGATCCAGAATCGTCACGTCCTGCCAGGAGCATTCAGTTTACGTCTGCGCCCACCAGCTCATCAATCGTACGTCAAATTTGTGGATCCGTCGGCAGTGGTAGCACCCACCGCATTCCACCGCCACCTGGAGGACGGCTACAGGACGACAAAGTGCAATGTCCGCTGACTTGCATCGTCATCCATTTGGGGGGGGGAGGGAGAGTTCACAGGAGACAAAAGCAAGGCAATGAGGCAAGTCAAACATAACCCATGAGTGGGCGGAGGATGGGGGACAAGGACATACACACATAACATTTAGGTAGGTACGGCCTGGGTCCGCTTCAAGTAGGATATATTAATCACCGTTTCAAGATCCTTGGTGAGGTCGTCGGAATTTGATAAGAACAGGTGCGCGAAAGAAGAGCAGAAAAAGAAGGAGGGACGCGGGTATCCCGCCAGGTACTCGGTCATCCCGATAGCAAACTTTGTGAAAACAGAGCTACCAGCGTGAAGGTGTTGCTATGGAGATAGTTATGCGTAAGTTGCACCTGGATGTGAGAGGTAATAAATGCACATCAACATCCATTGACTGCAGGTGGGACTTCCAGCCCTGACCCTACATGTAGTCCGCCCCGCACATTTATGATATCCCTGCACTGCATGTTTCTATAAATATTATTCATCATTTTCTACGGCATAATAAACTTTATCATTTACTTTCATCAATTTCAGGTGTGTAAACAAGTAACATGGATCTAGCAATGTTTTCACAAGTCGCTGAGATAACAAACTGCCTCTACCTCAGCAGTGCAGCTGCTGTACGCGGGGAAAAGATTCGAACTCTAGGAATCACACATGTAATCAACGTAACGTTAGAAATCCCAAACCTACAGATGCCTAACTTAGAGTGTATACAGATTCATGTAGATGATACTCCCAGTGCCCGGTTAGGACTTTACTTCGACAGGTGTGCAGATAAAATTCACCAGGTAAGTTGATGAGCCAGAAATGTTAGAGATTATTAATCGATCAGGTATTAAGATCAACAACACGGTTTAAAATATGTTCTATAATTTGTATGCTTTTTGAACGTGCATTCCTCAGTGTATTGCCATGACCCGAGAGGGGAGTAAAGAATAGTAACACGGTATACTTTCATGGATGTCGCAAAGAGCAACTAAAGAGATCATGGATGGAGTTGACTGTATCATCCCATACGGGGCCAATATCACCCAGATTGCTGAACATTTCAGGCCGAAATGTGCATATATCGCAGCAAAACTGTAAACCATGACACAATGCATTTCGTTCTCCGGACTACGCTCTGTGAATTTGCAGGAGCTTGATAGCGAATGCAGAAGAAGGACCTGCAAATTCTAGTTTTAAAATAGCGTAGGTCTACGCGTATGTGCTTTCCTATCTATTGACGATTTTTGTTAAAACTGAAAGTTAAACATATAACCCTAAGCACATATGCTCTATCGAGCCTCCCATCGCTAATACAGTCATGTCAACTTATCTATACCATCATTAAAAAGTTATAAATAACCCAAATATCGGAGGATGACCGACACGTTGACTGTTGTGTTTGTTCCTTTTATTTATTGTTGTTTTCTATATATTTTATTATTTTATATTGATATAGTAACCTATTTACTTTATTTGCATTTACCATTAAAAAGTTATGCTATTTGACTTTTTCCCGTGATGTACATTGGTGAATGTGTGTATACTCTGTGTCTATTGTCTGTCCCCAGGTGAATGATGGATCTCATGTTCACACTTCCTGTTAAGCGTAGGGGTGTGAGTTTAAGTTGTCGTTCCGAGGCCAGTTGAGTCGCCTTGGTTGCATTACTTCCATGTTTGTTCAAGGCTATCTGGATTTTTCCTTTCTACCATTTTCTTGGTGTACCTTTGGCTTTACGCTCGGATATTCTTTTGTTATATGCTCTTATTGGTATTTGATTTAGGATCATTCATATATGGTGGCGAACCATTTTGTTGCTGGCTCTCAATATATTCAATACATAATATTATACCAACCGTTTTCCTAATTTCTTCATTTCTTATTTTATCTAGTTTAGTAACCTTTGCATCTTTTCTCAGACATTTCATTTCACATGTAACGATTTTCCTCTGCTGCGAGACTATTAAAGACCATGTTTGACATTAGTAACAGAAGGTTGGTATATAAATTGTAGATATTATCTATACTTTGTGTAGTCATAAAATATCACGGGGTAAGTCAAATAGTGTCACTTTGTAATGATCATAACCGATGATATGGTAAGCTAACATATTGTAGATGCTGTGTGAGAAGATGATAACAATGTATTGTAGACGATGTGTGAGAGGAGGATTATAGACAATGATATTTTGCAACAATTATCTTATATTTAAACTTCTTTCTCAAAACAAAATATTCTAGTTGTAATCTCCATTATTCTTCTTCATCTGCGTTCGCTCTCGTATAACCACAAAGAATATATTGTGTGATTTCCGCCGGGAGTGTGAAGTACATTGTGCTGCAAGTTCCACAGTAAAATTGTGTTATTTGCACCTCGGTTGGCCACTCTATGGTCTAGACGTTAGTCTCCAGCACATCTGTTTTCGTCAAGCCTTTAATTTGGGTAGTAAGCTTCCTTAGTCCGTGACAACCTGCCTATTACTCGAGACGCGAGTGTGTAGTGACTCTTCGCCGAGACGATTGTTGATTCACGTCTATCTCGCACGAGGCACCACATTTCAAGCCAAACTCCCTTATTCTAGTCATGGAGCAAGAGTCATCGTCACTAATACAGTCATTTGTTCGTGCGTTTTACCATAGGGTGTTCAAAATATCCACCGTCTATGAACTTGCCTCGTGTAATTGGACGTACTGTGCCTGTGTCCATTGGGTACTGAACCTTTTCTCATCCATTAGTGTGATTCCGTACGATGAAGAACTCGACAGAAGAGTTGGACCCTGGCTCTTTCGCATTCTTAGCCGAGGTGTCGTTCACCGACATCGTGAACCACTCGCCCAAGTTCGAGTCTCACACCACTCGTTTGAGAGCAAGGTGTTCTCGAGCTGAGCGACCTTGTCCCAAATAGCACCTGAGCCCATCGGGTACTGAACCCTTTTTCTCTGCAAGTGTATTTCCGGTATAGGAAAGCTTGACAGTAGATTTGGGTTAGGGCTAAAATCGTTGTCCCTTTGTGCAAGAGCCCATCGTGTAAGCAACCCCTTCACTTCGCGAGCATGTTTTCGGTATAGGAAAGCTCGACATTAGAGTTGGGCCAGGTCTTTTTTGCTTTGCCGGTCGCCCATGATTGGATCTAGAACTCTGTCCATATGGAGCACAGGTAACTAGAAGCTTGTCTCGAGCTAACAGAGCTTGTAGTTCCGATTTCCATGGAGCGCTTTCACTTTGTGTTTGCAGTTAGCGCTGCCCTCTGGTGCTGTTCTGCCCTTTCATTATACTCAGTATGAAATCTATTCGTCGCTTGCCGTGCGTCTTCCTTTTCGTGTCTTTTTCATTGGCAACCCCTCCAATGTTTGGACTGGACTGACTAGCGTCACTGTATGTCGACAGTGCCGCTGCGTGTGTTGGTGCTGGTGGTGTCGGAGATATTGTCTGTCTCTCATGCATTCAAATCTCTTTTCATCTGCTACCTCCACATTATCGGACACGATCCTCAAATGATTTGGCCAGAATCAGCACCAGCCGTTGTATTTCTGTTTCCAGGGTGCACCGCGAGGAGGTACATTTGGGATCTTGGTTATCTGTTAACCCTGGGTCCGCCGAGAGCGTTCCCGTTGCACCCCATCTTCATTCAAGGTTGCCAATATTCTGCCATTTAATGACCACATTTCACAACTTTAGTTATCTGTAAATGTCACTGGCCATGAAATTAGATTTTGTTAATGTTTGCATCTGTTGGAAATTTGAAAATATTGGTTAATCAGTTAGTCGTGGATAATCGTCACTGCACTCTGGACAAGTCCATATGTGTTCAGATCTCTCGAGCGTATTCGCCATTACACGTTGACTGACGGTCCCAGTACGTCGTTGATTGACCATCATTCTTCCTCGCCCACGAAACAGTTCCTTTCTAGAGACACCACATTTCAAGCCAAACTCCCTTATTCTAGTCATGGAGCAAGAGTCATCGTCACTAATTTGTTCGTGCGTTTTACCATAGGGTGTTCAAAATATCTGCCGATCCATCGCCAACAACTGTAGGAGCTGCGTGTGCAGCCAAATTATCTACTCTCTCACTACCCCGGACTCCCGCAATAAAAATAAAATTCACTTACCGCACACAGGAATTCTTCACTACATCCAGCCACTTTCCCGAATTCACCCCGATTGTACTTTCACAATCATGTTCATAGAGTCATACCAGGCGTGTGTCGCAGTCTGCGAATACATCCATTTCAAAGCATTGGTTATTGCCAAAATCTCCATTGCCATGCTACTTGTCGTCTGAGCGAACGTACCACGTTCCTTTCTGATAGTCTTCCCCACCTTTCAGTTGTGAAGGCTCAAGCACTCATGATGTGTCTCCCAACTGATCCATCTGTATAAATAATGATATCACTTTCCCTGGAATTCTCACAGCAAATGAGGGCTCCTACCTAAGACCCCACGACTGTCGGATACACACCTTGCATTCTCTATTGATTGTTATTATTACTTTAAAGGCTGTCGGACACTTTAAGGGCGCCCGATTCCATTCCGCACCAGGTAGTACATCCTCCAACCAGCACACACTTTGTATAATATCCTCTGCACGCCCCATCCATGATTTTCATCTTTTAAGTCGACTGCCTTTCACTTTAAGAATTTCAGGGTGTAGCGAGTGCTCCTTATCGGTGGTTCAATTGTAATTAGTCCCGCACTCACATACATCTGTATTCTTTGCTCTGCATTTTGGTAATCACATAGCCCGTGCCGACGTATCTCTCGTAGACCCCAGTATGGTTCGTATTACCTCATTCTGAATTATATCCAATCTTTCTGTTTGAGTCTGACTCAGTGTCAGAATCGCCAGAGCATACTCTACTCTACCACCACCAACACCAATCCCTGATACAGCAGAAATAGCAACCAATGTTCACACAGAGCAGCAGCCATAATTTTCATCGCAGCAAGACCTTTATAAGCCTTTACAATGATGTACTCAACATGATCTTTGAAACTCAGACTTCGGTCCAACATAACCCCCAAGTACTTCATTGTGCTGGTTCTCTCGAGGACATTCCCGCTCAAGGTAACTGACGGCGTGGACGTGTTTACTATGTGATTATTCAGGTGAAAACCATGTTAATCACATAGTAAACACTACGTGATTAACAATGTAATACATTTGAAAATTATACCGCCGAAGACGGATATGTCGGGTCATTCGCACAAATAAAAAGGCGACACAAACGCATTTCCATTTTTTGCTCTACATCCTGCTGGAAATCTAGTTGGACCATTGCCCTGCTACAAGAGAGATCGAGTGGGAGTTTGAGAATGAATGCTGAATAAGAAATATATTAAAAGTTAGGAGTGTGACTTATTACGATATTTTACCTGAAATGTATGAAATTATTTTATAATTTTATGTCACAATTTCAAATATATCTTATTGTCATTTTTTTCCACTAAGGTTGACAAAACAGGAGGGAAAACTCTAGTCCACTGCGTAGCAGGAGTAAGCCGCTCAGCCTCAATATGCCTTGCCTACTTAATGAAGTACAAGCACATGACATTAGAGAATTCCTACAGGCACGTCAAGAGATGCAGGTCTGTCATTCACCCGAATGTTGGATTTTGGAGACAACTAATTGACTTTGAACGCAGGCTGTTTGGGCGCAACACAGTTAAAATGGTTCAGTCTTCCATTGGATGGGTTCCAGATGTATATTTCCAAGATTCTAATAAGAATTCGGTCTGGCATCCAAGCACTTCCTCTCGCTTTGGCTACTGATATTAATTTAACCTTTAACCTTAAAGTTATATAGGCTTATGCTATAAGCCAATATAAGTTTCATGTTCAGAGCAAGCATTATTCCTGCTGCAGCAACAGCCAAAAATGTAATAACAAATTAAGAAAGAAACACTATAAAATTATTTCCAATTCTGTATGTGATCCATCATTCAAATTTTAAGAACACAAATTTGGAATAAATAAACTGTATACTTACGATACATTTTCCAACAAATCAGTTGTTACATTCTGTTTATGTTAGTAATCTTTTCTGGATTCGGGTTTTATCTTAAAGTAAAATTTGTTAAATATGCTTTTCAACAAATTTTAACTTCTTTAAACAATATTTTTGTTATTAAATTGTTGGATTGATGGTAGATAGTATAATGCATATTATAAGCATGCTGACTAGGAACAACTGGTGAGACTTTAGGGTAATGAAATTTTGTTAATCACTGAAAAAAACATAATAACACATGGACGTTTCAACCAAAAGACCTTTATCAAGAATATATTCATAACTAAAAAAACCCAAATGTAAAAACGACACTATTGATGTTCACATGGAAAAGTAATTTTTCTAGTGATTAGTAAAACTTCCTTACCCTGTTCAAAGTCTCACCTGTTAGATTTAAGTTTACCTGCAGTGAGTACATGTTCTTAGGAGCAATAGGTTTTTGTTTTTACTATTTTCTCTTGGAAATAAGTTCAAAAATTATTACAATATAGTAGCCTCCCCCAGTTGCGTAGCGAGGGGGGAGGGGCAAATTTTCAAATACGAAATATCCAGCCACTGAATTCCTTACTTGGCAATGATAATTATGATAACAGAACCTTTCCCAATTTTAGTCTTCAAAGGATAAAGCAATAAAATGGACCCAGAAAAGTGCAGATGGTTGGTTGTTTATGGTGTTATTTAAGTTTATATATAAAATAATTTATATGCATTAAAATGTACAAATATTAAGTTATAATAAAAAGAGAGAGGTTACGGTATGCAATTTTGTCACTGTAAGTGATGCAAAAGACCAAGATAAAGTTATGAAGGGATCCTTCGAGATTCTGGACTTATTCAGCAATGCAATTATGGTATTAGCATGCCAAACGAATATCATGATAATACTTTGCATATTTTTAACAATAGCTATCAGCATTGCAGCATGTGAACGAAGCTTCTGAAAGTTAAAGTTAATAAAAAATTTACTTAAGGTCTACCATGAGCTCCAAAAGATTAAGTAATTTAGCCATTTTATCAATAGTATACCAAGTATCACTGACAAAATTAATTTTGACGATGTCATAAAAAATGTTGCCGCCCTTCAGGCTCGAAAAGTTAAATGATAATGTACTTTTATTTATGTACCTAATATGTTTTCGAATAAATATTTTCGTTCAGTCTTTAACAATCACTTACTTATTTCTTTTAATGTCACAAGGGCAGAAAATTATGATTCCACCCCGGGCGCAATTGACCCACGCTACGTCACTGCTCCGCCACTCATTGTTTGTTTCTTAGTCTACATACTAATACAGAAACGTGGAGGGAATAAAAGGGATATGGCATTTTAGTATAACTATATTGTTACAAGAAAGAAAGGGGAGTGGTTGCAATATGTCATTACAAAATAAAGAGTGTCTTGTTGCAACAATAAAGAGATGAGAATGGCTATAGTATATTGTTAGAATAATAAAGAGTAGAGAAAGGCTGCAGTATATTGTAACTGTAATAAAGAGAAGAGAAAGGCTGCAGTATATTGTAACTGTAATAAAGAGAAGAGAAAAGCTACAGTATATTGTTACAACAATGAAGTGATGAGACAGGCCACAGTATTTTGTTACAATAATAAAGAGAAGAAAAAGGCTACACTTTATTGTTAAGAGAATAGTAATAAAGAGAAGGATTACTGATTTAAATATTAATTTTGACACATCATAATCCTTTCAATCACAGACACTCATCATTTTAGTTTATTTCAAGTAGTATGACCTTTTAAAATGGAATAGAATGATCAAAGCCTCCATTTTTATGAGGTAAAACTTGTGAATTATAAATCCCGCCAAAGACGAATGTGTCGGAACAAACGCAAATAAAACAGTGCCGTGATACATTTCCATTATTTGGACTACATCCTGCTGGAAATCAAGTAGGATCATAGTCATGCTACAAGAGAGATCCAGCAGGAGTTTGAGAATGAACGCTGAAGAAGAAGAATTATAAATGTGAGATCACCATGGTATTTTAAGAAAGATAACAGCATCACAATTACATAGAGTTGCTAGGCAATTAGATTACTTTTTTAGTGATCACCCTGTATCAGATTGCATGATCACTAAATAAATTTGGTCACCAGAGGCTACTAAAACAATGGTCATTAAATGGTAGTTGATTTAAGGTGATACACATACATATTTTTCTATATGGTTGTGAGATATGAACTCTAACTGTAGACTTAGAAAGAAGAATTCAGGTTTTTTAAAACATATGTTATAGATTTGTGTTGGGTATCTGTTACTGAGAACATAAGACCATGTGTTTGTGCATGGTAGAATTCATGTAGTAACAGATGGACAAGAACCACTGTTGTGAACAATAGTGAAATCTTCATAAACTTTACTGGTATGGGCACATGATGAGACATTCCTCAATGACAAGAAATGTTCTTCAAGGCAAGGTGGATGGGTAGATGAAGGTGAGGTGGATAGAAGAAGAAATGGCTGGATAATATCAAGGATTGACAGAGTGTGAAGTTTCCAAACACATCAGGATGGTAGAGGATAGAGATGCGTGGAGATCTTTCTTCACCAAATGTCTCAATGTGACACCCCTACGACCCTGATGGATTATAGGTTTTATTATTATTATCATTATATATGGTTCAACCAAAGACAAAATTTAAACACTCTCTGAGGAGAGTTCAGTTCATGTATACTAGGAGTTTAATAGTCAGAAAAGGGAAATAAAGCATAGGAAATATAGATCTATTAGTAATGTAGTTTATTAACAATTATGTGTCTTTGTTGATCTGCAGTGCAAAAGTTATATTTATTGCCTTGAGCATTTGACCATAATTCCTAAAGCTATTCTTTGTTCTACTTTTTATAATTTTTAGAAGCAATTTATATTGCACTGAATTTTATTATATTCCTGTTTTGACTGTGATAAGAAAGAAGTGTCATATCTATTTATTTATTTAATGCTATTTAAATGTATTAATTATGCCTATATGCAGAATTAATTGATTTGATGTTCTGAAACTTGGTATGGTCACAGTGAGGTAGGTCTATGTAACAAATAGTGGAATTTATATGTTGTGTGATGTGTCTTTTGATAATTAGGGTCTACATAGTTGCTTTATTATTTTTTTCTGCTATTTGTATATTAATTACATTTGCTGTCTCGGCATGTGGAAAGTCTGCAGGTCTCACCATTGCCTTATCAAACCACCATTATAGAAAAGTAAATTCTCAAAATATGGCACTATTATAGCAAGGCTTTCTTTTTGTAGAAGTCTCACAGCATTTCATCCGTATAATTATGTTTCCTTTTGTGGTGCAGCATTCAGAGAATCCAGCAATGTACATCGTGTTTGAGGAACCAGGTAAGCTCCAACTTTCATCGTTATCCTAGCTGTCAATGTGTGCATCATGCCCCTGCTATGAACAGGAAGCACATATTTGATGGTGAAAAGCATTTCTGCAGGATGTGACAATCACCTGGGAGAGCCCAAAATCAGACAAACATTAATCCAGCATAATTGAAGAACCATCTGTGATGACAGGGAATGCATAGCCGGCTACTTCACCCATCTTGGTCAACATAGTCCAGAATAGGGTTGCTATGGACACCTCTATGGTTCATATAAACAGACAATGATGCTTGGCAGGGAAGCTAAAGCTCATAACGACAACTCCGCATGTTCTGGAAAAAAAAGAAATGTGACAAAACTCCAAGAATTTACCCCCTTCAGAGTAGGAGAATTCTTCTCAATTATTGCACACCATTGAGAGTTAGTCTTCTAGGTATTAAATAAAGTTCTGGAGAAACCGTAAAACTGCACATAGGAAGTAAGAACTAATCGCTTGTAATCCCTGAGTTTCAATACAGCAACAACAAATCAGCTGTATGTTAATGTCCGAGAAACCGGAACTGTGCTTGGTAGAGATTGATGATGTTAAATTATAGGTATGATAGATTTCCTAGTTAACACACAAATAATTAATATTAACTTTAGTAGCAACTATCTGAGATGGAAAAAAACATGATAAATTATTGCCTGAGCAACTGTAAAAAAGTAAAGGTATGTCCCATGACAGCAACTTGCCATCGGGGATGAAGATAACTCTTTATGTACTAAGCCACAGCAACTGTTAGCTGGGGTGGCCAGTTCCCTTCCTTTGCTGTCTTTACCTCCCTTAACTCATGTGTCAAGTACTCATTTACAGCTGAGTCGACTGGAGGAGTGGTCGTGTCAAGTGAGAAATCAAATCCCGGCTTTTTTTTCCGGACTAGGTTTTGAACCTGGCATGCTGTAACCCGATGATAGCAAGCAAGCGCACTATGAACTCACTATGAGCAACTGTGGGGGCATATAATTACTCTACCACGGCTGACACTTTATGATAGCTTAAATAGAGAACCTTTGACATTCTTATTACCAAGATGTCAGCTATATCCAGTTAATTGTTTCAACGGAGATCAAGCTATGGTTGGTTGGTTGCTGATCCATCAGTCCATGGGCTCATGCCCTTTGACCCAATGCCATTAAAATGGCATTATATTGTGGGAAGTCTGTGGATTTTCTGCCCACCCAGGCCAAAGAATAACTATCATACCACCAGGAAGGTAGGTTTCAACCTACCTTCTGTTCCAAGCCACTGCAGCCATGATAGGGTTCACTGTGCTCATTCTCCGTCACCAAATGACTACTGGTTATGCCGAACTTCTCTATTTCTCCAGGCATGCAACCAAATGTTCAAGTCAAAAGGATTGTCATATCCTGAGTCACTGTGATTTATGATGGGCTTCAGTCATACGAAAAAACAGTGCTGTCAGTTTTCTCCTCCCCAGTGTTGTGCAGTACATCTTTTGCTCCCTCCCAACCACAGAGGGAGTATACATATATACAAATAACAAAGCATAAAACACATTGCAACAACAAAATACAAGCATGAGAAGCATAATTGTATAGATGACGTGCCATGAAGCTTCTATAAGAAAATAACCTAAATATAACGGCATGCCATCTACTAAGGTTTTCTATTGGATGGGTGGTTTATCTAGTGGGCCATTGGTGAGACCCACAGACACAACTGCATGCATAGATAGAGCTATCAGTGGAGATAGAAAGGTACTCACTGGATCTATAGAACTATCATAGGGAAAATCCAAAAGTACTCATTGAAGGTGAAAATTCTCATTTGTTCTATAGAACTCTCAACAGTGGAGATATAAAAATACTCACTGGCTCTAAACTTGTGATCAAGAGAGTAAGAAATGTGTTTGAGTGGAGAGGGATTGTTTGTTTGATGCATTTATTGGCATATACTTTGGCTATTTGATATATTAGTACAATAGTTATATTTTATAATTACATTCACTTCTGATCTCATTTAATGTCATATTTCATCATTCATTGTCATTTATTGTATGTCATGCATTAGGTCTATGCATACCTGTCAACTCGTAAATTTTCAGTAATAGTTTAATCCTTTAAGCCATAGGGCCTACATCTGAAAATATTTTCAGATTAAAGCCTTTTCTAGAAACTGTAGATGGATTCTAAAACAGGATCCATGTGTCATTTTGTCAAGTTTTCAGATGTGGATTAAATATAATCTTAGAGAAAGTATAAAGATAAAAATGTATTTGAATAATTTAACAATATTTTAAGCAATGATTCTGGCTTCTGAATTGAATTATTCTAATTTTGTACTTCTTACTCTGATGACATGTGGGTTTCCACAACTCCAAAAATAACAATATTGCATGTCAAGAAGCATGCCAACAATATGAAGTCATTTTGGTGTGCTCTTAAAAATGTCATTGTCATAGAAATATATCTGCTACAGTGAGAAGAAATTTCCAATGTACTTTTTTCACCATCTCAAAGACAAGCAATCTGGATGGCAATACACTTCAAGGACATAATATTTTGCATGCCTTTTGGAAGAGTTCATATGGCCATTCAATGTCATTAACTAGAAACCATAGTAGATGGAGGTGCTACAGTTAAACCCACATCTCATCTAACAACTAATATAGCCTAATCCTAATATCTCATTCTACAACTACCCGGGTAATACATCTTAATCCTAACTCTAATATCTTATTCCGCCGAAGACGGATGTGTCGGGCCATTGGCGCAAATAAAACGGCGACACAACGCATTTCCATTCTCTGGACTACATTCTGCTGGAAATTTAGTAGGACATGTCCTGCTACAAGAGAATTCAGCAGGAGTTTGAGAATGTACGCTGAAGAAGAAGAAGAAGAATATCTTATTCTACAACTGATACAGCTTAATCCTAACTCTAATATCCCATTCTACAACTAATACAACCCAATCATAATTCTAGCCTTATATCTCATTCTACAACTGATAGGGCCCTACATCTTAATCCTAACTCTAATATCTTATTCTACAACTAATACAGCTTAATCATAACGCTAACCCTAATATCTCATTCTATAACTACCTATAGCCTAATCCTAACATCTCATTCTACAACCGATACATCTTAATCCTAACTATAATATCTCATTCTACAACAACAAAGCCTTAGCAGTCCTATCTCATTTTATAACTAATATAGCATAATTCTAAGCCTGATAAATATATATGAAAATATACCCCAAAAACAGCATCATTGAAAGACAGGCAACTAAATACCTACTCGTATTGAGATTTGTGATTTAACACCAACAACCATGCGCACCTATCATACTTAAAAACTAATCAAGTTAATGCACCAAATAACATACCAATATACAGATGTATGTGTATTATAAAAAAACATTCTTTATATTCTGTGACCTACATTATAGGAATTTTCCAAAAATGACATCACATTCACAATCCCTAGGTCAACAGAGTAGGATATATTGAATATTAATAAAATCAAATGCTATGCATGTTACAGGAGGTGCTTCCTACCTGGCTGTTGACTATCTCTGATGTAATGAGATCTGCTGAGAACCCATACACAGCTTGAACACTTAATAACCGCTGGGAAGATCAAGGGAAGAA
The DNA here is from genome assembly GCA_034231615.1 of Meghimatium bilineatum. NCBI lineage: Eukaryota > Metazoa > Mollusca > Gastropoda > Stylommatophora > Philomycidae > Meghimatium > Meghimatium bilineatum. The sequence continues at coordinate 56,778,383 of CM067311.1, read as the reverse complement.
GAGACAGGCGACAACAAAGAAAGAAGTTGCTATATGGACTTGTATTGTGGCATGGTAGAAGTTCAACAACTGAGCTTATTGACAATACAAGACATAGAGTTGTGGAGAAACATGATTGTCTACGCCAGTCGGCATGGCACTTGATTGATTGAGAACCCATGCTTGTACTTTTAAATCAACTCTGTATTGAGATTGCAAGAAAGTTACAACAAAGATCCCTCTAAAGTAAAAGACTATAAAACTCATGGAACTGAACTCTACAACCACATTCAGGAAAATAGTCAACTTGAAAAAGCTTTAGGAACTTTTCCCATCAAAATTCAGAACGAACTTTAGAGATGAACAAATATGGAACTTATAGAACAATTTTATAATTGAAATAGGGAACAATTGTGACAAACTCATACTCCCTTGGAGGTTCTATCATCATATTCTCTGAAAGGCTTTGTTTTGTTTTTATAAGGTTCTTTATGACTGGGACTTTTTCACATGTTTGGCATGAATAATTTAGTGATAAATAGAATATAAAATACTGGTTAAAAATAAAATATAATTTCTGTCTGGCAGTATGTGTGATTGTTTTATAAATAACAATATTATCTTAAATAACAATGTTTCTATAACCAATGGTTTCATAATAAACTCTATAACTTGCCAAACATTGTTTTAGTTTATTAATTTTGAGATGGTCAGCTTCAAAACTTTTGAGTTAGGTCTGGTCTACAAGTGCTGATAGATCCCTAAGGTAAAAAGAAAATCATTATAGATCCCTAAGATAACCAGAAAGTCCTTAATTTTTGATTAGAAACTGGCTTCACAGCATGTGGGGCATTCCCATAAGTGCTCCACTCTCTGTTCCAGCAGCTATCTCAGTGTATGTAGACGAAGAGTCCCTGTCAGGTGTTGATTGCGTGATCTTTGGGTCCTTCCAAACGATTTACTTTTCCTAAATTCCTTTCTAGATACTCCCATTTCTAACATTCTCTGTATGTAGTCCTTATATACCCCTAAGATAACCATAGAGTCCTTATATACCCCTAAGATAACCATAGAGTCCTTATAGGCCTATACCCCTAAGATAACCAAAAAGAACATAAATAATTTAGACCTTGCAGGAAAATAAGGAAGCAGGAAAGACCTAGAAACCCATTAATAATTTGAGATCATGAAGAACTTGAGATTGGAATAACATGGACTGAGGTTAAGAACAAACTAAAGCATAGAGACAAATGGAAAAACCTTCTCTGTGGCCTATGCATCCATGATATGTAAACAACCTAGGAGGCTAAGAGCTGATTGAAAATAATGGCACAAATTAACTCATATCTTGCTCCTGTTTACTATGTCTCAGTACTGTCATCAAGGAATCTGTATTGTAAAGTATCCCAGATGCCTTTGACATACCTTGAAATGAAAAAGTTTAATTTTTTATAATGGAAGAAGTATAAAAATAACAAATTGACGGTGACATCACAAATGTAAAATAATACAAGTGAAAGAAGACACACACAATTACAGAAACTACTATTTTCTCACCAAATTCAACACAAAGAAAAGACCATTGTCTACATACTGTGAACTAGACACAACAGAGTGAGAAGTCAAAGTGGTATACAAAAATTCAAAATTGTGAGACAGACCTGTCCAATTGTGGACTAGTTAAAGAATCTTAAACATATTTTTCATGCTTGACAACCTTACAGAGAAAAGAGGGAGAATATGTTAATATTAACACTGTGCGACTTCTAAACCTGAGATGTACCATGGATAACTTAAAGTGAACCATGCAGCTATTGGTGCTGCTACCTGATAACCAATGTGTGCTGTGACTTTTCACATTGGAGACTAAGTAATGTTCATTATGGGGTATAAAGATGAAAGAAATATTTTAATGTTTTGTTGCTTAACTACAAATTCTTTTATATTTTATAACCCTGAAATAACCAAGTGAACAGTGTGCACATTTGAAAGTGAGGTCGCACACCAAAAGATGCTTGTTTATGTTGTTCGTTTCTAAGATTTTTTTTTTTAAAACACTAGATGTATCAAACTTGCTAGAACTAAGAAATTAGCATAATCATAAAACAACATACTGGTAACCTCTATATAAGTTATGAGTGTTTCTCAATCTTTGCTAGACTGCACCACAGTAAAAACATTTTTTACACGACTAGGGCCCAGTTAAATTAATTATATATACTCGTATATGTCCACAGATGGTAAAGACATAAGACTGATTAGAAATATATATTTGGAACAGACTGCATCAATAAGGTGTGAAAACAGCTACTCACCATACATAGAAATAAGAAGAGGGTTAAGACAAGGACATATTTTATCACCAAGTATAATTAATATCTACACAGAGAATATCTTTAAACGTATAGAAGGAATGCCAGGACTCAAGATCAGTGGGATAATAATATACAACCTGAGATATGCAGATGATACTGTTACTTTAGCAGAAAGTGAACTACAAAGGTTAATAGATCAAGTCGATAAATCAAGTAATGAATATGGACTGTATATAAACTTCCAAAAAACAAAACCATGATAATCAGCAAAGTCATAGAAGAACATGTGCTAAACATAAAAATACATGGAGAGAAACTACAGCAGGTAAAATTAAAGGTATGTCCAATGGCACAAACTGCTGTTAGGGATGACGATACTCTTCATGTACTAAGCCGCAACAACTATTAGGTGGGGTGGCCAAGTCCCTCTCTAGCTGTCTGTACCTCACTAACTCATGCGTCAGGTACTCATTTAATAATAAAACCATAACCCGTCGGGGTCGTAGGGGTGTCACAATGAGACCTCTGGTGCAGAAAGATCTCCATGCATCGCTATCCTCTACCAACCAGATGAGTTTGAAATCTTCACACCCTGTCCATTCTTTAATATTATCCAGCCATGTTTTCTTCTCACCACTTCATCTTCTTACGCCCTCCACCGTACCTTCAAGAACATCTTTTGTCGTTGAGGAATGTCTAATCACGTGCCCGTACCATGGAAGTTTACTAAGTTTCACGATTGTGAAAAGTGGTTCTTATTGCCTAGCTAATGAATTAATTTTATTATGCACAAAAACATTGACCATATGTACTGGACAGTAGATACCCAATACATGTTTATGGCATTTGTTTTCAAATGCCTGGATTCTTCTCTCAAAAATTGCTATTAAAAGTTCAGGTCTCACAGCAACCTGACAACCAGTTAAGACTAACAACTGTTCAAGAACTTCCAAAAATAAAAAAAAATTACGGAATCGAGAAATACTTTACACAATGTCGAGCAACCTTAGCGAGGAAAGAGTTTACACACAAAAAAAGATCTTCAGAGCAAAAAATCACTGGGTGGGGTGTGTGTTTGCCAACCTTTTTTGGCTAAGACAATTAATATGTAGCTTACTCAAATTCATGTTCTACTTGGCTAAAGGGGAGGGGGGTTAACATTCCCCTCCTGTATGCGGCATTGTCAAGGCATGTTGTTGGGTATAGACAGTTCTTTTTAAAAAAAATAAGGATTAGAAACAAATAGACCACAGACTTTCATTATTTGATTTACATTTAACTATTTTAAAAGAAATATAATAAATCTGTTTTTAAACGATGCAGATAGTTCATTGTTTTTAAATGATGTTTCTATTTTTATTTTAATAAAAAATGCCAGGAGTTTTCTACTTTTTATTAAGATTGGCTTCTTTTCTTCAAAACGAAAATGAAATGAAACTGAATAACTGGTCAAGAAAATAACAATATGACTAAATTCACTAGCTGATATATTTTACAATAATGCACTAATTCGTTGTGCTGATCAGGCTGTAAAACCCAAGTTTCATATCTTACACTTTGAAAAACTGTAAAACTATAGTGAGATTCAATTTTTTACTGTTAACAAAATCTATGCCATTTACATGAACAATTAGGGGCCTATATGTCCTTCATAATCAAATATACGCGTATATTAAACTTTCTTAGTAAAGAAAGACTGGTTTCTGAGGAAACCTCAAGCCTTTTGGACTTAACTCTGAACATTCTTTTGTTTATTTGTGTTGGTGTGGTTCTTATTGTATTGCTATCTATGTTGTATTGGGTAATAATTAATTTGTTATATGCTATCATATCCCATCCAATTTTCAACAAAACCTGCTTACATGACTATAGTAATTACGTAAAACACAGGTTTTTAGAACGTTCCACTTAGACACGATGTACTATCACTAAAAATAGGGGGTTATGATCTGCAAACAAGAAAACATACAAATTACAACACACAAAACATTTTCAACGTTTCAATCAAAAGGTTTATAACGACATATACAAAACATCAAAAGATGACAAATAGAAATGATTACAACACACAAACGTGCCCAACCGAAATATAATGTGAGAAGCCGAAAGTACTGGAACAGGAAGTACATACAAAACCTACATATAGGTGGAAATGAAACTAACAAAAAGATGATGTAAATGACCGAACAAAAAAAATAAAGACAAAGACTACAACAAACGAGAACTAGACAAGAGAGTGGTAGGAATTTAGTTCAAAAGGCTTGAGAGTACCCAACTAAAAAATACAATGATTTTCTAGAACGTACCTAGATCTATCATCGCTGGTGCTGGATCTGATGGCAGTGATCTAGCACAGAACACCTACTCCTGTTGCCACCCACTTCAACAGCGATGGCCATCATGGCGTTCTTGATATTCAGGTCATCAACACACTCGGTAATACTCACAGACTCTCATAGCAAACTGTGCAAGATAGAAAAGTACATGCTAAGAAAAGAACGGTGAGACTTATTGAATTATCCAAAGCATTACATGTTCTACTGTCCTGGTCATGCTGGGGTCAGAGGAAACGAGAGAGCCGACTTATTGACAGGTAATGCGGTGGTATACGGCACATTGCTGAGAAGAAATAAAACAGACTTGAGCAAGGCAGTAATAAATTAATTTCAAAATGAAGATGATGTCAACGAGTCTGAGAACGTACCATACAGAGAATGTTAGAATTGGGAGTATCTAGAGAGGAGGGGAGAAAAAGTAAATCTTTTGGAAGGCCTCGAAGACCACACAATCAACACCTGACCGGGACTCGTCTACATACACTGAGTTGGCTGTTGGAATGGAGTGCGGAGCACTTATGGGAATGCCCCACGTGACGCTAGTTTCTAATTAAGAATTGAGAAGGTATGGTATTTTATCTCTTTGAAATAACCATTACATCTGTTTTCTTTATATTTAGGAAGAGGCATTTCTGTTTACTTTCTTTGACTACTACATTAATTAAACTACATTTGAAGGTCTTCCTAACTTTTAACAATCCGGACAGTGTCATCCGCATACCTCCAAATTATAATTATTCACGCAGTATTTACCTTCTATTGATTTTCACAAAACTGTATTATTTCAATCAAGAAACACATTACACAATGTCGAGCCACCTTAGCGGGGAAAGAGTTTACACACACAATAAAAGGATCACAAACAATAGCCGCTACAGTACAATATTGTTTTCGTTGTCTATTTTTATAGCTGTTTAGTTTCTTGAAAAAGGTCCCATTCGGACCGATACGTGGAGAATTGTCCTGTTTAGTGTTATTGAATGTATTTATATACTTTTTAAATATATTTTTATTCATAGTTACGGGAAGTTTTTCTAGTAACAAGTTTAATAGTAGTAGTAGTAGTAGTTAATGAGTTTGCCTCTCTTTTGGAGAGGCGTGCCCCTTTCAACCAGCGGACAAAGTCCAATTAGGTTATATCAGGACACACTACCATAAAATATTAGAGGTAACAAAGACCCCATCAATAAGTATTATATATTTTTATCTTAATTTATTTTGCTTAACTATTTATTCGTTTTGTTACTGCGGCACCCTTCACTTTGTCGGTCACCCTCCGACCATTTGGTTATTTGCATTACTTCCCTTTGTCAAACGTTACCGTAGAAACACAAATGATTTCCAATATGGCGGCAACTGCTGGGAAATCCATTATGAATATGTTGTTATTGCTTAGTTGCATTGACTCGGTCAATTTAAGGTAGAAATATTTAGCAATGGTTGTTTATTTATTCTTAAAATTACATTTTGTAGATATACTCTTACATTCTGCACGTTTTTGTGTACTTTTATTATTTTGGAACTAACTTTACTTTTATTTTATACTTCAAACGGTTGTCGTCTTTGCTGCGTTGAATCCGTATTGTTCAGTTTTGTCTTGATGATTTCTATCCATCATGTTCTAGGTCTTTCTTTGGCCTTGTATCCGGATCTAATTTACAAATATTGAAACTAGGACAAAATTATGATTGTCTTTGAAAAGTGTAATCCAATGATACCTCAACCAAATATGTACGTCCATTCTGAGAATAAAGTTATGATATTTTTTTTCAAAATAATCTACATCCAAATAATAATATAGGTAAGAACTACATGAATTTGAAAGATAGGAAAATATAAAATTAACTTGACCCCAAAGTACAATAGAGCTGAGCAGATAATTTCTGAATTATCTGAATTATTTTCACTAAAAAAAACACACACACTATACATTTTGTGTTCGTGAAGACAAGACACATCTGTTGATCACATTGATATAATTTTCATATGTACACTAACTAATTAATATTCAAAATGACTGCTAACTTGCATAGTGTCTATTGAAAATAAATTATATAACTATTAAATATAAGCCCATTCCATTTACAATTAAATACCACATAAACTATATGCTATATATTTTGTGTTTATGAAGACAATATGCATCTGTTGATCGCAATGCTATAATTATCCGATGCACACATAATAATTAATAGTCAAAATGATGGAAAATTATCATAAGTAATACAAAAATAAATATAGGTCTTCACTATTAAATATAATAAACTACTACTGAAACTATATAGGCCTATTTTTGTGTTCGTGAAGACAAGATGCATCTGTTGATTTCATTCTTAATTTTCAGGTGCACACAGACTAATTATTATTCACTGTGGTGACTAATTAGCATAGGCCTAGTTGAATTGAATGTCTATGTTTTTTAAACATTTGTAGTTATTTTCAGCTATGTCTGACAGTTTTATATCAAAATAAAATTAGTTAAAGAACTTAATTAATCTTATAATCCTGCATTATTCACGAAACTTAAAAGGATTATAATGGATTTAACTTACCTTGAAGAGTTTTATTCTGTGCCTTCTTTTTCTTTTCACTTTATACCCATTTTTAACTTGCAGCATCAGGGGTGGAAGAGTTCTCTGGAGATGGGTTTTTTGTGTGCTTCATATATGTTTGTTTTCACAGACTCTTTTATTTCTGTAATCCATCGTTTGCATGGTCTGCCTCTGGTTTTGTATCCATAGTATCAGTATAGTAATGCTATTTGAAGGACACTGTCTGATGGTAGTCTGGAAGTTACTTTTCTCATAAGATGCTAAAAAATGCTGATTGTACTTTTTTTTACTTTAATAATGAGTTTCATCTGTGTATTTACCGTATTTATTATTTTATGATAAGGCCTATCGGTAAGTTAACAATTAAGTAAATATTCATCATTGTTAATGACTTTTACTGTTTTATTTTTATTGTTCTTAACATACTTTTATGTGTTTGTTGCCCTAAATACCACCAACGATTTCTACCATAAACAATAATTTGTTGCATATAAAGCTCTTCATTTTATGAAGACATGAGTACACAGTTTTAATGTCTCGACAAAATTGCATCTTTTTTTGGAGATGCGGTTAATCAAGTATGGAAAAACCTGTTTACTCGAGTTGCAAGGCGATTCGGTGCCATTAGAACAAACCTGGTTCAATTCCTGTTAGTTTCAAGAACTTTTAATTTATCCTCTTTCTTCCTTCTTGAATGTACTTGTATAAGCTATTATTTGAAGCCAAATTTTACTGTCTCTATATTATTTATGTAGCAGATATACAGATGTTATATGTTTGTGTTACTGAGGATACTTCAATACATGTGAGACTGATTGGTCTGTAGTTGGAGACTGTAGTGCTGTCTTTTCCAGATTTTTTTATTGGTATCATGATTTCTTCCCTCCATGTCTGTGGAACTTTGCCTGAGTCCAACATATAGGCCTATTGATGAAATGCAGCAACTTTGTTTTTGCTGCAATTCCAAAAATTTTTGTTATCATTTCATCAGCACCTGGTTGCTTCTTAATTTTTGGTTAAAATACTACATGCTCCAGTTCTCTAAGTGTGATTGATGTCTCCATGACTTTGGATATGGTTCCATCTTGTTCAATGTTTCCTCGCTTCTCATGAACTTGTTTCAGTAGTCAGATGCTTTTTTTTTCATAAGAATGTTTCCATCTTTTTGCAATGTGACTATTTCATTTCTTCCCGTACCATTATCATTTAGTTCTTTTACCAACTTCCACAGTTTCTTCATATCCATCTCAACATTCAATGATTCTGTTTTCTTTTTCCTGCTGCTCCACCTGGCTTGTAGCTTGGCTCTCTGAAATTTGGCCTTAGCATGTTGATATTTATTGTGGTGATGTTAGTATGGTCTTGTCTCTGACTGCTGTCGAGATGTTTCCACTTTTTTTTTCAGTATCTCTAGTTCACTATTCCAATATGGTTTGTAGTGTTTAAGAGCTCTTCTATGGATGGTTTTATGAGAAGCCTGCAATTTAGATCTACAGAATTCATTGACTACCTTATTGATATCTGTGTCTGTGCAGGTAGGTCTCTGGCTAATACACTTGTGTAGTTGTGGTACATTGTCCAGCTTGCCTTCTTGTAATTTCATCTAGAAAGAGTGCTCCTTTCTTTGGTTGGTTGATTGCTGATCTAGTGGTCCATGGTCTCATGCCCTTTGACCCAATGCCATTGTGTGATATATGCATGTGTTTGTGAGCTGTTGTTTTGTTCCATATAATGTGTTCCTTTTATCTGGCCCTGGAAGGAGAAGCATTTTTCTGATGTCATCCAGCACTAGTTCTCCCTCCAAGGTTTTCTCGGTTTAATGTTTTGGTGCCTGTGGAGGTGTTGCTGCTGTGTTGTGTATTGTGCATGTCTGTGTTTCTGTTATTTTGAATGTGCTCCAGTAGTTAATTTCTCAGCCAGAGCAGCCTGGTTACCCACTGCCTGCCGCGGACCTTATAACCGAGGCGACGTCCGATCTCATTTGTAAATATTTTTTGTAGTACTGACATTATATTGCTGGGAAGTCTGTGGATTTTTGGCCCACCCCAGGTCAGAGCCAGAGAATAACTATCACACGACCAGGAAGATAGGTTTCATGCTATGCACTGTTCTGAGACACTGCAGCCAAGATAGGATTCACTGTGCTCATTCTCCGCCACCAATTGACTACAGGTTAAGCCGAACTTCTCTATTGCTCCAGGCATGCAACCAAATGTTCAAGTCAAAAGGATTGTCACTTACTGAGTCACTGTGCCCCTATGATGGGCCTCAGCCATCAAAACAGTGCTGTCAGTTTCCTCCTCCCAAGTGCTGCGCAGTACATCTCTGGCTCCATCCCAACCACAGAGGGTGCATACATGTACAAAACCAAGTGGCACAAAATACACTTTAAAAAATAAATTTAAAAAAAAGAATGAGAAGCATAATTGTATAGATGACATGTCATGAAGCTTCTATAATACAACTACAATATAGCAGCATGTCATCTACTAAGGTATTCTGTTTCATGGATGGTTTGTCTAGTGGGCCATTGGTGAGACCCACAGACACAGCCACATGCATGCTGCTTTCTTTAATACATTAATTTTCTACAGTCAGGAAGACTAGTTGGTGGTTGCTGTCTCCAAGCTGTTTTCCAACAACGTTTGATGTTCCACTTCAAATTTGGTAAATGCTAAGTCTGGTGTATAGGTAATATGATATGATCTGGAGTAAAGGTTGAGGTGTCAATTGCTTGGTTGATCAGGATAAGTTCATGTTTTTTCTGTCAGTTTTCTAGTTCCTCAACTTCCTGTCCATGTGATCATAGCCCAAACTCTGCACATGCAATAAGTTTTCCTTGCACTGAGATTGTATCTAGTGTTATTGGGCGGTCATTTGAACAGTAGTAGTTGATGAGGTGGAATTCTGTACTTTCTGTGCTGAGGTGGAGTATCTGATATTCTGCTCTCTCCATATATGTTTCTAACTGGCGTGCACTGATATTGTTCTTAATAAACATTAGTATTTGATCTTCTTGCCTGTCTGTTTGATCTGATCAATAGCATTGGAAGCTTCTTATCTTAAAAGCTATATCTTTGTTGAAATGGGTTTCTTGGAAGCAGCATACATTTACTTGTTATTCATTCAAGAAGTTTTTGAGTTTCACACTTTTGTTGTTGACATCTTCAGCTTTCCGTACATTATTTTGACTGGTCTTGATATTTAGCCAGTTGTTCTATTCTCATGCCTCCTAGCTTCTTGGGTAAATTGTGAAGAACTTCCAGTAGCTGGGTTTGAACCCTTTCGGGGCATAGGGCCTGGCACAATTTCTACCTGGAGGTCCATCACAGAGCAGGCAACATAAAATACAAAAGATATAAACATATTCCCATTGCAGCGTTTGGTTTGTGGCATCTTGATTGCTTTGGTGAACCTCTTGGCTGGTTGCCTCCATCATCAGCACCTGTACTTGCTAGTACAGACTGTGGTTTTTTTCTCAATTTTAGGAGAGCCTGGCCAGTCTTCATTTTCAGGCTTTGTAGATCGAACTAAGCCCTCCCCCCCCCACCCCACCTCTCTGTGGCAATGATCTGGCTTCAATGGTATGAAAGAAGATGAAGAAGTTAGTTGTTGAGTAAACTTCATGGTAGACATAGGCTTATACGTGTTTATTCACAAAGATATCTTTATTACAGGTGACAACTGATTTATCTTCTATCTGAAACATTGAAATTTCAAGAGCATCATGGCCTTTAAATTTATATTAGGACATCATATAAAAGCAATTCTTAATGATGTACAAGATAAACAGAAAAAAGACATTCATGATTATACCAGAGGACATCTCAATGAATCTGTTCTATTGAGAACTCAATTACCACTGAATCGCAAGACATGGGCAAGTGCAAAAAGAGACGGCTTTCCTGTAATACAACAAATAAAGCCTAAAAATAAACCTCCAGCTCTTAAAGAAAAAAGATCCAAAAAGGATGCTTTGTATGACTTTGCTTTAGGTACTTCTGGAGTCATACCCAACATCCAAGAGAGTACTTCAAGGTCACCAGAGATTCGTTACAGGTCAGTCCAAAATAGAATGTATTGTAACAATTTTAATTGAAAATAAAGATTAGTAATGGTAGTGGTAGTAATGGTATTAGTTATAATAGTGGTAATTTATAGCCCTACTTAACTCAGTAATATTTTTTATATCTAATTATCAGTACATGAATCTGCATGCTGTTGTAACTGTTGAATTGTCTAGCAATAAATAACTATTTTATAGAATTATCTAGCAATAAGTAACTATTTTATAGAATTATCTAGCAATAAGTTACTATTTTATATAATTATCTAGCAATAAATAACTACTTTATCTCTTTGAAGGTAGTCTTGTGTCTTAAAGTAATACTTATTGCACTGTAGCCTGTAGATAGGGGGAGATTTTAACCCTCTCCTTCTCCATGAAATTAGAACATGGCATTTAGTACCAGGAAAGCAAGCAAAATAAGTGGGTAAACACACCTCTTTTAATGCATTTTTCACACAAGAAAATCATCAAAAACCTTATAATTTGAGGTTATTAGTTTTTATTTCAGATTTTAAAATCTGTTCGTATCTATGACTCTGTACTGTCATATTCTTATCTACGACTCTGTACTGTCATATTCTTATCTATGACTCTGTACTGTCATATTCTTATCTACGACTCTACTGTCATATTCTTATCTACGACTCTGTACTGTCATATTCTTATCTACAACTCTACTGTCATATTCTTATCTATGACTCTACTGTCATATTCTTATCTACGACTCTACTGTCATATTCTTATCTTTGACTCTGTACTGTCATATTCTTATCTACGACTCTACTGTCATATTCTTATCTATGACTCTACTGTCATATTCTTATCTTCGACTCTGTACTGTCATATTCTTATCTATGACTCTGTACTGTCATATTCTTATCTACGACTCTACTGTCATATTCTTATCTACGACTCTGTACTGTCATATTCTTATCTACAACTCTACTGTCATATTCTTATCTATGACTCTACTGTCATATTCTTATCTACGACTCTACTGTCATATTCTTATCTTTGACTCTGTACTGTCATATTCTTATCTACGACTCTACTGTCATATTCTTATCTACGACTCTACTGTCATATTCTTATCTTCGACTCTGTACTGTCATATTCTTATCTTCGACTCTACTGTCATATTCTTATCTACGACTGTACTGTCATATTCTTATCTACGACTCTACTGTCATATTCTTATCTACGAGTGTACTGTCATATTCTTATCTATGACTCTGTACTGTCATATTCTTATCTTCGACTCTACTGTCATATTCTTATCTATGACTGTACTGTCATATTCTTATCTACGACTACTGTCATATTCTTATTTACGAGTGTACTGTCATATTCTTATCTATGACTCTGTACTGTCATATTCTTATTTATGACTGTACTGTCATATTCTTATCTATGACTCTACTGTCATATTCTTATCTTCAACTCTACTATCATATTCTTATCTTCGACTCTGTACTGTCATATTCTTATCTTCGACTCTACTGTCATATTCTTATCTATGACTCTACTGTCATATTCTTATCTATGACTCTGTACTGTCATATTCTTATCTTCGACTCTGTACTGTCATATTCTTATCTTCGACTCTGTACTGTCATATTCTTATCTTCGACTCTACTGTCATATTCTTATCTATGACTCTGTACTGTCATATTCTTATCTTCGACTCTGTACTGTCATATTCTTATATATGACTCTGTACTGTCATATTCTTATATATGACTCTGTACTGTCATATTCTTATCTACGAATCTGTTACGAAAGAAGACTATGTTCTGGAAAGGTTAAATCACCTGAATCTGAATGAATGAGTGTATTATTCAGTGATAAAGACTGAAGGATCTGTGGTTTGACATGTGCAAGTCTTGGAGATTCACTGCTCAATGCAGAGGGAAATGTAAGGGAATAAAGTTATTCTTTCTATTATATGCTTACAACCACTAATAGTATAATGATGGAGGTGATGGCAGTAACGAAGGAATTGATCTGGAGTCCCAGAGTGCTAAAGGTGTCAGTTTTCTTACTGATTCTGTGAGTAAGCATTGAATATTCAGTCCGGCTATCTGTTATCAGTGGCTTGAGGCGATGACAAAGTCTGTGTTGAGACGAGCTACTTTCATCTTTGTACCTAACACATTGTTGTTGAGGGAAATGAAAGAGCAGACAGACTTGCCAGCATGGCCATAGCGATTACTGGCTGTTCAATGGAAAATGCTGATATTTTTAATGCAATTATGGAGTTTAACCAGTTGGAAGATATGAGGTATATTTCTTCTTCTGTGTCAATGGCTAGATTTCAGGACCTGGTAATGAAGCATGGTGCTGCAAGAAATGAGTGACGGTATATAGGAATCAAAAGAAGAGTTATCAACCAACACAGAAACAGAACAGTCAGTTACCACATATAACATACTGAATAACATACTGGATATGAGATCGGAGTACTATGGACTTAACCAGAGTGCCATGATGATGATCTGATGACTAAGTAACTTAAGAAGACGTGAATTTACAAATATCAACTCCGTCACAAATGTGGGGAAAATTATAGGATTTTAAACTTAGGCTATGTAGATGTGAATATAGCTCCTGAAGCATGAAGTTAGTTGAGTGATGTGATCGGATGACTTTGAACACAATTTAGATTGACTAATAAAATGATGGTAAACTCATAGGCCCTACATGTCAACTTCCAAAAGAAATAATCTGTATTTCATCCTAAAACAACACATAAATTATGTATTTTTTAACACTAAATTCAGTAATTCCTCTTTTGTGTTCATTATCAAACTGTAGCAGATAACCAGAAGAAGATATGTCTATTTGCATTTTCTGGTCTGACACATCAGACATCAGTATGACTTCAGGGTCACTTTGACAATCTATCGTATGAAATCTCTTCATTCACCTCTTATGATATGCATGATAGCTCACATTGTCACTACTCTGGCACTGGCAACACATTGACAAACAATTATGCACTTTATATCAATTACTTTATAATAATTGAAGTGTAGCCTGCACAGGGCGTTGCTATTCAACTTGATGTGTCATTAAGAGGCCTACACCCAACTGTATCCACAGTACAATGTAGATGGTCCATGTTCGAAACACCTATTTCAACAAGTTTGGTTTTTGTAGTGAGTTCACTATCAACTCTGCTACTATGCTGGCATCAGTTACTTTACTGAATGTAAACTCGAATGTCCAATATAGGGTCTAAGAATAGGAGTATTTAGTGAAATCTGAGGAGTAGGCCTACAGGCTCTTATTCTAGCAAAAAATGCAGAAAATATGTGTCTAATAAACAAGAAGCCAATGAGTATCTAGTACTAGAGCCTAGGCCCATATATAATACAAATAAGTACAGTACAAGAGTACCGGTATGTTCGTACATTAAAATTTTTTACTATTATGCTCAGTTTTATTCCAACTTTGGTATAGTATGCACAGTTTTTGTGTCATTACTAAAATTATGTCACTAGCAAACCGTGTGTTCGCAAAAACAAAATAACTAAGATAATCAGAGGTGTCTGTTTGCTGAGCTTGCCAGCTACAGAAAATGGGGTAAAACTCTCTCTCTAACACTAACCTTACCCCACCTTCTCATAACCCTAAAACACCTCCCAAAAACTAGAGGCCTACATCTCTGTTTACACTGCTTATCTGCTCCTACTTTGTTTTGTTAAATAGTGTTGATTAAGTTTTTCCAGCATAGGCCTATGGGGTGTTTCATTATTTTTATGTAGACACATCTTCTTGTATTGAACCTAAAAATATGTGTATAAGTTAACAGATGGGAATAAACATGTCAAACAGCCATGAGCTATGCATGAAAATTTAGTAATAGTGCACATAAAGAAGAAAAAATGTCCTAATGTTAATTATTAATTGCAATAGAGCTATTTAAGAATTCTTCCAAAAATAATTTGTTTGTGATAGGTCTACAATAATTTGTGAATGAATAGTGTAACAATAGCTTTGCTATTTGGCTTTATTCGTGATATTTTTTTAAATGAATGTTTCAGGTTAGGTACAGAAGTGGAAGCAGGGGATCCATATTCAAAAACACCAAAGTCCCTTTACTCTGAACTTGAT
This sequence comes from Meghimatium bilineatum, assembly GCA_034231615.1. Lineage (NCBI taxonomy): Eukaryota > Metazoa > Mollusca > Gastropoda > Stylommatophora > Philomycidae > Meghimatium > Meghimatium bilineatum. The sequence continues at coordinate 56,763,016 of CM067311.1, read as the reverse complement.
GATAAGGTTCTAGTGGAAGAGTTACCTCCATGTGGACTTTTAATTCCAGATCATCAAATTCAAGAAAGAGCTGCTCTAAAAGATGGACATTATGACAAAATCTTCTTAGATGGAGACAACATAATCACATCACAGCCATCATTCTTTCCTAAGAGATCTCAGCCAGAATTACCTGCATCACACAAGAGTTTAGTTCTGCCAGTTCATAATCAGGGTTAGTATTGTCTGTTGATACTTCTTGTATTTATTGATTGTTCCCTTCATTCTGTAATGGAACTTGGAACTCACAATGCCTTTCCTGCAGTTTTCAGCTAAGTAGAGTCTGCACTTGTAGTCGAGTCAATAGTGACACAGACAACAATGAAAAAGTCAAGCAACAATGACTGTGGTACAAGCTGTTAGATATGGGGGGAGCTGAACTCCCCCTCCCCCTTCCCACTTAACAAATTAGCAAATCATAGCTTAATCTCTAGTCTAAGTGGGCCAAAAACTAACAACAATTCCCTTCCACCTCCCACCCAGTGATTTCTCACAAAAAGGTAAATTTTTCCTCCAAAGGTAGAAAATGCACAGTTAGGTTTTTTTTTTTAAAACTCTTTCCCCCCCCCCCCTTTGAGGGAAATGTAGCTATTGGCTCAGCCAAAATTCAGATGAGTGAACACAAAGGCTGATATTTTGTGCGAGCACTGCTGATGAATACATAATGTGATGTACATGATAATCTACTAGCAATATGGTTACACAAGTCCACCATTCAGTCGGTTAGGCACAGCCGAACTGCAATTTTTGTTTGTTGGATAGCGAATTTGATCGTCACAATAAAAGTTCGATGTCATAATCTAACATTGTGCGTATAATTTTCTGTTCCCAAGTACTCCTCGTGACTGCAGCAATTGTACTGCTTCTTTGTCAGTCGAAGACAAATTCAACATACAAACAGCAGCCATTTTACTAAATATATGTAGTGGAAGAGTGACATAACAGAAGTATGATGTCAAAAACATTGTGCATCCCACAGTAACAAGAGCAAGTTCTAAAAAATATGACAGGAGCAAATTTATTAAAAAGTGTAAACAGGAAATGCTACATTGACCCTTGATCCCGTACTTTTCTGATTATATTTATATGATTACTGTTGATATCAAATGTGTTCATAATTAAACCAGACTCCAGTTTAATGAAAATGTGAAGAATATCTAATATCTTCAGAAGTCATAGTGACTAAATTACCAGAACTACAACCTTCTACTGTTTTTTTTATAAGTGAAATCTATGATGGGTCCCTATAACCTAATTGGACTAGCAGCCATGGTATAATGAAGTATACCTTACCATAAGAGATATGTTTTATGAAAAAAAAAATTTACTTTGTATGGTAATATGATATACCGGTATGTGAGCACAGTGTAATCATTGTATTATGTTGAATCAAGAGAACATAATGCACTGTGTCCCTTTTAATTGAAGTAAAAAATGGCTCAAAAGGCATAAAGGATTGAATTCATTGTACTCTGGTTACCCCATATTTACTCCATCCATCTCATTGAAGCAGCACACCACTTGTTGAGAGTACCACTCATAGCACGTAACTTCATAGCTTCAACTGATAATCCCCTGGGATATCTGAAAAAATTCACTTTATAAATACAATGCTAGCCAGATTCAAATGCACAAACTCTTGAGAACAAAATGAGATCCCCATTATTTAATTGAATTCAGACTATTACTCTTCATCACATAACGATATACTTTGCCTGAGCTTAGCTTTCACACATGTAGTGCCTACATGCTGTGTTATGTGATGTATTCTCTCCAGAACGCTGTCTTCCCAATCAACTCTATGAACCCCTTTCTGTCTTGGGTGATGCGGCTTGCATTTTCCAACATTGTATTCATCTTTAATGTTGTCAGTTCATTGTCTTCTTGGTCTGCCCTTTCTCCTCTCCCAGGTACTCTGCCTTCCATTATTTGTCTTTCTAAACAGTTTTGTCTCTTTATATGACCAAACAGGTAGGCGCCTATAGTTTTACTTTTGCTACTGTGTTTAGTAACCAACACTCTGGAATCTACATGCAGCACCTTAGTTTCTTCATGTTTTATTTATTTAATTTGTATCATCAAGGTGTTACAAAAAAGGAACAGTACAGAAAAAAGATTGCTTTTGATTTGGCTATTCAACAAAAAAAGGAAACATATGACAAAATGAATATCTTGTCAGGGAAGAGAACTGCTATACATCATGAGCAGAATTTGCAGCAGGTACGTAGCATAGGCCTGCTTGTTTTTTGTTTTTGTTACAATTCTATCATCATAATTATTTATTTAAGATTGATTTAGATCATCTTTGAATGTTCTAATCTCGTGTCATTTGTTCTAATCTTATGTCATAATGCTGACCTCTTTCTATTATAGTGAACTTACCTATTTTTGATAGTTAGTAAATAGAACTGTAACGTATCAAAAATGTGTCAGACACTGGTAACATTCAGAATGAAAGCTATCAGTCATCATGACATAATTTAAAGACACATGTATGTTTAGTCAAAAGTAGGACATAGCCTACTAAATGAAGTAGAAAGGTTACTGTAAAATAGCTATCAATAGTGAAAAATAAATAACTAGCAATAAAAAATAGAACAAGGAAAGTTTTCTACATTGCGGTCCAACCATGGCCTTTTTCAAGAGACAAATAAAAATCAAAAACACAAAATCATAAAAATATTGACAATTTTGATAAGAGTAACAGGACCATAAAATATTGACAACTACAATGATGTGGGCCTGTTTCTTTTATCAAAATTGTCAATATTTTTTATGGTTTTGTGTTTTTTATTGTTATTTGTTTCTTGAAAAAGATCCAGTTGGACCGCAACGTAGAAAATTGTCCTTGTTTCATGTTTTATTGTTAGCTATTTCTTTTTTACTATTGATAGTTAGGTATTTTACAGTAACCTTTCTACCTCATTTAGTATTCCCTACTTATTCGTTTGGTTACTGAGGCACTCTCCATTTTGTCGGACATCTTCTGATATTTTGGTTATTTATTTTTAGTAGAAACAAGCACGTAGTTTTTATTTTGTATATGTGAGGTAGGCATATACTGTAGCCAATTATTAAAAAGTAGATCTCACAAATTAATATCTTTAAAGTATCTTAGGGGTGCTTATTTTGTGTGCTGTAATGAAAACATAAATTTTAAAATTTATGTTGTGTGTTTGTTTTTGCATTTTTACTTCTTGACTTACAGCAGTCAATAGGTCCTACTCAAGTTTAACAATGTGATGAAAACTGTCCATACTCTGTTAATGTCCATAGAAGAAGTGTTTTAATATATAGCCTAGGCATTTTACAAGAAAGTTGATCTCATTGAATGCTACAATGAGTTTAAAGTCAAAATTTCAATGGACAAATGATTTCACACTTGCATTTATAAACTCTCATGCTGTGATATCAAGATTTAAAGTATTTTATATATTTGTTATCATACTGGGTTATTTCTTCATGTCATTTTTTTATACACTGTGTCATCATGTTTTACTTTATTTGCAACATATTTCCTGACAAATAAAAACCTTTTACTCGAAATTTTTACTCAATCTCTTTATGAACCTTCCAAAATTATTTCAATGTCAGTGTAAAGTGTGTGCTCAAGTATTTCACTGCTTCCCTTTTAACCACTTTGTTATTGTTCTGCAGGGTCTGGACCAAATAAAGCGAGATAGTTCTAGTAGTAACCTAGATCACTTGAAAGTATGCAGTAACATTCTAAATGATATCGCTGAAGAGTCACCCAGTTTCAGCTACATTTTGAATTGCATTAAGGTAAGTTTTTTTTACTGGAAAGTGATTCCGATCTCCAGTTCACTGTAGGTACCAGGAGCAGAGTGCTACATCAGAGGTGTAGTACTTCATCAATGTCAACACTTGCAGTGTGTCACCATTAGACCAATAAAGCTCTTAGTGTGCCATCGTTTGCGGAGCTGCGTGGCTGTAAGGTAGGCTACCTTTAACATGGTTTAACTGGATCAGTTATTTGATCCTATGGTACCATTACAAATTATGTAGAGTCAATAAAGTAATGCAGATATTTTTTGTTTTATTTAATCATTTTTGATATTTATATCAGCATTAGGATTGTTCTAATTAAAAGTGTAATATTTCTACACTGTTTCTGTCATGCTTTTGATGTGCTACAATATCAATTTTGTAAGTTATTGATAAGTTTTGAACATGTATGATGTTACACCATTTTTCTTTTCTTTTCTATATAGGCCCTATGTGTTCGAGCACACTTATGTTTCATGAAAGTATAACTATTTTATTTAGTTATTCGCATGAATTATTGAAATCCAATCTGGCAATTACTGGCAACATACCTAAGCTACGTTGTGAAGAGTTACAAGCATACACTTGTGTTAGAACTCAATCTTCTATGAAAAATGTTGATCATTCTAGTTCTACCTTGAAATCTTAAGAGAACCAGGTGTCATTTATTGTGCATAACTAACATAATTGAAGCACTATGTCTATATACCATATGTTTTTGTGTTTGTAATTGGATTATCTACATAACTCATACAGTTTGAGTGGAAGTTATTGATTCAGAAGTTTGGTAAGTTCAAATTTCATGTCAGAAAATTATTTTTAATTTATACGTTTTCAGCCTGTCATAAATATAATTATAATTATTCCTGAAATTTTCTGTCTCTGAGATAAATAAGAACAATAGATTGTTCTACATATGTGTTGTACTAGTGTATTGACAAGGCCTTAAAGGGAAGTAAAGAACAACGACACTATGGCCTACTATGCATCTCATAAGAGGCAACTAATAACAGAGATGCAGAAGCCATGCTGAAGTCAAATGTGTCACTCCAAAAGGGACAGGCTAAGCTGTAAACCAAGGCATAGTAGTATGTTTAACAGACAGCATACTTTTTCTGTAAGAGTTTAAAGAATGAACATAAAAGAACATATGAATTATTTGAAGTGAGAGATATAGTTTGAGAACATAAAATACTTTATTGGGATAAATTAACATAATTATTGTTGTTTATATTTTAGAGAAAATAACAGTAATAATTAACAATGTACTTGAATATAAAACTACTGGAAGATACTGCACACTCATGTACCAATTATTCATTTACAAAGAACTTAAATAAGAAAGTACTGGAAGATACTGCACACTCTTGTACTTATTATTCAGACAGAGTATGACAACTACATCCTCAAACTCTTAGATGGTCAGCCAACACAACAACAGTATCTTCATAATCAAATTAACCAGATGATATCATTAGGTACATCAAAGCCACATGAGATGGCAGCAGCCACTGAAAGGTTGAAAGCACTTGAGACAGAAGCTAAATATTTATTAGAAATGAATCAGAGGTAAGAATTTATGCTATTATTAGTTATTTATTCATAAAATAAAGGAATATCTGCCTTGATTTGACTACAAATTAAATTTGACAGTTGTGTAAATATGTTCTGAAACACCCTGCATATGCCATGTGTTTATAATCCTGCTTGAAATGACCCTTCTGGGCTCTGGAGAAACTTCCCATTACACAACAGACAAAAATAGCAAATAAATTATACCTCATTGGGATAAAATAAACAATTTCATTTAATTAGACCAGCAATGGGCAAAATGACCTGAGCCAAATCAGGCCTGCCAGCCAATAATAGGCCCTTCTGGCCCACAAGGTAGATTAAGAATTATTACAGGTATGTGTATTGGCCCTAGAGCTCACAAAATATTACAGGTATATCACAAGCTATCACAGACAAGAACTAAACCATGAGTCATGACATTAAATAAGAATAAATATAAAATTATTACATAAAATCTGTGATGTTGCAAGTCAACACATGCTCAGAATAAATAAATAAAAAGCCTTGGCAAGAGTTTTTACAATTCTTTAAAAATTGATAGGAAAAATGACACAATCTTTTACTTTGATCTCATGGTGGTACTTGAGATATTGGGGCTAAAATATGTTCTCCAAATATTCCATCCATCAAGGTGTAACCTCATCCAGGCATGACTAAACCCAAATTTACCCCACTATCCCAAAAAATGTTGCAGGTCTCTTGATTATATCAACAGTTTGAAGAAACTTCTATTGGTTCATTTAAAATGCAGAAAATATTATTATGTGCTTTATTGTGTTATATTTTTCAGACTGCATGAAGATGTCAAGCTAGGGCAGAAACATTTGAATGAGACTATAGATGCTCCAGGTAACTGTTAAGAAATAAAAACAAAATAATTTGGAAGAAGACAGAAGATTGACTGTGAGTTACATTGTCCCATATCTAGACATTAATTAAGATTTAGCATACCTCATCATCCATGATGTGTTACAGTACCAGAAAGTGTCTGCAGGGTGGGTACCATGAAATTTTACTCAGGAATTGAAACATTGACCCACTGATGCCACTTTCAGTGACTATCACATTCACCATACTTGTCAGACATACCTGTAGTATTGTTTCCACTTTTTTACACGACTCAGAAAGTCATTGTGAGTAAAGACTAATGAAGAAACGAAGACTAATGACTTCCAGGTCTAATGAAGAATTGCTGCAGGTTTTGCATTGATTGTTAGACATGCAATCAATCAAACTTTCTTCCTTTATTTTTAATATATATATATATATATATATAGACAAACATTTGTTTATATTTTAGGCCTATATCAAAAGTATATCTTATGGTGAAGTGTGCTGCTTTCAACCATGGATCCATTAGTCCAATTTGGTTATATTAAAGATCTTGACTGAAAAATAATGACAGTCCCGGTGTAGATAATTCTGTCACCACGACATGGGAGGAATATTTTTCTACAGAAACCCAATCTCTTTATGGGTACTGGAAGCCTTGTACTGAATGCAATAGTAAATACATAGAAAATAGCTACATTTATGTTTTTGATTTTCAGAGTATATACACCAAAAGTAATATATAAGGTTTTCATTTGAAGCTCCTTCATGTGAATGATATTTACTGGTAATAACTAAAATTGCATTAGAAAACATGATTTGGTTTAATGCTTCACGTGTTTATGTTTATGAGCAATCTTCAACCTAGTTTGCATTAAAGTGATGAAGTTTGTGCACTTCCATTGCAGTTTAGTTGTGATTTTTACTTGCAGATGTGTTCATACTTCACTTTAATAATCAGAAAATGTATAAGCTCTGACTTTATTAAATGTTGAATCCATGTTGAAATTTGGCACACACATTAATAAAGTTGCATCGAGTTTGCACTCGTTCTCAAATAGACATTATTTAATTTAGTGAAAAAAAACCAGTATATTAGTGTTTGCTCCAAGCCTCACCTTATGTTACAAAAGTGATTGCAAGCTGTTGGTATGCTTATTGGTGAAATGTTGATTAGAGAAATTACCAGATATTTCAGTTGTAATCAGACCACTATAGTAATGCTGCACCAGTGATTGCTGGTGATTGGTACCATAAATTACCGCCACATACTTGGTCAAGCTTGTGTAACAATATTAGCTGCAAATCATCACAGCATCTTCCAAACAGCAAATATAACAGTAGCTTATATACATGATGTTCTGGTCTTGTTAGCACAAGCACTTGCTTGCAAAACAACAGTCCTAACATTGGTCCTTTCTGGACACTACAAAATCTAAGATTCTCTCGACATGGTAACGCTAGTTCTCATATTGAAGTGAAATTGCTGATTAACTGTACTATTGATCACATGTTTATTAACTGTACCAATTATTGTACAAAAATTGTTTATTAACTGTACCAATGATCAAATTAAATTGTTTATTAACTGTACCAATGATTGTACAAAAACTGTTTATTAACTGTACCAATGATTGTACAAAAATTGTTTATTAACTGTACCAATGATTGTACAAAAATTGTTTATTAACTGTACCAATGATTGTACAAAAACTGTTTATTAACTGTACCAATGATTGTACAAAAATTGTTTATTAACTGTACCAATGATTGTACAAAAATTGTTCATTAACTGTATCAATGATCAAATAAAAATTGCTAATTTCCAATGATAAAGTGAAAATTGTTGGTACTTTATGGAAATATATTCCCACACTCCCCCATATTTGATTATTTCACTTGGCTATGTTCATCAGACAACGGATATTTATTTATTAATTTAAATATTACATGTTTTAGAGTTAGGGTTAGGAGAGTTGTAGTAGAACTGTGTTTTACATAACTAACACTAACCCTAGGAGAGTTTAAGATGAGTTGTGTTTGACATAACTAACCCTATGAAAGTTGTGTTTGACATAATTAATCCTAACCCTAGGAGAGTTGTGTTTGACATAATTAATCCTAACCCTAGGAGAGTTGTGTTTGACATAATTAACCCTAACCCTAGGAGAGTTGTGTGTGACATAATTAATCCTAACCCTAGGAGAGTTGTGTTTGACATAATTAATCCTAACCCTAGGAGAGTTGTGTTTGACATAATTAATCCTAACCCTAGGAGAGTTGTGTTTGACATAATTAACCCTAACCCTAGGAGAGTTGTGTTTGACATAATTAATCCTAACCCTAGGAGAGTTGTGTTTGACATAATTAATCCTAACCCTAGGAGAGTTGTGATTGACATAATTAATCCTAACCCTAGGAGAGTTGTGTTTGACATAATTAATCCTAACCCTAGGAGAGTTGTGTTTGACATAATTAACCCTAACCCTAGGAGAGTTGCGTTTGACATAATTAATCCTAACCCTAGGAGAGTTGTGTTTGACATAATTAATCCTAACCCTAGGAGAGTTTTAGGAGACTTGTGTTTGACATAACCAACCCTAACCCTAGTAGAGTTGCGTTTGACATAATTAACCCTAACCCTAAATAAATGAATATTTAAATTAATAAATAAGTATCTATTATTTGATGAACATAGGAAAGGGAAATAATCAAATGTCGGGGGCATATTTTCGTAATAAATCAAATTGTTTATTAAATTCACTGATGATAGAATGACAACTCATTGACTTATTGATGATCAAATGAGAATTATTTTTACGTGTCAGATAATTGACCCTTTCTTCTTTAGCTGTCAAGAAAACTGTTACTGTTAGAAGTGTGGTGAAGGAACAACATGTAGAACTGTCTGCGGAGCTGGAGAATATGAAGGTATATTGATAGAAATTGTATAGAATATAGAGAATTATAATGAAGGTAACCTGGGTATCAAGACCAGTGCTTTTCAACCTTTTCACATGCGGTCCACTTTCAAGTTAAATGTGTTTCAGTGGCCCAAGGGACCTAACAAAATAAAATAAAAACTCTTCAGTTTCATTTGAGGCACTTTTTTCTAGCCGCGGTGTATTTGCATGTAAATATGATGTGGCAAAGGCTTAGCAGCAATGAAGGTTATGGCTGCTGCGCAGTGTGAGCAAAGATTGTTATTTCTTTTGTACCAGGGTTTGGTTGTGGCTGTGGTGGAATATGCACTGGCAATTCTGACTCTTAGCCAAACTCAGATCGAAAGACTGGATAGAGTCCAGAATGCAGCAATGTGTATCATTCTGGGATGCACAAGAGACACATCGACAAGAGCTATGCAATACCTACTTGACTGCCCAACAGCTGAGCATAGATTACAGTATTGCCGTGCACGGGCGTACCTTCAAATACATGCAGATAAGGAACACCCATTGCATTCCGAAATACAGAAAGTTAAAAGCAGCAGACTCAAGAGAGGAAGGTCGTGGTTGGGACGTGCTGAGGATGTAATACAAAGCGTGTGCAGATTACAGGATGTGGCAGCAGGTGCGGAATGGATAGGTCTACCCACAGATTTCAAAACTTGTTTGAGAGTAGTAATATCACTTAGCAGGGAATGCAGAGAATGGTGTCCCACAGCTGTGGAGAAAGAAGTGCAGGCTTTAATCAGTGAGAATACCAAAGAGGGGGATGTGATTATATACACTGATGGATCTGTAATTAGGCATGTTCGCAGTGCTTGGGCCTTTACAGCTCAGTACGCAGTACATGTCCCATCACGAAAATAAATATAACCACTTTCAAACTCGCCTTTCTCAAGGCCTCAATCCACTGTTCGCGATCGAGACCCACTTGTACCTTCTTAATCATACTCATAGAGTCACTCAAGATGCAGACCAGCGTTACCTTCTGTGTGCGTAGCCACTCAAATGCCTTGGTCACCGCCATAGTCTTCATGGTCATACTACTTGTAGTGACCGCAAAGGCACCACTTTCCTCCTTGATCGTTTTACCTGCGCACTGAGCTGTAAAGGCCCAAGCACTGCGAACATGCCTAATTACAGATCCATCAGTGTATATAATCACATCCCCCTCTTTGGTATTCTCACTGATTAAAGCCTGCACTTCTTTCTCCACAGCTGTGGGACACCATTCTCTGCATTCCCTGCTAAGTGATATTACTACTCTCAAACAAGTTTCGAAATCTGTGGGTAGACCTATCCATTCCGCATCTGCTGCCACATCCTGTAATCTGCACACGCTTTGTATGACATCCTCAGCACGTCCCATCCACGACCTTCCTCTCTTGAGTCTGCTGCCTTTAACTTTCTGTATTTCGGAATGCAACGGGTGTTCCTTATCTGCATGTATTTGAAGGTACGCCCGTTCACGGCAATACTGTAATCTATGCTCAGCTGTTGGGCAGTCAAGTAGGTATCGCATAGCTCTTGTCGATGTGTCTCTTGTGCATCCCAGAATGATACACATTGCTGCATTCTGGACTCTATCCAGTCTTTCGATCTGAGTTTGGCTAAGAGTCAGAATTGCCAGTGCATATTCCACCACAGCCACAACCAAACCCTGGTACAAAAGAAATAACAATCTTTGCTCACACTGCGCAGCAGCCATAACCTTCATTGCTGCTAAGCCTTTGCCTGCCCTTATGATAATGTGCTCAACATGTTCCCTGAAACTCAGGCTTCTGTAAAAAAACACACCCAGATATCTCATTGTGCTAGTTCTTTCTAAACTTTTCCCGGACAACGAAACTTGTGGCATGGGTGTCTTTACCATGTGATTGTTCAAGGAAAACCCCATCACGAATGCCTTAGATGGATTAACCACTGCTCCCGTATCTCGACACCAATTTGTCAGTCTTTCCAGCTCATTCTGTAGTTCCACGATGCACTCTTCTCGATTTCTGCCCTGTCTATACACCAGGATATCATCGGCATATGACATCATTCTGCCAACACCTGTGATTTGATTGCCAGTGATATGTACTGTGTATACATTGAAAGGTACAGGAGATAGAGACGATCCCTGTGGCGGACCAGGGCTAATAACAGTTGGTGCAGATATCCAGTTACCACACTTAAGAACTACAACCCTGTGCATCAGGGCGGCGCCAATATCCAACATACATCCTGGATGCTATAATGTAAATAATATAATATTGCATGAAATTTGCATATTTTGTATGCATTTGCTGATGTCAAGACAATGTGACATTTATAAGAAATAATGAATATATCAATACTCGCGTGTATTTAAAAATGGTTGAGGATGTGTGTGGATGTGTTTTATTTCAAAATAATTGGGTTGTGGTCAACTTTCTTGGATGTGAGCTTGGGTATGTACACATTTTTATTATTTTTTGTTTCTACACATTTTTTGTTTGTTTGTCTGAATTAAATTTTCCATAACTAGCACATTATTGTATCTAATCAAACAAACTCAAATGATTATTATTATCTATCCATTTTTTAACATTTTGATATCAAAATTGTTCACGTGGACAGAATAGTGAAGGAGAAAATCGGAACATACAAATACTACCAAAAGTTACTAAACATTTGCTCTGGCATAGCTGAAAAACCTTTACAGTGATAAAGAGTTTTAAGAAACCTGCGCTGATCTGAAATTTTAAATATTTTCTGAGGTCACTCTGCTGATGCATTTCTAATTACAAAATGGCTGCTGTAGTTGTCCTGATATTGCATTTGACCGATAAAGTCTTTGTTACTGTTGCAAGGAGTGTTCCCAGATGCAAAGATATACATGGAGGACATACTACAATCTTAACATTCATTGCTGTGGGAAGGACTACCTGGAACTGCACTGTTAAAGAGCATCATCAACAGATTGAGCTGGTTAGGTAAATAATAAACACCAGATTGGTGTTTAGTATTTAACACCCGTGAAATAATCTATAAAAACATGACCACATTTTTACTCTCCCTTACTTTGTCCCACATCCCAGAAACAATGTAGACTCGTTTCCTAGGAAAGAACCAAAATTTAGTACTACATTTTTTAGAAAGTAAGTCATGGCTCTCCCTGTGGCTTATGAGCAGAATGGAACAGAATTCCAAACAGGACAAAACATATTGAGGTTATAGGGCTTCTCAAATTTTTAATTTTTTCCCAAAATGGACCTGACATCTATGAGCTAGTACAGTTAATTTGAGGTCTTGATTTGTTCTCATCCGTCTCTGTTCTAAATTCTACAATCTTTTTTCAATAACCCAGGCAATTATACTTGAAAAACTTGATGAGTTTAATTCTCTTCGGTTGAAGTCAAGAGCAGATTATGTTCCAGTAACTGTGTGTACACATTTAGAGCAGTGTATCAAAGAGACAGAGGTAAGTCATATTAGCTAGTAAAGTAAAGTCAAACAACATCATAAAATATTTTGATTTATACAAACTAATCATGATGTAGTAGGGTTGGTTGGTCAGTTATTGATCCTGCAGATCATGGGTCATGCCATTTGACCCAATACCAATGTATGATATATGTATGTGTTTGTAAACTGTTTTGTTCTTTATATTTGTTCCATTTATCTGACTTTGGAGTAAGAAGAATTTTCCAGACATCAACCAGTGTTGGATATTTTTTGAAGACAATGGTCTAAATTTTGTAAGGATTACTGCATAGTCGGAACCCTGGAGTTTGTTGTGGTTGTATTCTGTTTAGGCTAAAGTTAACCCTTAGCCAGCACAGGAGAAAACATCATTTTTATGCAGCTGTTTTTATTGGAATTTTTACACATAACAGCCATTCAATAATTTTGTATTTATCTGTTATTTTTTTTATTATACAGGCAGCTACATGGGATATAAACCAACCATTCATTTGGGAATGAATACTTTATCTACTTTTTAAAAAAAAAGATGTATATAGAATAAATATTCCATGCAGAAGGTTATCCAACTAAGAATAGTAAAAACATAAATTTCAAAATATTTCTACTTACCAAACCAAATTAATGAAATATATCATAAACATCGGTAATGTACAGAAATTCAGTCACTATATATATATATATAGTGACTTTATTGAAAATATACATATTTTATATACATGTATATATATTTCAATGTATACAGAAAGTTTAATCATGTTTTATCAATGGAAAAATATTTATGATGATTATCCATAGGTCACCCTTGCTCATTTTTGTATAATTCTATATTGACACTATGGAATCCAATTATTTATTTAAATGTATATTGCCCTAAAAGATATTCATGTATGAGGCCTAATCACTTGAAAATAACTAATTTTGAACTCTTTATCACATAGGCCTAATGATTAAATCATTTATGAGATCTATACATTTTAAAAGAGTGCTTCAAATGTTTTAGTCTACTACAAAGTGAGAGCCATTTTAAAAAAAATATCAGGATAATTAATAACTTGTTTGTGCTAATTTTATTTTAATTTGCCGGCTAAAGATTGATTGCATAATTCAAATTTTATCTCCATTTTCCAATGTAGTTTCCAGGCGGGGGATGGGGGATGAAACTCCACAACAGTTCCTCCCTCCCATCATATCTATGGGCTTGACCTTCTATAAATGTGCACCTGACTTAGTAATGATATACAGCTGGATCAGCAACTTGATAATGATAGACAGCTGGATCAGCAACTTGATAATGATAGACCGCTGGATCAGCAATTTGATAATGATAGACAGCTGGATCAGCAACTTGATAATGATAGACAGCTGGATCAGCAATTTGATAATGATAGACAGCTGGATCAGCAACTTGATAATGATAGACCATTGGATCAGCAACTTGATAATGATAATTTGCAGAAATAAATTAAGATATGAGGCAAGAATTTGGAAGAGTTATCTGGAAGAGCTGAAAGTAAACATCTTGCATAGAGAACAATAGCAATAATCATGTACTCCTTTGTAATACAAAGCATGTGCAGATTACAGGATGTGGCAGCTGGTGCAGAATGGATAGGTCTACCCACAGATTTCGAAACTTGTTTGAGAGTAGTAATATCACTTAGCAGGGAATGCAGAGAATGGTGTCCCACAGCTGTGGAGAAAGAAGTGCAGGCTTTAATCAGTGAGAATACCAAAGAGGGGGATGTGATTATATACACTGATGGATCTGTAATTAGGCATGTTCGCAGTGCTTGGGCCTTTACAGCTCAGTGCGCAGGTAAAACGATCAAGGAGGAAAGTGGTGCCTTTGCGGTCACTACGAGTAGTATGACCATGGAGACTATGGCGGTGACCAAGGCATTTGAGTGGCTACGCACACAGAAAGTAACGCAGGTCTGCATCTTGAGTGACTCTATGAGTATGATTAAGAAGGTACAAGTGGGTCTCGTTCGCGAACAGTGGATTGAGGCCTTGAGAAATGCGAGCTTGAAAGCGGTTACATTTATTTTCGTGCCGGGACATGTGGGCGTTCGAGGCAATGAAAGAGCGGATCAACTGGCATCGTGTGCGATTGTGGCAAAGGGCGATGGGGCAATGGATCGCGCTGACGTTTTGAACTCCTTAAGAGATATAACACGCGAGAGTGAGACTAATGTGGATGATGATTCCTTTTCAATGGCTAGGATTAAAGATCAGGGATTGAGATGCGGTGTTGCTAGAGGTGAACATTTTGGAGGGCGCAGAAGAATGATGGTCAACCAGCATAGGACCGGTACTGTCAGCAGAAGTGTGATGGCGGATACACTCAAGGAGAGATCGGAGCAACTATGGATGTGTCCAGTTTGCAGTGATGATGATCCGACGACTAACTAACTAATGTACTCCTTACGGGGTTCTGTTATCATTAATATGAAATGTGTTGGAACTCCAAGATGTGTTATGTTATCTGTATATTTATTTTTAGGTTGAAGTTCAGAAATTACTCAAGCAAAATGAATATTTTGAGAGAAGCATTGACGAAATGGAATCAGATTTACATGAGGCAATCAGAGAAGCAGATACAAGTGAGAAAGATGCCAGGTACACATTTCACACATTTATTAAGATGATTCATTCAAGAGAAGTCTACTATTTGATTTTTATTAACTTTTTAGTTCAGATAACATTTGAACTTATGACTGGGTGATTAGAGCACAGGTCCACCAGTCATGAGGATGTGGTTTAAACTTTGGATGGATTGCAGTGGTTTTTTTTAGACAGACAAAAATAATACAAGATATTAATAATATACTTTGAAATTAAGGTAAATACTTTTATAAAAGCACAATGTTTTCTTCATAAGGTCTTTATCAAATACCTAAGGGAAAATATATTATTGTGCATTAATTTTTGCAGTCCTGTGTTTCTATATATTGTTCTCAAGACTTCACCATTTATTTTCCAAGTAGTTCAGTGCAAGTTGCTTTTAATTCTTCATTGTGACCTTTGCTCTAGTTTCAAAGTATTACCTAACCTTTGTTGTGTGATTTGGCAAGCTTATGGCTAAGTACTTAGAGTACAGTTAGGGTTAGAAATAATATTTATAATATGTGCGCGCACCTCGCTCCGTGTGTAGTGCACAGAAATAATGAGCGCTCAGTACAAATCATTGAAAAATTTTTTTTTATTTGTAAATTGGAAAAGAAACAGATTATGCATAAGTTCTTCTGTGTCTAGAATTGAACTCAGGGATTGTCGGGATGTGATGTCACGGCAGCTATTAATTTCATTGGTGTTACACAGAAATCTGTGACATCGGCTAGTTACATATGTAAACAGTGTGCTATTTATAGCACAGTGAAGAATCAAAAGCAACTTTTACCAGTAGTTCTTATTCTGTGTCCAATTTGTACACAGTATTATTTACAGTTACTTATTTATAGTTTTGAAGTGTGTTCTGTTTCTGTTTGTCTGTTTCTATGTCGATACTATTATTATTGCACATCTGCCATTGGCCCTTTGTTATAATCTCATTCTAGCATATGAAAGGAAGAAGGCAGTAAAACATTGTGTGTGTCATATGACGTATTCTCTCCAGAATGTTGTCTTCCCAATGAACTCCCTGAACCCTTCTCTGTCTTGAGACATGTGCCTTCCATTTTCCAATGACGTATTCATGTTATCTTTATTGTCTTCAGTCCATTATCTTCTTGGTCTGCTCTTTCTCCTCCACCCAGATGCTCTGTCCTCCATTATTTGTCTTTCTAAGCAGTTGTGTCTTTTTATATGACCAAATAGGTGTAGTTTATATATTATACTAATGCTACACCACAAGACCCCACACTTAGAGGAAAAGTTAGATTAATCCAATGGAAATTTCTAGGCACAATATTCCCATAGGTTTCCATTACTTTTGGGAAGGAACAGCTGCTAGTCGGACACCATAAAAAGAACACATTCATTTTTGTCTGACATTTTGGCAGATGTCCATTGTACCTTAGGTAAATGAGAGAGAGAAAATAATGATTTCTTAGAAAGAAAAATCTTGTTTAAGTGTGCAAACAGTTTTAAAAATAATTTCTTTTTTTGCTGTGAATGTGTTTATAGACTCTTTAAAAGACCTCACTAAAATTCTTTGACATAAACCATGATACATGGGAAGATTCTGAATGAACCAGAGCTACATGATACTTTGCATTAAAAACAGGTGCAGTATCTTGTGAAACAAAGAGGAGAAACGCAGTATCTCAGCAGTAGAGACTGACTAGAAAGACATAGACAGATGAAACATTATCTAGTTATCATTCCATCCTCAACCTCAAAGGACTTTTGGGACTAGCATAAAGTTAATTGAATTTCAGAAAGGCGAATGCAGAAAATGGTCATCATCACTTGTACTGAACAAATAGAACAATAAGAAAGACCCATTGCAAAATATTTTCCTGCAGGTTTTAAAATTATTTTAAATTTTAATTAGTAATGTTAATTTAATGAATGTTAATGCTAATTTTCAATAATAAAAAGAAAACTACACCTCTTTGGTTATTTAAAGAGACACAACTGTTTAGAAATCATATTATTGAGGAAAGAATACCATGGAAGAGTAGAAAGGGCAGACAAAGAAGGCGATGGACTGACAACATTAAAGATAACATGAATACATCGCTGGAAAATGCAAGCCACATCGCCCAAGACAGAGAAGGGTTCAGATAGTTCATTGGGAAGACAACGTTCTGGAAGGAATACGTCACATGACATGTTAATAGGTTTTTCCTTTAATATAATTCAGTGTTACTAATTTTTTGTTACTTTAAACTTTAATATTAACTCTTGTTTTAATTATCATATATTTCGCTGTGCTACTCTGTTATATTTGCTTATTAATTGACCTTTCAGGAGGATCTGGCGCAAGGTTAACTCCAATCGAGGTATGCCTGGAGTACGTCAAGGTGCAGGAGCAGATAGTGATGAGGACAATGATGATGAAAGTAAATGGAATTGGTACATTTCATAGCCTAATGGTTGTCTTCTAGTGGTGAACACTAATAATTAATGGGCTAGTGAATCTGCGTGAGAGGATATTTTTCTTCATTGACCCACCATCTGCCTTGAGATCTTGTCTGAATTAAGTACACCAAACAAAAATTTGGATGACTAACATTTTTGCCTTCAGTGTGAATTAAATGATGGCAATTTAGAATAGTTTAATGTGGTTAAGGATTAAAAATCACCAGCAGTATTCTATGAGAAACTCCATAATGCCTCAGTCTTCACCAACGGAGGTCAGCGGATAATCAAATATCAACTTTACAAGATTGCCAGGCCTGAGATGGGAGCAAAGAATAGAAATACTATTACCAGCCACACATGTCATAGAAAGCAACTAAGGTGGTTTTTGAGTGGAGCTGGCTGTCCCATTCCCTAGAGGGCCAAATTACCCAGATGCCCTGATAGAGGTGATTGTGTCAGGCTGAAAGTTAAGATTTTGCAAGAGTTTTAGAACATTATCCAGACTACATCCTGTTAATCTGCAAGAGTTTGAGAATGAATGCACAAGAAGAAGAAACTGAAAAGACTATAGGTTTATTACTGAAAGATCATTACTGTATAAAGTATTGTTGTTTTTGTAAACATGAAAATAGAACATGATTATATGGACACATGACAAAACCTTCTTATTTTGCTAAGACTTTCCATCTATGTGTTGTTGTGACCTGAAAGGGGAGAAAATTGTAGGAACGTGACCTACAATGAATTTCCTGAGAACAGGCTAAGGAGTTTTTTGTATTTGGGTTTGCTGTCCATTGCCACAGAAGTTCAAAGTGATCAAAACATAGTGCTGATGGCAGATGTGCCAAGTAAAAAAGTGCAGATATTTCAGTTTAACTGTAAACCAAGATACAATATCTATTCTCCTGACTATATCTAACTAATCTACAGGAGTTTGATGAGAGAAAACACAGACAAAGTAGATAAGACTTTTTTAAAGTGAACTACAGAAGGGAAATGAATACGAGGTTGACATAAAAAATAGATTAGCTGACCACATAAAATAACTGACCAATTTATATGACATTCAATTCTCTGAACTACATCCTGCCTGCTAATTTCTAAGAATAGACCATCCATATTCCACAACGAAGTAGAATACTTGTGGATGAAATGTTTGATTTTAAAAATTTTTAATTTTAAAGTAGAATCTGGAAGTCTTGATCTTTGGTGGAGAGGAGCAGAGCTTGTCTCTGATATCCAAGGTACTAGGTTAAAACTCTGCCACAGGCAATTGTTTTTCCAGACCGTTCACAAAGCTATGGCAACCTACTGACTTATATATTGTCAAGAAAATCACTACAACCAAAAAATGCTGGGTAAATCTCTAGATCTTGAATAAGATATGCCATCAACATTTTAGAATCTGGCAAGCAAAAACAGAGAAATTTCATGATTTCTTCCTCCTCAGCATTCATTCTCAAATTCCTGCTGGATCTCTCTTGTAACAGGACAATGGTCATAATAAATTTCCAGCAGGATGCAGAGAAAGGAAATGCATTGTGTCAATGTTTCATATGCGCCAATCGCCCAACACATCTGTCTTTGGCAGATTCATAACTGAAGAGGGACTTACAGAGGAAAGAGATAGATCTAGCTATCTAGTTATTCACTAAACTCTTTGTTGTCTTTAAGCGTCATGGGTAGAAAGAGTATTCTGGAGATGGCCCTCATATGTGCTGAATATATTGTGAAATTTGTCACCTCTTTTATTTCTCTGTCCATCGTTTTCGTTGTTGGCCTCTAGGTCTGCCTTCATATATTTGTGTAGTATAGCTTGCTGTGGTATTCTGCTGATGTGTGCAAACCATTTGATCTGTTGTCTCTTAATATATTCCAAGGTCAGTGTGGTGTCGGTTATTTGTCTAATGTTCTCATTCCTCACTCTGTCTCTTAGCGATATTCCTATGATTCTGCGTAGGCATGCCATTTCGGCTGTCACAAGATTATTACTTAATAATGCTACATATTAGAATTATGTTTAAGTAAGCAACAGGACACACATTTTTTCTAAGACAGAATAGTAAAATTAATCCACTAAATAACACAACATAAAAAAGTAGTGCCTTGGGAATGAACTGAATTGGACTATTTGGCCTTTCCACATCAGGTCACCATAATCCCACCAATGCCCAGTTATCTCTTCTTCATATTTTCACACCCTCTGGCACATCCAAAGTCATTATTATTTTCCATGTTCTCTCTTTGCAAACTCTTATCAGAATGATGGAAATCTCCTAGACAAGACATATCACAGAAATGAAATAATTCAGAATATAAATGTTTAAATCTCTCTTGTTCTTATTCCTGGACCTTTCAGTCTACTATGTAACTGACATGTAGTATTCGGTATTGTTCTATTCTGTATTTGTTTGTTCTTATCTTGATACAAACTTTTTGGTCCAAATGTTGATTCCATGTGATTGTTCAATGTTCTTTGCCCCTTGTTATATTTTTTAATGTTTACTTAATATTATTAATACAGTTGAGACTTATAGATTGCCGTTGTCATTTTGTCTTCAATAACTTAAACAAATAAATACAAATTACATATCTGATCGTGATTTCTGTTGACTACTTATTCTGCATTTACTTTTTGAAGTATATCCTGTACAGGATATTACTGTTCAACTATAGTTAAATTTTGAGGTGCCACAAACACATTCCATAATATTACCAGTGCAATCTGAATGGTTGGCGTTTGAACCACAGGCTAATATGATGTGCTATAATGTTTGCAAGGTTATCTCATTATGCTACCAAGCTGGCCTGCATTTATTTATTCAGTTGGTTGCTGATCAGTGGTCCATGGTCTTATGTCCTTTGACCTAATGCCACTATGTGATACATTCATGTGTTTATGAGCTGTTTTTTTGTTACATATATAAGGTGTTCGAATTATCTCACCTTACACACGTTTTATATACTGATTATTGTACTAAATAATGGATGTGAGTTATAGACACTAAAGAATTTTCCCTTAAATTGTATCTTTTAAGGCCACAGAATAATGTGGTTTTACATAAGATTGCTGGGGATACAATGATTTTGCTAAAAAAATATTAGCTAATTCACTCAATGTTGTCAAACAGTTTGTGCGGTCATTCTCCTGAACCGTCACAAAGCTGACGGATCAGCATTTTAAATTATTAAACATAACAGCTATGTGTTATGTAACAGTATACAAAACAAACTAAATCAACATTTCAACCATAAGGTCTTTATCAATGAAAATACAGGCCAAAAAAGAACAAACACTGGAAATAATAATAATGCTGCTACAAATGTACTAGGCTGTAGACATTTAACAGCAGAAACATACAGACAATAAGGACGTATGTACACGCATGTCTCACCTATAATCGTAGACCCATATTAAAATCCTGGAGAATGAAAATGAAATTAAACACTTATGACTGAAAACAAATGGAATCACAAAACAAGAAAATAACAAAACAACAAAGGTCTCAACCTCTGCTCCAAATAAATTAACGATATGTATTTAAAACCAAATGGCTTATAGTTACCATACCCCAACACATACCAATTTTCATTCTCTAATGTCAGTAGAACAAGTTGTTTTAGTAGTGACATAGTTGTCACGGACACCAAGATATCAACAGCATTTAAATGCATAGCAATAGGAATAAAATATCCAAGGTTAATGACATGAAGATATTGGCAGAAACGATCACTTAGTCTCTTGATAGATTATTCTATATGTTTCATGTTATAGCGCTTACAAATGATGGAGTAATTATGGGACTCACTTATAAAGCCATGGTCGATATTAAAAGTAGCTTTAGGAAACGACATGGAACTAATCTGCACTGTGCACATATGTTGTAACTCCCATCATTGGTAATGAATCATGCTGCAATGGCGCAATACATTCACTCGGAGCTGGAGAAAGACAAAGTAGTAGACAGGGAAGAGGGATTTCTAAAGCTCAACCCAATTGTTTAATCTTCATATCCTTAGGAAACTACAACACGTCATTTAGTACTAAATAGCAAGCAGAAAATTGGGAGAACCCTCCCTTGATGCCTCCCACACATAAAAAATAAATCATTAAATAAACCCAAAACACTTGGTGTTTTTAGGTAACCATCCCCCACCTTCCTCATCATTTCTGAATACATATCAATGGCCATGGATCAAGATGTCATAAAAATGTGTATCACATCTATAGAATATAGTATAGAAAATGTGTATCACATCTATAGAATATAGTATAGAAAATGTGTATCACATCTATAGAATATAGTATAGAAAATGTGTATCACATCTATAGAATATAGTATAGAAAATGTGTATCACATCTATAGAATATAGTATAGAAAATGTGTATCACATCTATAGAATATAGTATAGAAAATGTGTATCACATCTATAGAATATAGTATAGAAAATGTGTATCACATCTATAGAATATAGTATGTAAAATGTGTATCACATCTATATAATATAGTATGTAAAATGTGTATCACATCTATAGAATATAGTATGTAAAATGTGTATCACATCTATAGAATATAGTATATAAAATGTATATCACACCCCTATAGAATATAGTATATAAAATGTGTATCACATCTGCTACATAATGCTCAAGATAGAGAGCTGTGGAGAGCCATGATCGCCTACGCCAGTTGGCATGGCACCTGATGATGATGATGATCACACCTATAGGCATCCAGAGGAAAGTCTTGGAAAGCTGCATTAAAATGTGTATCACACCTATAGAATATAGTATAGAAAATGTGTATCACATCTATAGAATATAGTATAGAAAATGTGTATCACATCTATAGAATATAGTATGTAAAATGTGTATCACATCTATAGAATATAGTATAGAAAATGTGTATCACATCTATAGAATATAGTATGTAAAATGTGTATCACATCTATAGAATATAGTATAGAAAATGTGTATCACATCTATAGAATATAGTATGTAAAATGTGTATCACATCTATAGAATATAGTATAGAAAATGTGTATCACATCTATAGAATATAGTATAGAAAATGTGTATCACATCTATAGAATATAGTATAGAAAATGTGTATCACACCTATAGAATATAGTATGTAAAATGTGTATCACATCTATAGAATATAGTATAGAAAATGTGTATCACATCTATAGAATATAGTATAGAAAATGTGTATCACATCTATAGAATATAGTATGTAAAATGTGTATCACATCTATAGAATATAGTATAGAAAATGTGTATCACATCTATAGAATATAGTATAGAAAATGTGTATCACATCTATAGAATATAGTATGTAAAATGTGTATCACATCTATAGAATATAGTATAGAAAATGTGTATCACATCTATAGAATATAGTATAGAAAATGTGTATCACATCTATAGAATATAGTATAGAAAATGTGTATCACACCTATAGAATATAGTATGTAAAATGTGTATCACATCTATAGAATATAGTATAGAAAATGTGTATCACATCTATAGAATATAGTATAGAAAATGTGTATCACATCTATAGAATATAGTATGTAAAATGTGTATCACATCTATAGAATATAGTATAGAAAATGTGTATCACATCTATAGAATATAGTATAGAAAATGTGTATCACATCTATAGAATATAGTATGTAAAATGTGTATCACATCTATAGAATATAGTATAGAAAATGTGTATCACATCTATAGAATATAGTATGTAAAATGTGTATCACATCTATAGAATATAGTATGTAAAATGTGTATCACATCTATAGAATATAGTATGTAAAATGTGTATCACATCTATATAATATAGTATGTAAAATGTGTATCACATCTATAGAATATAGTATGTAAAATGTGTATCACATCTATAGAATATAGTATATAAAATGTATATCACACCCCTATAGAATATAGTATATAAAATGTGTATCACATCTGCTACATAATGCTCAAGATAGAGAGCTGTGGAGAGCCATGATCGCCTACGCCAGTTGGCATGGCACCTGATGATGATGATGATCACACCTATAGGCATCCAGAGGAAAGTCTTGGAAAGCTGCATTAAAATGTGTATCACACCTATAGAATATAACATATAAAATGTGTATCACACCTATAGAATATAACATATAAAATGTGTATCACACCTATAGAAGATAACATATAAAATGTGTATCACACCTATAGAATATAACATATAAAATGTGTATCACACCTATAGAAGATAACATATAAAATGTGTATCACACCTATAGAATATAACATATAAAATGTGTATCATAACTATAGAATATAGTAGGCCTATATAAAATGTGTATTACATCTATAGAATATAGGCCTAGTATATAAAATGTGTATCACACCTATAGAATATAACATATAAAATGTGTATCACACCTATAGAATATAACATATAAAATGTGTATCACACCTATAGAATATAACATATAAAATGTGTATCACACCTATAGAATATAACATATAAAATGTGTATAACACCTATAGAATATAGTAGGCCTATATAAAATGTGTATCACATCTATAGAATATAACATATAAAGTTTGCATCACACCCATAGAATATAACATATAAAATGTGTATCACACCTATAGAATATAACATATAAAATGTGTATCACACCTATAGAATATAACATATAAAATGTGTATCACACCTATAGAAGATAACATATAAAATGTGTATCACACCTATAGAATATAACATATAAAATGTGTATCACACCTATAGAAGATAACATATAAAATGTGTATCACACCTATAGAATATAACATATAAAATGTGTACCACATCTATAGAATATAACATATAAAATGTGTACCACATCTATAGAATATAACATATAAAATGTGTACCACATCTATAGAATATAACATATAAAATGTGTACCACATCTATAGAATATAACATATAAAATGTGTACCACATCTATAGAATATAACATATAAAATGTGTACCACATCTATAGAATATAACATATAAAATGTGTACCACATCTATAGAATATAACATATAAAATGTGTACCACATCTATAGAATATAACATATAAAATGTGTACCACATCTATAGAATATAACATATAAAATGTGTACCACATCTATAGAATATAGTATGTAAAATGTGTATCACACCTATTACATAATGCTGGAGATATAGAGCTGTGGAGAGCCATGATCGCCTACGCCAACTGACATGACACCTGATGATGATGATGATCACACCTATAGGCAACCAAAGGAAAATCTTGGAAAGCTGCATTAAAATGTGCATCACACCTATAGAATATAACATTAAATGTGTATCACACCTATAGAATATAACATATAAAATGTGCATCACACCTATAGAATATAACATAAAATGTGTATCACACCTATAGAATATAACATATAAAGTTTGTATCACACCTATAGAATATAACATATAAAGTTTGCATCACACCCATAGAATATAACATATAAAATGTGTATTACACCTATAGAATATAACATATAAAATGTGTATCACACCTATAGAATATAACATATAAAGTGTGTATCACACCCATAGAATATAACATATAAAATGTGTATTACACCCATAGAATATAACATATAAAGTGTGTATGACATCTATATAATATAACATAAAATGTGTATCACATTTATAGAATATAACATATAAAATGTGTACCACATCTATAGAATATAACATATAAAATGTGTACCACATCTATAGAATATAACATATAAAATGTGTACCACATCTATAGAATATAACATATAAAATGTGTACCACATCTATAGAATATAACATATAAAATGTGTACCACATCTATAGAATATAACATATAAAATGTGTATCACACCTATAGAATATAACATATAAAGTGTGTATCACACCCATAGAATATAACATATAAAATGTGTATTACACCCATAGAATATAACATATAAAGTGTGTATGACATCTATATAATATAACATAAAATGTGTATCACATTTATAGAATATAACATATAAAATGTGTATTACACCTATAGAATATAGTATATAAAATATAAGAGTGCCCTTAGATTTCTTGAGTACCATGATGCTGCAAGTTCAAGTAAGTACTTTTGATGTCAGGTGGATTGTCTCGGCACATTTTCAGAGACAGGTTTTTCTTAAGTGTGGGAGGTGGTCATTGTCACCAACAGTCATACACCCAGGACTGCCACAAGGGCCACCTCTGTCTCCAGTACTATTTAATGTGTATATAGTTCAAATTACAAGACCAGGGAGAATTTCAAGACCAGGGAGAACTATGTCCTACGATGATGATATCTTGGTATATAGGCAGGGCAGAGATAGAGAAACGATCGCCAGGAATTTGCAGAGGGAGCTTGATCGTATAGGAGAATGGTGCAGTCATACTAGAGTTTTTGTTAATCCATCAAAAGCATCGATAACATGGTTTTCCCTAAATAATCACATAGTAAACACATCCACGCCATCTGTTACTTTGAGAGGGGATGTCCTCGAAAGATCCAACACAATGAAGTACTTAGGGGTTATGTTGGACTACAGCCTGCAATGATCATGTTGACCACATCATTGTAAAGGCTTATAAAGGTCTTTCAGTGATGAAAGTTATGGCTGCTGTTCAATGTGAACAGAGGCTGCTATTTCTGCTGTATCCGGGATTGGTGGTGGCGGTGGTAGAGTACGCAATCATTTTGGGGTGTACGAGAGATACGTCGGCACGTGCCATGCGATACTTACTTGATTGTCCAACTGCAGAGCAAAGAATACAAATGTGCAGGGCTCGGCAATACCTTCAAATCACCGCTGATACAGAGCACACTCTACACCCTGAAATTATCAAAGTGAAAGGCAGTCGATTTAAAAGAGGAAAGTCGTGGATGAGGCGAGCAGAGGACATTATACAGAGCGTGTGCAGATTGGAGGAGGTACTACCTGGTGCCGAATGGAGTCTGGCGTCCTCAGATTGTCAGACAGTCTTCAAAGTAATAATAACACTCAATAGAGTGCAGGGAATGGTGTCCTACAGTTGTCGAGTCGGAAGTGCTCGCTCTGATCTGGAGAATTGCAGGGAAGGTGATATGATTATATATATACAGAGGGGTCGGTTGAGAGATACATCAGGACCTTCACGGCTCAAAGGTTGGGGAGACCATCAGAGAGGAAAGTGGTGCATTCGCCCAGACGACAAGCAGCATGGCAATGGAGATTTTGACAGTAACCAAAGCTTTGAAATGGGTGTTCACACAGACTGTCTGTGAGCATGCCTGTATACTCAGTGACTCTATGAGCATGATTGTGAAAGTTCAGGCGGGATACGTTCGAGAACAGTGGCTGGATGCAGGTAAGAATTCCTGTGTGTGTTAAAGTGACTTTCATTTTTGTGCCGGGACATGCAGGAGTCCGAGGTAATTAGAGAGCAGATAGGTTGGCCGCCCACGCTGCTACTACGGCTGTTGGTGGCAGACAATAAAACCCTGCGGGAAAAAGCACTAACAAATGACTGTATAAGTGACGATGACTTGTTACTAGAATAAGGGAGCTTGGTATGAAATGTGGTGTCGCTAGAATGGAGCGGTTTCGTGGGCGAGAAAGAATATTATAATCAATCAACGATGCACTGGGATCGTCAGCAAACGTGTAATGGTGTATCCACTCAAGGAGAAATCTGAGCATCTATGGATTTGTCCGGAGTGCAATAACGATGATCCAACGACTAACTAACTAACTATATCAAATGTGCATGATATCTATAGAATAGAACATATAAAATGTGTATCACATCTATAGCATATAACATATAAAATGTGTATCACATCTATAGAACATATAAAATGTGTATCACATCTATAGAACATATAAAATGTGTATCACATCTATAGAACATATAAAATGTGTATCACATCTATAGAATATAACAAAATGTGTATCACATCTATAGAATATAACATATAAAATGTGTATCACACCTATAGAATATAACATATAAAATGTGTCGCATCTACAGAATATAACATATAAAATGTGTATCACACCTATGGGCAGCCAGGGAAAATCTAGGATTAGACTTGGGAAGCGGATAATATGTGCACAAGATTATACGAATAGTAGACTTATATAAATGAAACGTTAAGTCAAGTTGAATCATACAAGTAAAGGAAGTATCATGAGTATTAGTCAAGACATTCACAAGAGAATACACTTTTACAGCAGTCTCGAGGATTATTCTTGATAATCTGCAAGTTTAATAATTTAGATATCAATCAATCAAGTGCCATGCCGAGTGGCATAAGCGATCATGCTTCCCCATAACTCTGTCTCTTGTGTTGTTACGTTCAGTTGGTGACTTTTTTTTTGGGTTCCATATTGACAATCCATCAATAATTTCTGTCTCTTCTCTCATTGATCTTTCCGGTGGTTACTAGATGTTCAAGTTTTCCTTTTCTCATCACATGTTCTAAAAATCTTTATTGTCTGTTTCTTCTTCTTCAGCGTTCATTCTCAAACTCCCGCTGGATCTCCCTTGTAGCAGGACTATCGTCATACCCGATTTCCAGCACGATGTAGTTCAGAGAATGGAAAGGCGTTATGTCGCCGTTTTATATGCGTCAATAGCCCAACACATCCGTCTTCGGCGGGTCTGTTTCTAATTTTCTAATTTTAGCTATATTGTGTCGTTTTACTCCAGCATCTTTGAGAACTTATACATTAGCTTTCTTGGTTGTCCATGGAATTTTCATCATTCTCCAGCTTATCTTGAGCACTTTTGTTTAATGTCCTGTTTCGCTCCCATAAAGGATTGGCTCATTATAACATCATAGCACTCGAACTCGTGTATGCATTGATATTACTCCATTGCATATAATGTAATGTAATGTATTTTTATTTTTTTTTATTTTTGGAGCACCTGCCATCTGGTGCCAAGATATTTGACTTTATCTGCTTGATTTAATCTTACATCATTGGTAGTAATACTACATTTGGCGGTGTGTATTTGATAATCACAAAAATGCTAAATGATATCTATAGCAGTACGATATCCCATATGATTTATTGTAATCAATGTTCATAACCTTAACAAAGAAACCTGTATAGGGTAATGCTGCCTGAAACGTAACAACTATTGTACTTTCGTAAAACACAGGTTTTTAAAGCGTTCCACTTGGACACGACGGACTATCACTAAAACTAGAGAATCATGATATGCAAACAAGAAAACATACAAATTACAATACACAAAACATATTCAACGTTTCGACCAAAAGGTCTTTACTAAGATACACACAAAACATCAAAAGACGGCGAATAGAAAAGATCATAACACACAAACGTGTCCAACCGAAATATGGAAGTGACATGCCAAAATGTGAATATATGAAAATGTAGAGATATTATGAGGATGGAAAGTAATAGCCAGTATAGGGCGGTCAGATGTGTGTTTAATAGATGGTAAGAGGGAAACTGAACGGGAAATAGGTAGAACGCGTTGTACAGTTGATGACAGAATATCTTCAGGATATAAGGGATTGCGAAAAAAAATCCAGCATCTTGTGAGCTTGACAATGAAATTTGCATCACTTTGGCAAAGACGACGAAGGCGGAGTAGCTCAGATAAAGGGAGGGAAAGATGACAATACCTTAGGTGAGATGATGCGTAAAGAAGGAAACTATGAGAAGCAGTTGACTTATAATGTACAGACGTGGTAAGGAATGTGGATCCTATGGGAACAGATATCAATGAAGTCAACTTAGGTAGATGAAATAAGAGAGGTAAATTTAATATCAGGATGGAAACCACTAATAACGTTTATGAAATGGATACGGTAAATGGATTAATTATCAGTAACTCCAAAACCATCATCTATGTAGCGGCGCAATATATTAGGGACAGGGCCTTGAAAAATGGAAAAGATAAGATGCTCAAGGTTACCCATAAATAAGCAGGCATTACTCGGTCCCATCTTAGTACCAATTGCTGCACTGCTAATTTGATCAAAAAAGTGCCGATTGAATTCAAGGCCAGAAGCTCATTATTATAAGGAATAGATGTGTAGAGAAAAGAAATATAGAAGAAATATGTGATAGGTGTGTAGATGATCGAGAACAATGGAAGTAAAGATGGATAGAGCATGGTTAGTATACTTAAGGTAAGATGGAAGAGATACGACAAGAGGTTGGAAGACCCTGTCTAGGAAACCTGATATCAGTTTAGTAGGACTAGAACACCCGGAAACAATTGGTCTACCTGGGAATCTTGGTAACACTATGGCGGCGGAAAGAGACAATATGTGTTCGTCCATCACTAGAAATGATGACCATTTTTTTCATCCACATTTGAAAATTCAGTTAGAATTTTCACTATGCCTAATATTTCGTAGATGGCTAATGAGTCCTATTCGAGCTGTAAATGTCCTTGGACGGTTTGGACATGGAATTACCACTGAAGGTGGATTTTGGTCTATCCGTGACTTCTAACTATTCTCTACTGTTGAGGTGCTGCATTTCTCCTCTTTTCACAAGATAATGCGCTATTTTTAACTGTAGAGCGCCATGTAGATATATTTTGTGCACAATTTCCAATGTATCTTGGTCTATTTCAAAGGCTTTCAGTGATGTCTTTAACGAGTCCTTGTAGCGCTTCTTTTGGCCACCTTGAGATCGTGTATCCTTCTCCAGCTCACCATAGAGAAGTATCGTTGGCAGGCGATGGCCTGGCATACACACCAAATGACCTGCCCATCAAATATGTGTCTGCATCAGGATAGTGTTAATGCTAGGGATACCAGCTCTGTCAAGGACATTGGTATCTGGAATCTTGTCTTGCCATCTGATGTTCATAACTTTTCTGAGACAAGTTGTGTGAAAGTGATTGAGTTTTCTCACAGGACGTCTATATACAATCCATGTTTCACTAGCGTATAACAGAATTGGAAGTACCACTGCTCTGAAAACGTTCAGCTTAGTCTGTGGGTTAATTCCATTTCTACGCCAAACATTTGCGTACAATCTGCTGAAAGTGCTGCTTGCCTTGGCGATCCTTGTACACACTTCATCATTAACGTTGACATTTTGTGATAGCGTACTACCTAGGTATATGAGTCTATTCACAACTTTAAGTGCTATGTCATTTACCTTTATGCAGGGCTCGAGATAGCTTTTTCCAGGTGATGGTTGTAACATAACTTCTGTTTTCTCTGTGTTAATAAAAGACCAAAGTTGGTACAGGCTTTGGAGAATTTGTCTATAATAAATTGTAGATCAGCCTCGGAGTTGGTATTTAAGGCACAGTCATCAGCAAATAGGAAATCTATGATTGTTTGTGTTTTGACTTTGATGTTTTTTTGGAGCGACCGAAGGTTGAACAATTTTCCATCTATGCGAAATGTGATGTTTACTCTCAGGTCTAGATCTCTGAAAGCATCATCCAATATAGCAGAGAATATGATGCTAAATAAGGTAGGTGCAAATACATATTCTTATATTACTCCATTTGAGACAGGAAGCGTTTCAGATAACTCTCCATCATCCTGAACTCTAGCTTACATTCCATCATGCAATTGCTGCACCATTGAGATAAATTTCTGTGGGCATCCATTTTTTGCCAGAATCTTCCACAGTTCCTCTCTTCTTACTGTGTCAAAAGCTTTTGTTAAGTCTATGAATGCTGTGTACATGTCACAGTGTTGTTCTTTATATTTTTCGTGAAGTTGTCTTTCAGTAAAGACCATATAAATTGCTCAACGTTCTTTTCTGAAACCGCATTGGCTTTCGGGTAATAATTCTTCATTAAGATGAGATGTTAGATGGTTCAAAAAGATTCTAGCAAATATCTTTCCAGCCACGGACAGTAGAGATATATTACGATGGTTATTACAGGACTGGCGATTCTCTTTACGTTTATACAGGTGTATAATTGTTGCATCCCTGAATTGTTGTGGAACTGTTTCGCTTTTCCATGACGGTTGGGAAATTATGTGAAGTTTCTCAATAATTTTTTACCACCGTATTTGATTATATTTGAGTATATTTCGATTGGTATTGAGTCGGAGCCGAGAGCTTCTTTTTTAGACGTTGATTTTTGATCATTTAAGTATGCTTTGAGAAGGCGGTGTTTGTCAACCAACATTTCTTTAATTGTATTAGCATTCTCATCAAACTAGGCATTTTGTTTCTAGATATAATGACCTAGTTCCTCCGTAGCAGTATCGTAAATTTGCTTGCTCAGATATGTCCAGTTCGTATCCACATTTTGCACTAGTAGTGCAGATTTCAGACATTCATCCAGAGACTAGGGAAGGATGTGTGTTATTTGATAGCTTTCTGGCGTCTATACGTTTCTTTGCTTTGCTTTACCTATGGGCGTCTGGCAGGCTGGATGCGAATTCTCAGTTTTGACACAGTAAGACGATAATCAGTTTTTGGTCACTCGAATATTTTGGCGGTCCTTTCTACTTACAATTATATAATCTATAAGATTCCAGTGTTTTATCGAGGGTTCATCTAGGAGGTCCGGTTTCTGATTGGGAGTTGAAATATGGTGTTGGTAATGAGGAGGTCATGTTCACCACATGTTTGTAGAATACGAAGTCCATTGCTGTTGCACTGGCACACTCCATATTTCCCTATTACAACGTTCCATGAGATATTTTCTGTATCCAGCCTTGCATTGAAGTCTCCAAGTAGTATGAGCTTATCAATTTTTGGAACTGCAGTGTTGGCTGCATGAAGTTCATCATAGAACTTATCCTTAACGTCTTCTGGATTTGTCAGCGTTGGCGCATACGCAATAATGATAGTTTCTTACCACAGAGAAGGGGGACTTTTACCGTCATGAGGCGATCATTTTTTGCCTTTAGTGAGCCTGCTATTTTTCCAACGAGTGTTGTTTTAATAGCCTACTCCTGCTTCACGTCTTTCTTCAATTTCTTTTCCGCTCCAAAAGAATGTATAGCCTGCAACACTTTCGCAGAGCTGAACGCCTCCAGCAAGGCGCGTTTCACTCGGAGCTACTATGTGAATTTTCGTGGATGTGAAAATGACGTGCACTGTGGATTTTGATTAAAGTGAAGAGGAATTGTGTAAAGTGGCGACCTCACATTCTGGTCTCTCAAAAGACAATGTATAGCCCTATGATCAGACATAACTATTAGCTATTAAGACCTACTGGTCCAAGCTTCTTAATTAATCATGTGACTATTCCCGTGATTTTCATTGGTCACAATTATTATACTTTGTGTGATAGCCAATGAAAATTTAAGGAATAGTCAACTGAATTATTTTAAAAGGCTTGATTTTCTAATAACCAATGGATCTTAAATTGTAAACGGTTTTGTTCAAAGAAAAATAGAAATGTGACCAAGGAAGAGAGAAGAAAGTGTCTCCTGGATCAGCACGAAAAACACAACCAATAAACACATTTAGATGTCAATTTTTTGGCTGGCGAACTGAATATTTATTGGAATTTCCCAAATGCCGTGATTCTGGTTCTTAAAGAGATCTAAAGAAAATAAGTGTGCATGAATAAAATATATGAAGGAATTTATAACAAGAGAAACGGCACACTTAGTTAAGCAAACATACTACAGTCCAAGACTTTGAATGAATTTATAACCACAGAAACAGCACATTTAAGTACAATGCAAACGATGCATTCAATAATATGTAAAGTTATAAATGAGAAGGGAAGGTAGTAAAAGTAATATTATTCGTCAATTATACCGCTGATTCTGGGCTGCCATTAATGGTGCACAGGCGTGCGTTTCTTAGCTAGCATATTATCATATCCTTCAGCGAATATCATATCCATTTATCTTGACACCCGTTGTAAATTTCAAATATAACAAATAGTACAGTACATTAACATAGCTAGAGGCAAGTTAGGCATTTTCGAATGACAATGGATCTGCTTCCAGTTAAACGGTCTGACAATTATTTTTCATCACTTACATCTAACTGCAATGACATCATTTCATTAGTATCGATTAAGAACTTTGCGTGCATGTAAGACAATAGCATAGTTAGGAAATATAATTTGTAGAAGTGCAGCAGATTTGCTGTAAGGGATTACAAGATTCTAGGATGTTATTTCTGAATGACTCTTATTTTAAAACGAATTTATTCGTTCATTCCTTATTCTAATTAGAATACGACTTGCAACATACGGTTTATGTAATCATAAATAATGCTAGTACAGTTAAGACAAATATATTTGTCCTGCAGCAAATAAACACACTTTCATATTATCAGCAACCACTTTTGGCAGTGCTGAAACGGCGTAAACGTGTTTGGTTTGGACATGTAACGAGACACGGCTCGCTTAAAAATTATATGGCAAAGAACAGTCGATGGTAGAA
Organism: Meghimatium bilineatum; assembly: GCA_034231615.1. Taxonomy (NCBI): domain Eukaryota; kingdom Metazoa; phylum Mollusca; class Gastropoda; order Stylommatophora; family Philomycidae; genus Meghimatium; species Meghimatium bilineatum. The sequence goes on along the minus strand of CM067311.1, from coordinate 56,728,951 downwards.
TGAGTAGAAGATGTGAGAGCAATCCTGGATTGATAACATCAAGGACTGGTCTGGAAGTGATTTTTATATAGGGATAAATGTTCCAGTGTAGTGTAACAACCCTAAACAGGAAGTAGGTGGCTGGAGTAACACAGGGCAAATGTCAAGATAAACAAAAATAGGTAAATGTGTTACCAAAATAAAGCATAAAACATCCTAACAACGAGATACAGGGACAGATACCTGTATCTCGTTGTTAGGTTGTTTTATGCTTTATTTTGGTAACACATTTACCTATTTTTGTTTATCTTGATTTTTATATACTCCTCCAAATGACTTAGAATATAGTTGTTTGGACAGTTTTTGTGTTGGTGTATCCAGTGTGGCGCCTATGCAACCTTAACGGGTAATGGGTCTTATTATTAGTAGTAGCACAGTCAAGGGTTGCCATTTAAGGCCAAATTTATCAAATTTTGTCATTTCTAAAGCTACTAGCCAAGAATTTTGTTAAAGCCATTTTGGCCTTTGTGAAACATATAACCACAGAAACATTTTTGACACCTTCTCGTATTTTCTTGTTATTAAATTTAGTTACAAATTGTGTGGTAAGTTCTTTTATAGATATCAATGAATTTATGAACACTGTCTATTCCACTGTATGTCCATTAATACCTGAACATAGAAGAAGACAGACTCTTCAAAACTACCAATAAACGCAAGCTAACAATTTCGGAGATGAAAAAATGGCACTTATATAAATTGTAAAATTGTTCTAGAAAAAAGAAAGAAGATTACTAAAATGATGTTATCACTTTTCTTATTAACCTTTTTGGGGAAAAGAAACTAACTGGGGAAAGGATTATACTGTTGTGTCTAGTTATGGCATCCTAAGGCGACGGGTAACATGAACCATACACAACTTTCCTCATCACGCATCTACGGGTTTGAAATGACTAAAGACGAAATATAAAACATTGTTGATTGAGTTTGACACGGAAAAAATATAGTGTTTATTTACTAATTAGCCGCCTACACTTTAAAATATGAAATGTAATAACACAAAACACTATATTTGCTAAAAATGTATTTAAATATTGAATGTTCTAGCGTAAAAATGGAAGTGATAGACACCGTCTGGAACCAGTCTGCGAGTACTCAACGCATAATTCAATCTTCTGACATTGTCAGCGATTATCAAAGACAAATCATTTCAGTTGTTATTTACGTTTTCGTCTGCGGATTAATCAGCATATTCGGAACAATAACAAACATTATCAACATGATCATATTTTATAGACAAGGTCTCGACACGACAATCAACATTAGTTTCTTCTCAATGGCCGTCTCAGATTTGTGTTGCTTGCTTATTCAACAGGTGTTCAATTTGTTTGTGAACCCACTGTGTGAGAAGTTAGATTTGCCTATGGTGTATTTGGATGTCCAGTACCTAACATGTGGGGTGCCTAAAGAAGTTTTCGCCAGGATAACTTGCTTAATCACCGTTTACGTGACAGCCGAGAGATGTATTTGTATAACTTTTCCTCTGCACGTCAAGCGTATGATTACACCAAAAAGAACAAAAACAATTATATGTCTTATTTACTTTCTAACGTTTTTATCTGCTGCTCCATTGTACACGACTGCGTACATCGACTGGCAGTACTATCCATTAAAAAATAGAACCTTACTTGGTATACTTGCCACCGGTAATAATGAAGTTACAGAAGCTGCGTGTTACTTTATCCACGGCATTTCCGGTGTGCTGTCTTTTCTGTCTGTTGTAATATTAACTTCGATCTTAATACGAAAACTAGGACAGAAAAGTGTATGGCGGGAAACAGCAAATGTACAGCAATATAAATCTGAATCAATGTCTCACAGAGATCGGACAACTGTGAGTATGATTGTTCTCATTGCCAGTATTTTAATAATCTGTTACATACCTTCTGTACTCCTGGGAGCAGGCACATTCTTGGAGCCAGAGTTCAGTGTCGGAGGAATATATTATAATTTTTACTACATTTTGTGGTCGTTTGCTGTATTATTTGAGACCATCAATTCAAGTGTAAATATTTTCTTGTACCTAAAAATGAGTACAAAATATAGACGGAGTTTTCAAGAGATTATTCCTTGCAGAAAATCGAACAAGAATAGCACTCAAACAGACCAACAAAACAAGAGTAGCGCCGGGAGAATGTAAACATACAAACTAAACAACAAACACAGTGGATATAGAACTTGATGAACTAAGCCAAAATTATTATTACACAACTCTGACGATGTAAACAAGAAGTAGGCAATCTTGTCGAGTAAGGGAGCCAGATTGAACTTTCTTCGTGTGATTGTCATGCGAAGTATTCTTTCTAGAACGTAGTCATCCTTATGAATCTACTAACTCCCCACGATCTGTGATAAGTTGTTCCGCCTCCTCTGGGGACATGTGCTGCATTCCTGATTATCTCTTGTCCAGCGACGTCTTCAAACGAAAATTTCATCACATCCATAAGGAAGGTCTGTCGTTGCTTTCAGGAAGAACATCCGAATATCTATGACCTTATGAGAACACATAGTTCTCTCTCGCCATCTTGGTCCGGAAGATGGTTCGTCATCTTGGTTCGTGTGGTGCAAGACCAAAATGCTATTGTCTTATTCCCTTATAGCTCTGCGTAGGCCTCTGCTTGATGGCATGATGGTGATTACAAAAGCGATCGCTCAATCTTAAGACAGTTTCCCCGATATACTGTTTGCCGCTGCGTTTACATATGATTACCTAACTGACATTACATCAAGCACAGAACATCCACTCCTGTAGTCACACACTTCAACAGCGTGGTCATCATGGCGCTCTTCATATTCAGTTCACTGCCATCATATCCTGCACAACAGATGATAGATCTAGGTACGTTATAGAAAATCGTCATATTTTTGAATTGGGTACACTCAAGCCTTTTGGACTCAATTCCGACCATTCTTATGTCTAGTACTGGGTTGGTGTGGTCTTTGTCTTTATTAATTTTGTTCCGTCATTTACTCATTTTTCTGTTCGTTTCGTTTCCACATATAATTACTTTTTTATGTACTTCCTGTCCTTCCGGCTTCTCATTTCAATATTTCCGTGGGAAACGTTTGTTTGTTGTGATAATTTCCAGTCGTCGTCTTTTGATGTTTTGTGTGTATCTTGATTAAGACCTTTTGGTTGAAACGTTGAATATGTATTGTGTATTGTAATTTGTATGATTTCTTCTGTGCACATCATTACCCACTAGTTTTAGTGACAGTCCGTCATGTCTGAGTGAAACTATAAAACTTGTATTTTACGTAAGTACAATTGTTGTTACGTTTTACGGCATTGCCTTATATTGTCACTTTTGACTAACCAATAAATCCGATATACAATATTTTTTAAAAGACTCAAAAGGCATACAAGATTGACTTTACTGTACTCGGATTCCTCATACATAGTCTGCTGCTCTCAACAAAGCGGAACTCTAAGAGTACCACTCGTAATACGTAGCTCTGTAGCTTCAAGCTATAATGCCAAGAGATCTCCGGGGAAAAAATCCACTTTATAAACGTCAACGCTAGAGGATTCAAACTCTCCACTTCCTCAGTACAAAGCGAACAGCCTCTCCGCTAAAAGAATAGTTACATAAACTATGGCCTCTAATATAACAAAGCAGCACAGCCATATGTACAAAGAAAAAAATAAGCATTTAAAATATAAAATAAAATATAACAACGAAAATAATAATGAGTTGTTAAAAAGGGGCACTGGGAATTGATTTTGCCATATCTTTGATCATGTGGGTAGAACATGTATACGGAACGAGCTTTGACAAAATCGCAGTATCCGTCGACGACTTTGATGATGAGAAAATGATAGAGGAAGATTAATTTTCTTTTGGTGGGAAGTCAGAAAATCAAAACAGTGATGTAGATTTGTCTGGGGCATCGGTTGAATTATGCAATATATCAAAATTAAAGTTTGATCTAGTTTGTTCATGTACATGTATTAATTTATTAAAATTCTTCAGTAACTGGGCGTATCTGGCCCAAAGCATCAGAAAAATGAAAGCCTATACTTCATATCTTTCCTAAAGCACAATGGGACACGATGGTGAAATTCAAAAGACCAAGCCATGTTTTTTTCTGGCTTGTCAAGTGATTTATAATTACTATACCGGCGTGCTACAGAGCGTATCCGTGACGGTCACGGCAATGGCAAACTACTGCACCTTTATTGCCTAGAAAACCACAACAGCCAAAAAATGCATGGTTGATGGCTACATCCTGAATAGTATATGCTGCCAATTTTTGTTTATGTAAACAGACACCCGAGTTTAGAAAATATCAGATCACAAGCCATCTGATAAATAATTGTTTAACGTGATGCTAAACACTGATAAGGATTGATTTATTAAGTAAAATCTCCACTATTAAACTAGCTGAAAGTAGAATTGCACGCCGCCAGATTTTGTTTGATGCCCGACATAAGATACTTCGAACGCAGCACGTCTTGTGGTGCTAAGAACGTTTTTGTCTTTGGCGACAATTATTTTGTAAAGAAAAAAATATCAAAGAAATTTTCAAGAAACGGTTGTTGATACCACGTCGTCGTCATGTAAACAGCCATATCCGACCCGCGGAAATCAAAGAAATGTTCTAAACAACTGTTATAGTATATAAACGGTTATCAATCATTACATTTGACTTATGTCAAGCTATCCTAAAAAATATGTTTCACCAATCTGAGTTTTATGTTTATCATTATCAAGTACCATGTCGATTACCGTTGACAATCACAGATCATCACAACGATCTACCTCTAGTATCTTGAGATGTATAGTTGTTGACTGTTCTATGACACGATTTTACATTGTATTATTTTTTTTCTCATGTAAATTTAAATATGATTTGCTGCGAGTTTCCCGATGACTCGCATTATTCTACAATTTCAGTGAAGATGGATAGAAGAGTACAGACTTTTAAAAACATATTTTATAGACTTGCATCAATTAATTATACTGAACATAAAACCAACATATAAGTGAGAGACAAAGTACTCTTGCAGGTTAACAAGAACATTTCATGACAGTGGTGAAAACATCATAGGCTTGTGTGGGTTGTACACGTAATGAGACACAATTCCCTTTCTAAAACTGCCCTAGGGAACAGTTAAGGGTGGGAGAATAATAGGGGTGGGGGAGAAAGTATGGATTGATAATATTTTAGACTGGATTAAGATTCTCCACTCTCAAATAAGGAACTGGAAGATAAGGCGAAATGTTTGTGTTGATTTCAGAGTCACACCCCTACGCTCTGAAGGGTAATGGATTTGATGATATCGATAGATTCTCCGTTACACAATCTATCTTTGTGATGTATCCTTTGCAGAACGTTGTCCTCATTGCCATTGTTTAATCCATCGGTTCTGTACAAGCTGTCGAGCCTCTTCCAGTGTCATATTAAGATATTCTTCAATACCCTGCGTCTATCGCAATCTTAGTCTGTCTCTTCTTCTCTTTAGTTAGTTATTCCTCTATGGCCAAAGAAGGCTAAAAAGGGCGGATGTAATAGATTTCCATGTCTCGCGAGTTATTGCAATTTGTTTTAGGTCTTCATTGTTTCTGATAGCGATGGCGAAGCACTCTCTTGTAATAGTTCTACGTAAGGTTTCTCTTGGGCTTCCTTGTTTTCTCTTGTCCCTTGGTGGCCACATCAAAGCTTTACAGGGGAGATTTTTGGTATCTTGTTTTTTTTTTACCTGGAACTATATGTTAACCACTATCACTACCACTACCTAAGAAGCCCAGGGCCGCAGATTATACAGAAGACAGAACAATAAATTTAATCAGCCACATAACCAAAATACTACTCAAAATAATACATAAAAGAACATGAAGTCCGTGAAGAACAATTCAGTTGTAGGAAAAACAAAGTAACCAGTGAAGCTATAGGGAACTACTTAGTATCCGACTATTCATAGAGAAATTCATGCATGTCAAGAAAAGTATATATATATCAGCTTCATAGATTGCAGCAAGTTATTGACATAAACATAATTGAATGTTTTAACGAAATATGAATAGATGAAAAAGACATCAGACTGATTAAAAATATATTGGGAACACACTGCATCAATAAGGTGTGAAAACAGCTACACACCATACATGGAAATAAAAATAAGGGTAAGACAAGGATATATTTTATCACTCAGCCAATTTAACAATATACACAGAGAATATTTTTAAACACATAGAAGGAATGTCATGACTCAAGATTAATAGAAAAATAATAAACAACCTGAGATATGCAGGTGACACTGTTCTTTTAGCAGAAAGTGAACACGAACTACAAAGACTAATAGATCAAATCGATAAATCAAGTAAAGAATATGGATTAGATATACACATTAAAAATATAGAGACACTGTTAATCAGTGAAATTGCAGAAAAACATGTGCTAAACATAAAAATAAACACATATAGAGAAATACTACAACAAGTAAAACATCACTGATTAACTTCAAATTTGCTATGGCTTTCTAAAACAGATTTTGGATAATTTTATTGTGCTGGATCCAAAAATCACATTGGAATTGCTCAATCAGATCAGCTTTTCTATCTAGCACCACATGGTGTTTTTTATAGGTGGGTCATTCCATATTAACTCAATCAGTAAAACGAAAATTGATTTCCACACATTTGATCAAAAGTGTGTTTTTGTCCTATTTAAAAGGACAAATGATATAGAAAGCAAGTATTTTATTGTCAAATGTATGGATGTTTTCACACCAAATGTTGCAAAATTCCTTAATGTTTTACTTGCTTGTTTGACTTGAATTCTTCCCAACCAACATTTAAGAGTTTCTTTAGACATTATTTTCAATGAATTTAATTTCTTCTCCAGCGCTTTTTTTTATTTTCCAACTTTTGCAACAACCTTAATATGGATAGTAGTGACATTACATTGGAGTTGAATAGTCCTGGTAATATCTGGATGCATTAATTTTAAAAGAGTTAATATGATAAAGAAGTTAATATACAAAGAAAACTTACAGATTTATCACAAATTCAACACAAATTGAAATATAGGTTGATAGGAAATGTTGTCTTACTATTTGACAGTAATATTCGTAAAATTAATTCGGACACAAAGGGCAGATAAAAAATAAAAGATGTTGCTTTGAGGACATGTACAATTGACTATTGTCTTTCCCCAGGTGGTATGTGATCCACTTTTGCTGATAAACGTAGAGCTGATTGGAGCTCGAACTTTCGTTCTAAAGCCAGATGTGTGGCCTCGGCTGTGCTATGACCGTGTCTGTTCATGAAGTCCCTGACGTTTTCTTTCCATCTTTTCTGTGGTCTTCCTCTGGCTTTGTACCCTGATCTCATTTGGTTATATGCTTGTACGGGCAACTTTTCGTGATGCATTCTCATAATGTGGCCAAATCACTTGATCTGTTCTCTCTCTAAGTAATCTGTGCAAGATATTATACCTATTCTTTCCCTGATGTCTTCATTTCGTAATCTATCAAGCCTGGTGACCCCGGCAGCTTTTCTCAAGCATTTCATCTCACATGTCACTATCTTTCTGTAATGTGAAGATGAGAGAGATCAGGTTTGGCCTCTATAACACATGAAATGTGCCTCACACCTATAGAATATAGTATATAAAATATGTATCACACTTATAGAATATAGTATATGAAATGTATTTCACTTCTATATAATATGGTATATAAAATGTGTATCACGCCTGAAGGTGTATCACACCTATAGAATTTAGCATATACAATGTGTATCACACCTTCAGTTGATGACTTCTTTTTGTGTTACATTGACAACCCATCTAGAATTTCTCTGTCTTCATCTGTATCTTCTTTCCTTGATCTTTCCGGTTGTTACTAAATGTTCAAGTTTTACTTTTTTCATCATATACCATAGAAATCTTTATTTTCTGTTTATAATTTTTGCTATAATGTGTCGTTTTACTCCATTATCTCTGGGAACTTCTACATTAGTTTTTTTGGTTGTCCATGGAATTTTCATCATTCTTCTTAAAAACCACATCTCAGTTGCCTCGAGCTTATCTGTTGCACTTTTGTTTACTGTCCTGGACAATGACAGCACAAGACAAAATAAAGAATTGTGACAACAATTTGTACGGATATTATTTGTACGGATATTATGTTATATGTTTGTTGTTACTGAGGATATTTCAATACCTGTACGGGATGTGTGTTGTTGTAGTAATAGTCCTTGTTTCGATCGGTCCGTTCTGGTGACTTTGTGTGCACGAATTGAATGGCTTGATGAAATCGCATCTTTTTTTTTGGAGATGCGGTTAGTTAAGTACGGAAGAACGCGTGTTCAATAGTTGCTAGGCGATTTGATGCCGTTAAGCGGACTGGTTCAATTCCCGTTAGTCTCAAGAATTTTTTTTTAAATTGTCCTATGGCTTCCTACTTATATTTACTTGTGTCCGTAAAGTGTCTTTTATTTTTGTGCCTGGACATGCGGGAGTCCGGGGTAATGAGAGAGCAGATTGGTTGGTCACATGCTGCTACTACGGCTGTTGGTGGAGCAGTGGATCGGGCAGACATTTAGAACGCCCTACGGGAAAACGCACGAACAAATTACTGTATAAGTGACAATGACTTGCTCCATGACTAGAATAAGGGAGCTTGATTTGAAATGTGGTGTCGCTAGAAAGGAGCGAATTCGTGGGCGAGAAAGAATGATGGTCAATCAACGACGTACTGGGACAGTCAGTAAATGTGTAATGGCGACTACACTCAAGGAGATATCTGAGCACCTATGGACTTGTCCGTAGTGCAGTGACTATGATCTAACAACTAACTAACTAACTAACATAAAATGTAAAACAAGTATCAGAGTTAAAATATCTCAGTAATATTTTCACAGACAATGGAAGTCTTTATAGAGAGATAGAGATGAGATGTCAAAAGGCAAATGCAGTAATATACCAACTGACAGCATTACTTATTAATCCCAAGATCGAGATTGAAGTTAAAAGACAAAGGATTTACAGTATATTCCTACCAAAACCGTGTTACCAGTGCCAAACCTGGTATTTTTCATCCTCACATTACAGAAAGATAGTGACATGTGAGATGAAATGCTTGAGGAAAGCTGCAGGGGTCAACAAGCTCGATATATTACGAAATGAAGACATCAGGGAAAGAATAGGTATAACACCTAGCACATAATACATAGAAAGACAGCAGATCAAGTGGTGTGGCCACATTATGGGAATGCAACACAAGTTACCCGTACAGGCATATAACCAAATAAGATCAGGGTACAAACCTAGAGGAAGACCACGGAAAAGTTGGATAGAACACGGCAGGGACATTTTGAACAAACACGGTCATAGCACAGCCGAAGCTGTGACAGTATCAGACTCCAGGCAAACTAGTTCGTTATTCTCCTGTTGTCTGATCTGCAATGTTTGCACCAGGACGCCAATGGTTCCCCCTACCAACCCCCCCCCCTTGTTTTATTACTGGTTATGCGGTAGTGTTATAGTCCTGATGCGGTGTGTTTGTTGTGAGCGATTGAGACGGACGAAAGTTGGTTGTTTTGGGGAGAGTTGAGTTTAGTGAGAATTGGAAGTTGTGTATCGAGTTGGGAGCCGCATTAGCGCAGTGGTTAGAGCACTGGCTTCGCATATGAGTGGTCCTGTGTTCATTCCCCAGAAGAGGTGGAAATGTTTTTCAGATCGCAACGGCTCCCGGGTCGACCCAGCCTTAAATGGGTACCGGATTAATCCGGGAAGTAAAGACTGCGAGGGAGAGGAGATGGCTACCGGCTTCATTTGCACAGCCTCTGAAATGTGAGATCGCTAGCATCTCACACCCCTACGGCATTCATAAATGGTTTGGGATACTTTACTTTTTTTTTATTGAGCGAGAACGGATTTTGAGTTAGACAGAGTGGCCTAAACGACATGTTACGTTGGAGTGATTATTGTTGAATTACCATAGACGACAGTTTTGTGGCCTGTACGACCGGCATATTACGGCAGTGCTGTAGTGTGTATATCCGGCATTGTACTGAATGTATTTATTGTCAGCGACTTTCAGACTGACCAGAAATACGTCGGAGGTTTACTGATAGTTCAGAAATTGCCAGATTGACTGTAGTGTTGTCATCTGTATGACCGGCATTACACTTGATGTACTTATTGTCAGCGATTGACAGAATCACCACTAGACTTACTTATTGTTGGATTGTTGTATCCGCTTCTATTAATATTTGCCATTGTTTAAACGATTTTGGTTGTTGAAAATTAAATACAGTTTTCAACGTCCATGTCCCGGTTTATGTACATGATTATCGAGAGTTTGAGAGTTGTGTGGAACTATATGCCTCGTACGTTCATATCATATCATATACCAGTCCACCAAGATGAAGAACAGCGGGACAATTGATAAGAATACTGAGGATCATCGGCCACTTCTAATCACCTGAGTACCGTATTTTCCCCACCACCAATTCCTGACAACGTGAATAAGACTCCCAACCAAATATACCCCAAATCTCAACACATATATGACTTCAAAGGGACATTTACGGTGACAAAGCCACACATCTGGCCTAGGAACACAAACTTGAGCTCCAATCACCCCTACGCTTAACGGCAAGAGTGGGTAACAAATCACCTGGAGAAAGACAATAGAATGTAATGTTTCTTTTTTTTTAAAGCACCTTCCATCTGATGCCAATATACTTGACTTTATCTGCTTAATTTAATTTTACATCATTAATTGTAATACTGCAATTTTGGCGGTGTGTATTTGATAATCACAAAAATTCTAAGTGACATCTATAACAGTGGCAATATGCCATCTGATTTATTGTAACCACTATTCATAGCCTTACCGAAGAAACCTGGTGCAGTAGAATGTGAAGACCACCGAATAATCAGCCTTTTGAGACAGATGACCAAGATCCTACTTCGTATAATCATGAGACGCATAAGAGGAAAATTAAAATCATAAATTGCAAAATAGCAGTGTGGATTTGTTGAATGAAAATACACACGTGCCCTATATATAATACAAACATTCAGGGAGATAGCAATAGAATTACAAAATGATCTATATTTGTGCGTCATAGATTAATAGTAAAGCATTTGACAAGGTGAAGTATTCAGAAATGATAAAAATGTTGATGGGACAGATCTAAAGATATTAAGAAATATGTATTGGAAACAAACAGCTGCGATGAGGGTTGCCAGTAATGTAGAATTCCAAAATATAGAGATGGGCATCAGACAAGGATGTGTAATGTCACCAGATCTTTTCTCCTTTTATACAGAGGATATTATGTGAAACAGCAATCATGCCAGAAATAACAGTTGGAAGTTACAATTTGAATAATCTAAGATATGCTGACTATACAGTTCTGATTGGAGGGAACGAACAAGAACTTCGAGCCCTGTTAGACACGACAGTACAAGAAAGTGAAAACGAAGGCCTCGGTCTAAACAAGAAGAAAACAGAAATAATGGCTGATTTAGATATATAAATATATTTTAAAAAACAAAGTATGTGTGACAAGAAGAAAATGGAAAGGAAGGAAAACATAAATATGGCATATTTAGTTAGTTGGATCATCGTCACTGCACTCCGAACAAGTCCATAGTTGCTCAGATCTCTCCTTGAATGTATGCGTCCGACACTAAACGTTTAATGACTGTCCCAGTACGCCGTTGACATCCTCACCCAAGAAACCGCTCCTTTCTAGCTAAAACCACATTTCTAACAAAGCTCCTTTATCCTAGTAATGGAACAAGTCATCGTCACTTATACAGTCATATTATAGGGCACATTTAGTGTCGCTTAAGAATGAAGGTAGTTTCTCTATTAAGGGTTGGAAAATACTGTCATGGAATTCACTTTGATGTTTGGTATGACAGGAGCAGACAGAGACAATAGATTTAATTGGATTATATTTTGTGTCCATCTTAGGAAGCATATGAAAACAGATCTACCGACAAGACGTTCGGCTTGATACATCCAACTGCAGCATCGCCTCTGGGTAACTTTAACCCTCTATACCACTCTATGGGATGTGACAACAAAATCCACCTCAACCCCCTTACCTCGTACGACATACAGTATTGCTATTCTTTCCCTTTGGAGCCTTGGTAACACGAGGGCGGCTGAAAGTGACAATGTATAGGAATTTGCTCAGACGTGAACATTGGCTATATAAGACCTACTGGTCCAAGCTTCTTAATGACTCATTTGACAATTCCGGTGTTTTTATTGGTCACAATTATTATACTTTGTGGGACAGTCAATGAAAATCTAGGTAATAGTGAAAGAATTATTTTTAAAGGTTGGATTTCCTATTAGCCAGTGGATCTTGTATTGGTTCAGAGAAAGCTAGAGATTGGAGTGACCAAGGAAGAGGAAAGAAAGTGTCTCCTCTCTGGAAAAATACAAAAACAACCAACAAACATCCTTACATAGCCGTTTTTGATCAGCTAGCCGCATATTTACAGAAGTCTCCCAAATGCCGTGATTCTGGTTCCTAAAGAAATCTGAAGAAAATAAGTGTGCATAAATAAAATATATGAATGAATATCTAACAAGAAAAACGACACTTAATTAAGCAAACACACTTACGTCGAAGACGTTGAATCATTTATAACCACAGAAACGGCAAATTTAAGTGCAATACAAACGATGCATTTAATAACATGTAAAGTTATAAATGAGAAGAGAAAGTAGTAAAAGTAAACTTAATCGTCAATTATACCGCTGATTCTTGGCTGCCATTAATGGTGCACAGGCGTGCGTGCCTAAGCTAGCGCATTATCATATCCCTCGGCGATCATCATATCATGATATCCATTTATCTTGACGCCAGTTGTAAATTGCAAATATAGCAATGAGTACATCACATTAACATAGCTAGAGGCATGTTATACATTTTCGAATGACAATTGATCTGCTTCCAGTTAAACGGTCAGACAATTATTTTTCCCCCATTACATCTAACTTCAATGACATCATTTCATTAGTATCGATTAAGAACTTTGCGTGCATGTAAGACAAAATCAGAGCTAGGAAATATAATTTGTAGAAGTGCAGCAGATTTGCTGTAAGGGATTACAAGATTCTATGATGTTATTTCTGAATGACTCTTATTTTAAAATGTCTTTATTCGTTCATTCCTTATTCTAATTAGCATACGACTTGCAACATACGGTTTATGTAATCATAACTAATGCTAGTACAGTTAAGACAAATATATATGTCCTGCAGCAAATAAACACACTTTCATATTATCAGCAACCACTTTTGGCGGTGCTGAAACGGCGTAAATGCCCTGGTTTGGACATGTAACGAGACACGGTTAGCTTAAAAATTATATGGCAAAGAACAGTCCAGGTGCGAAAGTGGAGAGGTAATAAAATAAAAATCCTGGATTGATAACATCAAGGAATGGTCTGGGCGTGTTTTCTATACTACTTCGAATGGCTTAGGATAGAGATGATTGGAGAGATTTTTGTGCTGATGTATCCAGTGTGGCACCTATGCGAACCTAACGGATTCTGGGTCTCATTATTAGTAGTAGTACAGTCCAGGGTTGCCATTTTATGGCCAAATTTATCACATTTTGCCATTTCTAAAGCTACTGGCCAAAAATTTTAAGGCTAATTTGACCTTTTTGAAACATACTATACTTTCCCATATTTCTTGTTTAAAATTAGGTACAAATTGTGTGGCAAGTTCTTTTGTGGACATCAAGGAATTTATGAACACTGTCTATTCTACTCTACTTCCACCAAAAACCTGAACATAGAAGAAGACTGACTCCTCAAAACTTCCAATAAACGCAAGCTAACAATGTCGGACATTTAAAAAGACACATTGTTCTAGAAAGAAGGAAAGATTATACTGTTGTGTCATGTTATAGTATCCTAAGGCGACGGGTAGATTGAGCCATACACAACCTTCCTCATCACGCATCTACGGGTTTGAATTGACTAAAGACGAAATATAAAACATTGTTGATTTAGTTTAACCGAAAAAATATAGTGTCTATTTACTAATTAGCCGTCTACACTTTTAAATATGGAATGTAATAACACAAAACACTATATTTGCTAAAAATGCATTTAAATATTGAATGTTCTAGCGTAAAAATGGAAGGACACCGTCTGGAACCAGTCAGCATGAACTCAACACTTGACATGAAAATAATTCAATATTCTGATATTGTCAGCGATTATCAAAGACAAATCATTTCAGTTGTTATTTACGTTTTCGTCTGCGGATTAATCAGCATATTCGGAACAATAACAAACATTATCAACATGATCATATTTTATAGACAAGGTCTCGACACGACAATCAACATTAGTTTCTTCTCAATGGCCGTCTCAGATTTGTGTTGCTTACTTATTCAACAGGTGTTCAATTTGTATGTGAACCCACTGTGTGAGAAGTTAGATTTGCCTATGGTGTATTTGGATGTCCAGTACCTAACAAATGGGGTGCCAAGAGAAGTTTTCGCTAGAATAACTTGCTTAATCACCGTATACGTGACAGCCGAGAGATGTATTTGTATAACTTTTCCTCTGCACGTCAAGCGTATGATTACACCAAAAAGAACAAAAACAATTATATGTCTTATTTACTTTCTAACGTTCTTATCTGCTGCTCCATTGTACACGACTGCGTACATCGACTGGCAGTACTATCCATTAAAAAACAGAACCTTACTTGGCATAGTTGCCACCGGTAAAAATGAAGTTACAGAAGCTGCATGTTACTTTATCCACGGCATTTCCGGTGTGCTGTCTTTTCTGTCTGTTGTAATATTAACTTCGATCTTAATACGAAAACTAGTACAGAAAAGTGTCTGGCGGGAAACAGCAAATGTACAGCAATATAAATCTGAATCAATGTCTCACAGAGATCGGACAACTGTGAGTATGATTGTTCTCATTGCCAGTATTTTAATAATCTGTTACATACCTTCTGTACTCCTGGGAGCAGGCACATTCTTGGAGCCAGAGTTTAGCGTCGGAGGAATATATTATAATTTTTATTACATTTCTTGGTCGTTTGCTGTATTATTTGAGACTATCAATTCAAGTGTAAATATTTTCTTGTACCTAAAAATGAGTACAAAATATAGACGATGTTTTCAAGAGATTATTTCTTGCAGAAAAACTGACAAGAATAGCACTCGAACAGACCAACAAAACAAAAGTAGCGCCGGAAGAATTTAGACATACAACATAAACAACAAGTACAGTAGATGTAAAGTTTGATGATCTAAGCCAGAATAATTATTACACAACTCTGACGATGCAAACAAGAAGTGGGCAATCTTGTGGAGTAGGTTAGCCAGATTGAGCTTTCTTTGTGTAGTTGTCATGGTACGTATTCTTTCCAGAACGTATAGTGTTCTCTATGAATCTCCTTAAATTCACACAATCTGTGTGGTAAGTTGCTCTGCCTCAGCGACATGTGCTGCATTCCAGAATATCTCTAGTCCAGCGACGTCTTCAAACGGAAATTTCATCACATCCTATAGGATATTCTTGGCACAATACTCCTATCGTCTGCCGTTGCTTTCAGGAAGAACATTCGAATATCTATGACCTATGAGAACTTTAATATAACAAAGCAGCACATACATATGTACAAAGAAAAAAATACGCATTTAAAATATAAATAAAACATAACAACGAAAATAATAATGAGTTGTTAAAAAGGGGCACTTGTAATTGATTTTACCATATTTGTGATCCTTTGAGCAGAACATGTGTACGGAACCAGCTTTGACGAAATAGCACTATCTGTCGACGACTTTGATGATTAGAAAATGATAGGGGATGACAAATTTTCCCCTGGTGGTAAGTCAGAAAATCAAAATAGTGATGCAGCTGTGTCTTGGGCATGGGTTTAATTCTGCAATATATCAAAATTAAAGTATGTTCTAGTTTGCTCATGTAGATGTATTAATTTATTAAAAGTCTTCAGTAACTGGGCGTATGAGGCCCAAAGTATCAGAAAAATGTAGGCATATACTTCATATCTTTCCTATAGCACAATGGGACACGATGGTCAAATCCAACCGACCAAGCCATACTTTTTCTAGCTCGTCAAATGATTTATAATTACTATGTCGACGTGCTACAGAGCGTATCCGTGACGGACAAGACAACGGCAAACTACTACACGGATATTGTCTAGAAACTCACTACAGCCAAAAAATGCATGGTTAATGGCTATATCCTGAATAGGATATGCTACCAATTTTTGTTAAAGTACACAGACACCCGAGTTTAGAAAATATCAGATCACAAGCCATCTGATAAATAATTGTTTAACGTAAAGCTAACACTGATAAGGATGGAATTATTAAATCAAACCACCGTTATTAAACTAGCCGAAAGTAGAATTGCACGCTGCCAGATTATGTTTGATGCCCGACATAAGATACTTCAAACGCAGCACGTCTTGTGGTGCAAAGAACGTTTTTTTCTCTTGGCGACAACTATTTTGTGGTCCTGTGAAACTTCAAACGCCGAAATAAGAATAAACATCAAAGAAATTTTCAAGCAACGGTTGTTGATACCAAGTCGTCGTCATGTAAACGGTCATATCAGGCCCGCGGAAATCAAAGAAAGGTTCTAAACAACTGTTATAGTATATGAACGATTTTCAATCATTACATTTGACTTATGTCAAGCTATCCTAAAAAATATGTTTCACCTATCTGAGTTTTATGTTTATCATTATCAAGTACCATGTCGATTACCGTTGGCAATCACAGATCATCACAACGATCTACCTCTAGTATCTTGAGATGTATAGTTGTTGACTGTTCTATTGTTCTGTCACACGATTTTTAACTGTTTTAATTTTGTTTCTCAAGCAAATTTATATGTGCTTTACTGCGAGTTTCCCAATTTATATGTGCTTTGCTGTGAGTTTCCCAATGATTCGCAATACTTTACAGTTTCAGCTGAAATGGAGAAGAGAATACAAACTTTCAAATACAAATATTAAAGACCGCATCAATTAATTATACAATGCATAAAACCAACATAGGCCATACGTAAGAAACA
Source organism: Meghimatium bilineatum (assembly GCA_034231615.1). Classification (NCBI taxonomy): domain Eukaryota; kingdom Metazoa; phylum Mollusca; class Gastropoda; order Stylommatophora; family Philomycidae; genus Meghimatium; species Meghimatium bilineatum. The sequence continues at coordinate 56,711,842 of CM067311.1, read as the reverse complement.
AAATAATCTTGCAGGCCAACAAGAATATTTCATGATAGTGGTGAAAACATCACAGATTTGTGTGGTTTCACCACGCGATGAGACGCGATTTCCTTTCTAAAACTATCCTACAGGGAACTGTTGAGGGTGAAAGAATAATTGGGGTAAAAGAAAGAATGGATTATTATATTAAAGACTGGACTTAGACTGGATTAAAATTCTCCACCCTTAAATAAGAAAATGTGAACAGGAAGACATGGCCCAAATTTTTTTGTTGATTTCAGAGTCACGCCCCTACGCTCTGAAGGGATATGAATTTGATGATAGCGATGGATTCTCTAGTACACAATCTGTCTTTGTGATGTATCCTTTGCAGAAATTTGTCCTCATTGCCACTCTATAAGCCCATCGGTTCTGTACAAGCTGTGGAGCCTCTTCCAGTGTCATATTAAGATATTTTTCGATATCATGCATTATTGTAGTTAGTTATTCCTCTAGGGCCAAAGACGGCACATAGACTGGATTTCATAGATTTCCATGTCTCGAGATTTATTGCAATTTTGTTTTAGGTCTTCATTGTTTCTGATACCGATGGTGAAGCACTCTCTTGTAATAGTTCTACGTCAGGTTTCTCTTGGTCTTCCTCGTTTTCTCTTGCCCCTTGGTGACCACATTAAAGCTTGACAGGGGAGTCTTTTGGTAACTTCTCTTACCTGGAGCTCTTAACAATCAGCGGGCGGAATTGTGCAAAACAGTGTTTGTCAATGTGACGCCAATGCCCCACGGGGTTGGGGGGGGGGGTTGATTATTCAGCGGGGAAATTAAGAGATGGTGAAACCATTTTTAATATTAAAAACCATGTACATGTTACATAGGGGGATCAGAATTTTAGAAAGACTTCAATGGGGCATTGTAATAAAAAGTTGAGAAACACTGGTGTAAAATGATATTTATAGTATTCACTAGAATGAATGTCACTGAATGTCGCCAAATGATTTTTGAAAATAGCTACATTAATAATGTGAAAAATATAAGTTGGTTGGTTGGTTGCTGATCCATCGGTTCATGGGCGCATGCCCTTTGACCCAACATTATATTGCTGGGAAGTCTGGGGATTTCCGGCCCACCCCGGACCAGAGAATAACTATCACACCAACAGGGCGGTGAGTTTCAACCTATGCACTGTTCTGAGCCACTGCAGCCAAGATAGGGTTTACTATACTCATTCCCCGCCACCAATTGACTACTGGTTATGCCGAACTTCTCTATTGCCCCAGGCATGCACACATGTTAAAGTCAAAAGGGTTGTCCTGACATTAGTCACTGTGTCTCTATGATGGGTCTCAGCCATAGGAAAAACAGTGTTTTCAGTTTCCTCCTCCCCAGTGCTGTGCAGTATATCTCTGGCTTCCTCCAAACTACAGAGGGTGCATACATATATAGAAATAACAAAGCATAAAACACATTACAACAACAAAATAAAAGCATGAGAAGCATAATTGTATAGATGACGTGCCATGAAGCTTCTATAAGAAGATAACCTCAATATAACGGCATGTCATCTATTAAGGTTTTCTGTTGCATGGGTGTTATATACTGTCTAGTGGGCCGTTGGTGAGACCCACAGACGCAACAGTATGTATGGAAATAAAAGTAAATATGTGGTAACTTCATGATCTATGATGTCTGAAATCTGCATGTTCTTCTCTTAGACATGTGTTTTCTTGCTAGTTTTCTGTCTTTCTAGCAACATGCATATGTTGCATGATAGCTTTCCCAATAGGTTTATTTATATTAGGGAAAATTGCATCCATTTTTTGAAGTCTGGTACATCTACTTTCTATGATTATTTAACAATAATAAATAACATATGCCCATTAAGGATTGTTTCGGTGAAAGTTGATTTTTACTAAACTTCATTGAATAGTAATAACAGATGGTGTAAAGCAGGGGTTGACAGCCTGTTATGGCCCGAGGGTCGGATACAAATATACACAAGTGGTTATTCTGCGGACGAAAAAAAGCTAATCTGAAAGCTTAATGATACGCTATCTGTTCTATTTATATCTTCTTCAGCGTTCATTCTCAAACTCCCGCTGAATCTCTTTCGTACACGATAATGGTCGTACTAAATTTCCAGTAGTGTGTAGTTCAGAGAATAAAAATGCGATGTGTCGCCGTTTTATTTGCGCCAATGACCCGACACATCCGTCTTCGACAGATTATATTTATATAAACGGAATATTTAGCTCAGAATTTATATTTTTCGGCTTGCGAAAAAGCCAGTAATATACATTGTTAGCCTCCAATTGCGAACTATGCAGGTTTCCATAATCGTATTAAGAGGTCGAATTACTAGGCCCAGGCCTATATAATAATTTTTTTTTTAAACTTAGGAACATTAACATAGGTTGCCTATATTCAGGGCAGGCACATTGATACAATTTATTAGTCATGTAGTTCAAGACCTGACTCAAAATAAACACGTTGTAGGAGCACCGTGGGTCAGCAGGCACGACTTTTGCTTCAGGACGGCATGTTGTGTAATTTGGGCAGGCTGTTCGGGCCGGCCCAAGGGCCGTAGCTTGCCGACCCCTGGTTTGCAGTATTATCGAAAGCAGTCAGCAGCCTACAAACAATCTTGTGTGTGAACTACTGAAACACTTTTGAATCTAAAACTAGACACGAAAAACAACTACATAAGACAGAATAAGTCATCGTTTTAATCTTTATAAAAGCCTGATTGAAAATATGCACGAAGAAGAGTGTCATGAAAGATAAGCAACGATTTTGTAATTCTACACTTTTTTTTAGTTAATTCACGGATATGGTCTTCACGAAAAAGTTGTCGCAATGTAACGAGAAGAGGTGACGACAACGATAGTCCTTATGTCCATGTGGACAATCTGCAGAGAACAGAAAATATTTGACAGAACTGCACACGATAACATGCGACAAGAATAAACTATGGTCGTTGAAAAAAAACTCTGAGGGCCAATGAAACTTTACTACCATGTCATTGGGCTGTTGATCACAGTACCAATTCATTGTTAAAGTTCATGTCGTATGACTGTGGTAGAAAACGAGGGGGGAATAAGAAGCAGCAGCATCAAACTACAACTAACATTTTAGGTTAAGTCTGAGGTTAAGTCTGAGGTTAAGTCTGAGGAAAGTTGTGCTTATGAAACCGTAAATGCATTGCTCTTTTAAATATCCCAATTTGAAGAATCTAAATAGTCATGGAAAGTGGGAAAGTAGAGGCATTAGAGATGTGGTTCTATAGAAGAATGCTGAGAATACCATGGACTGCTAGAAAAACTAATGTGGAAGTTTTGAATGAGTCAAATGCGAAACGGAATTTAATCAATAATATATGAAATAGACAATCTTCATTTTTTGGCCACTTCATGAGACAGGCAGGTTTGGAGAACATAGTCAGAACAGGCAAGATTGAAGGCAACAGAGACAGAGGGCGACACCGTGAGAAAATATTAGACAGTTTGACAACCTGACACGGTAGGGAAACAACAACGACCTTGATACATAATACTGTGGACAGAGAGCTGTGAAGAGCCACGATCGCCTACGCCAGCCGGCATGGTACCTGATGATGATTATATAGTTCTACAATATGCAATTGTTAGCATACTGTGCCCTCTGTTAATTAAGATCTTGCGAAGAGAAATATAGTCAAAAGATTAGGAACGATTAGTAAATATACCACTTCCAGAGAAGGAAAACTTAAAACTGCACAAATTACTGAACAGTTGGACTGATGAGCAATGATAGCAAGTAACTTCTGAAGAAAATAATGAAAAGGTTAGTTGGCATAACATATGGATAGAGAAATAAATATAGTCCAGACAGACTTTAGACATAATAGATGTAAACCTACTAGGTATCACATCTTTAATGAGAGAAATATAATATAGAAGTCTATAACGTTCAACGCAGATATTTTATACGCCCAAGGTTGTGATTTTGTTATTATAAAACTAAATACGAGAGGAATAAGCAAGTACAAATTGACATCACACATCTTAAAGGCTTTAAAGTTGCACTAAAATATCATTTAAACATGGTTCAGCCCATGGTTCAGCCCATGTTGATCAGGAACCAGCATCACTGCACAAAGCACATTTCAATAAATGTGATACTTACCATTCCGTCAGCCGTACAAAAATATATAGGGGCTCTAAGCCTAGTATCCCAATCCGTTGGTTGTGGGTTCTTCTTGTATTTCTAGTAAGATGCACTCCTTTCCCTCTCTGGTGGTCACTCCCATAACTATCATCCTCTGAACATGTACATTGTCAATTTCAGCACCCACCATTTTGTAGTCTATTCATGACTGCCTTAATTAATTACGTTTGGTCTCATCACTTTGTCATCCATTATAGCTTTACCGCTGGAGCATAAGCTCTTTTGTTTCCTCTCACTCCCGCATGTCCTGGACAATAGAGCCACGTAATGCTTTGGGTGTTATGGAGAAGAATGATCCACCCCTTCCGTATCATGCATTTTTCTATCTTGTGGAGCATTCTCTGGCAATCTGTTAGAATTACTGTGGACGTTGATGGTATGGTTGCGTCGTCAGCAATGTGAGAGCCGCAGTTACTGCTTTTATCTCCCTTCTTATACTCGATGTTATGTATGATGGAATAGGCAGTATATTTTTCAACCAATTTTTTTGCATTTTGGTAGGCGACGATTATCCATCTACCCTTTTGTGTGTTTCTCTTACTATTGAGCCACCTGTATTGAAATACTTAGATACTCTATATCTTGTGGATCTGAGTACTGTTGTAAGAGTTCTTGTATCATCCCCTCTGTCTTGGCTGCAGTCCTATCACGGCACTCTCTTCCTAGCTATATCAACACATTCGTTAAGGACGTTCTCTCTGTGTTTACTTCTACTAATTCACAGCCTCTTCCGACTCTTTCCAACTCGCATACTCTGAGAACGTATCTTCTGTTTCTGGATCCAATACCTTCCCCATGTGTGTTGTCTAGAGGATGTTGTGGCAAAGGCCGACCAAGACGCCGTTGGACAAAAGACATTCAAGAATGCCTGCGCATGTCACTGGAAGATGCAGGGCAACTTGCTCAAGACCGCGAAGAATTCAAGAGATCCATAGGAAAGACTACGTTCTGGAAAGAATATGTCACTTGATGATGAGAGGATGCTGTAAAGGATTATTGTCATTGTTGACAACTTTTAAGTATTCTTTCACTTGCTCTACTCGTTGTTGTACTTTGATACGGTGTAGGTAAATCCTATATTATTTAAGTCATACAGATCAAGTTAGTAGTTTCTGGAGCCCCCCTCCCCCCCAACAATCTGGGGTTATTTCTAAAGTATTAATGGTAACAGTTGCCACGGCCGATAACTCTCAATTGCCGCCATATTTCAATATTTAACATTAGACTCATTAGTTTCAATTTCGTTTATGATTGATTCATCTTTGTTTGCCGGCTTGTTATTAAACATTGAATTAGAAACAACATTGTATATATTTTTGGTGCTTTGCATTTTCAATAAAGTGTGAAGTAATTAAACCTTAATTAATCCTATTTAATCTAGTTTTAACTTTTGTTTTTGTTAGGGGCCTAAATAATAAAAAAAGTAAAAGTCTACTCTAACTGAACTCTACTAAGCTAAGCCTAACAGTAACAATAGGCTACATTTGAACTTTAACAATAACATATGATTATTGATAGGTGGCCTAAATAAATATGAGTAATGGTTAAGCTGTTAGTTTTGTACAAAAAGGTTTCAGGTTTGCACTCTGTTTCTGTCGTCTTGTTTACAAACTTTTACAAAGTTAAAGTAAAAAAAAAAATCAATCTTTGGGAGATCCCTGTGACTGGATTATTGCTTGAAACTGTGAAGTTATCATACAGTACAGTATTCGTTATGTGCTGTAAATGAAATGGTACTTTCAGGAGATGACATGCCGATTAATTGACAGGGACGTAGTAAAGACAGCAAGGAAGGGAAATGGTAACCCCCACCTCATAGTTACTGCAGCTTAGTACTATTAGTAGTGAAGAGTTATCTTCATCCCCGATGGCAGGTTGCTGCCATGGCACCTACCTTTACTTAGTAGGCCTATATATGGGATAACCTGAGTACAATGAAGTCAATCCTCTACACATATTCAATCTTGCATAGTTGAGGAATATCAAATTACACAACCACAAAGACAAAGTAGGCCTCTACTGATGAAAAAAAATGATGGAAGTCAATATTTGTATGTCAAATGCTAATCAATTTTGACAAAAGTGAAAGGAAATTATGGGCAAGAATTGAACTATAGTCACCTCCACACATACTAATGCATAGATAGTACCAGTGATTTATAGTCAATATCAATCACTATAAATCACATGCACTATCTTTTGTATAGATGTGCTGTGGGTGTCAGGGCCCAAAAATGGGAGCAAAAAATAGCAACACTTACTTGCCATGCGTGTCTTACTAGGTGACTAAGGTGGTTTGAAAATAGTGCTACCTGTTAAAGTGACCCAGAAGCCATTCTGAAGTCAGATGTGTTAGGCTGAAAGGTGCAGATATCACAACATAGCTGTAAACCAGAACACATCACATTCTATTCTTCAAATAGGCTAGACTGTAGATATGGAACATTAGGAATATCACAGAAGCAGTGATATATTATTTAAGAAATAACATGATTATTAAAGCTTGGAGTAATGAAAAATAAAACAACATACTGGTAACTAATACTCGGAAAACAAAAATCATATGTAGATATAGAAATTAGTTGTGTCTCATTACAATCAACTGTAAAATCTGTGAACAATTTTTTTGAAAATAGTCTACAATGAGCAGCTGTTGATCAAATGCACACATTCTTTATGACCTTGTCACTAATTATTAAAAACTATGACTACAAAGTTTACAATAATTCTCTAGAACATTAAAATCTTATACTGGATCAAGATGTTTTTCACAATATTCTTAATTATTGAGTAAAAAAAAATAACCTTTTATTACTCCATGTTTTTCTGTCAAGGAGGTTTTTATAGGTAGTGAACATTTAAAACAGCTTTGCCACAGCAGTTATACAAAAAGTATCATGTATCATGAAGCAGTTGTATCATGTACAGGAAGCATTATTTATTTTACCTCCATAAACTAAAAATCCAGTCCAAATCGTGGATTGAACCTGAAACCTCATGGTTTTAAGACCACAGTTCTAGTCGTTCACCTGCGTTATAAGCCTACTTGTATATTATCACTAGCAAAAGCAATTATGTGTAGAGTTAATACAAGTTTGTGTATATCTTCTTTCAGTGGAGTAAGATATTAACAGTATTTTGTTTTCTTCAAGTTTTTCAGTAGTTGAAGCATTAGTATTCTAAATTCTTTAAATTAAAGAATGAGTAATCTTGCTGACGTTTGTAATTGCTTAAGTGGGATGGATTCATCAAAGGCTACAGAGCGGAAGGTGAGCAGATGTTAAATATAGGGTATCTATAAAGTTGTTATGCACTGATGTCACACAGATCGCACTCAATACAGTGGAATACCTTTATAGCACATCCTTTTATAACAAATTTCCCTATTTAACAACACTTTTCAATCTATCTGTCTATGCAATGAAATCAACACCCATAGCAGAGATGCAGAAAATGGGAAGAATGCAAACACTTGGCGAACGCAGAGACACAAAAGTACTAATTCAGGCAGAAAAGTTTCAGTGTATGCCAAGTCATCCAATGAAGGAAAGATTCCAAAATCTAGCAATGGGACGACTGAAAAGAAGCAGCTTTATCCATCAAGCTAAACGACTCCGCAGACAACTTACAGACCTACCTGAAGTTGACAGCCCCTTAAGGCCCGTACCAGAACAAACCCCGTGGAGTGAAAGACATGGAATGCCAATATACATTCAGACCCATGTGAAAGGAATACTAAGCGTGGACGAACAGAACAGTGTGCAGCGAAGGACAGTCACCCTCAGTTTCCTGGATGAGGAATATCCACAAGATATATGGGTCAGAGTATACACAGATGGAACAGCACAGAATGCCGTGAGGAATGGAGGTGCAGGTGTATATATAGAATATCCACACAAGCCTAGAGATACAATCAGTAAAAAAACTACTTAGTGAATTGTCTTACCAGTATAGGGTAACCATGCAGTGGATACCCTCTCACTGTGGAATACCAGGAAATGAAAAAGCAGACCAACTGGCTAAGGAAGGTGCTGCCGAAGACCAACCAGATATACCAATCACCTACCATCAGAAAAAACAGATGATCAAGTCAATAAGAAAGCCACAAACACCAACACAAGATGACTATCATATTATGAACAGACCAGAACAAGTTATAATTCTACGTCTCAGAACAGGACACAACCGACTCTGCAGTCACATGTATACAAAGTTCAAGATTGGCAACACGGCCATGTGTACATGTGGACAGGCAGCACAGAGTGCCAAACATATACTTCAAGAGTGTTCTGAGCATGAAACGCTGAGGCAGACATATTGGCCAGAGGAAACAACACTGGAATCAAAACTCTATGGGACACTGTATGAACTACAAAAGACAGTGAGTTTTATTAAGGAGACAGAATTACAGATATAGACATGTTTCAAGTGAACGAAAGAAGAAGAAGAAGAAGAATATGTCTATGCGCTGTATCCTTGCTTGCCTTGTAGCATCAGGGGCAGAAAAGTGCTCTGCAGAAGGCCTTTCTGTGTACTGTTTGTAAACTGTTCATGTGGCTTTGATTTCTGCAATCAATCTTTTACATGGTCTGCCTCTAGCTTTATAGCCGTTATGTCTATGTGTCATGGCCATCTGTAGCATGCTGTCTGTTAATAGTCTGGAGACGTGTGAAAACCACTTTATTTGTTGTCATTTGATGTGTTCTAATACTGGTATTGTTTCGGTTATCTGTCGTGTTAATGTTTCTAATTCTATCTCTTAATGACACTCCAAGTATTCTTTGTAGACATGTCATATCTGCTGTCACTATTTTTCTTTTGTTCTGTGATATCATTGTCCAGGTTTGGCACTGGTAGCACAGTGATGTGATAATAATAGTCTTGTATAATGCAACTTTAGTGTCTATGTTGACATTTTTGTTCTTAAAAATATGTGTCATTTGTTCTAGGATCTTTTCAATACCCATTTATATTTATTTTATATTGTTTGCATTGTATATATCAAATTTATGTTATTACATATATATTTTGTAGGTCTGGACTAAGTTGTTATAATGGGATTTGCCTACTCGCAATTCATATGACATAGTGTCACCACCAATGTTAAACAAGTACAGTGACATTGTAGACATCCTGTATAAATTGTATTTGTCTCATATTGTGTGTTATTGCATCTTGTTATTTCATTAGAAAATAAAGTCAACAGAAATAGCCTGAAAATTACTGTAGCTGTTTACAGTGAACTATTAAAAAATGTCTGTAATGTTGAATATCTTGAATCCACCATAACAACACAGGAGAATTCAGTAGAGATTAATAATGACCGTATAGAAATAAACACATACAAACTTTATGGTAAGTCACAAACAGAAAAACAAAGCTATTAAGTAGCTATATTTTTTCCAATGGCGACACATGGTTGTGAGATTTGAACAGTGACATTTTCAATAGAATAATAAAACATACTTTCCTGTTTAGCGGACATACAATTTGTTTTCCATGTTGCTACACAGTTATGCTTTTTTTAGATAGACCTTTCCGCACGTGTGTGACAGGGCCCGGCCTGAGAGGGGAGAAAAAATAGCTACACTTTACCTTCCATGCATGTCATAAGAGGTGATTAAGGAGGTTATGGGATGAGTTCGCTGTCCTATCCCATATAGGGTCAGTGATCCAAAGCCATGCTGAAGTTGGATGTGTCAGGCCAAAAGGTGCAGATATCACAGCAATGCTGTAAACCATGTTACAATGCATTCCATTCTCTGAACTACATCTTGCTAATCTGCAGGAGTTTCAGAATAAACGAAGAAGAAGATAGACCTTTCGGTGCAATGCTGGCAAACCGGTCTACCTTTTTTTGCGGAAAGCAACAAAAATAAATAAAGACAAATATGTGTTCATTTTTTCAGCGCTCATTTGTCTTGGCTATAGTTACCCTTGAGTCGATGAAGGTGGAGATATTTATTTAGGTGGGTAGTATGGGTGGCACACACATCTGTGCATCTGACAGCAGTCCTTGCAACTGTAATAAACATACTATCTATATTTATCTATAATAAACAGTTCTCCACCTTATCGGATATCCTCTGACAGTTCTCCACCTTATCGGATATCCTCTGACAGTTCTCCACCTTATCGGATATCCTCTAACAGTTCTCCACCTTATCGGATATCCTCTGACAGTTCTCCACCTTATCGGATATCCTCTGACAGTTCTCCACCTTATCGGATATCCTCTGATAGTTCTCCACCTTATCGGATATCCTCTGACATTTCTCCACCTTATCGGATATCCTCTGACAGTTTGGTTATTTGTACCTTATAAGACTTGTTGTGTTTGAAGTCTTTAATGTTCAATATAAAAAGTTAACTGCAGGCAACATGTTTGTAGCTGTTTTGATTACATTTTTTTATATAGGATTTTCCTTCTTATCGCTTTTTATCATTACATTTACAGTTTGGCTCAGATAGTTTGTGATATCATGTTCTGATATTGGGTCAATGCACTTAGTAATGTTAAATATGCTTGTGTGCTGTATTTTGCCAATCCATGTATTAACTAATCAGAAATGTGTGTTTTATAGAAAAATGCAACCCAGCTGGAACTGCTGCTTAGTAGAAAGTCTGCTATTGAAATCATTGATGAGAATACAACAAGAGGTACAGGAAACAGGGTTGTCACATGGGATGTTGTATTCAAGGTTAGACTCTTCTCTTATATATTTATGGACATGAAAAGAATATTTTTACACCCTATAATGTTCATCTTTTGTGTTTAGCTTGTGGTCATTTTAGATTTGTTAGAATGAAGTCTTTTCAAGATCTGAAGAGTGAAATGATAGTTTCTGTTTTATTCTTGTAACACTTAAATATGTAATTACCAAAAAGCCAGGGAAGCTCTGATGATCATGTGTGGGCATAAGTAAGATGAAACTAGAGATATAAAAAGTAGCATGAGTAAGATGAAAATAGAGATATAAAATGTAGCATAAGTAGTATAAAACTAGAGATATAAAAAGTAGCATGAGTAGGATGAAAATAGAGATATAAAAAGTAGCATTAGTAGTATAAAACTAGAGATTTAAAAAAAGTAGCATGAGTAGTATGAAACTAGAGATATAAAAAGTAGCATGAGTAGTATGAAACTAGAGATATAAAAAGTAGCATAAGTAAGATGAAACTAGAGATATAAAAAGTAGCATGAGTAAGATGAAAATAGAGATATAAAAAGTAGCATGAGTAAGATGAAAATAGAGATATAAAAAGTAGCATAAGTAAGTTGAAACTAGAGATATAAAAAGTAGCATGAGTAAGATGAAAATAGAGATATAAAAAGTAGCATAAATATGGATCTATCTCTATCTATTGTCTTTTCTCTGCTTTTGATGTTAGGCATTGCAGGATTGAATAACAATGAGTTTTCTGGTTTTAGCACATTTGGTCGCTAGATATGCTGTAATATTGTGATGTCTCAGAACATTGGTAACTCATTCAAACCACTGTCTTATTGGTCTTTCTCTGCCTCTTGGTATTTCCATTCCTGTGCTTTTCATGAATGAAGTTTATTTGAGCATAACTGAAAAAATGCAGCTTTTTCCTTCTTGGTGTTAAAGATTATGTATTTTTGTGTTTATTCTTGTGAAAGGTTAACAGTAGTTTATTATTAACCTACAACAAGTAGTTCAACTATAGAACTATATAGAAATAAACATAGAATAAAAGCCCAATATCCACAGATTATAATGATATATATATCAGATATAGAATATATGATCTTGCATATTCAGATGCCAACAGTATCAATGTTTAGACTATGTTTTCTGCCTTGTATAATGTTCAGCATAAACTAGTATAGCTTGGACATGAAACAACATATGACTCGCTTTCTAACATTATTTTTCAAGGAATAGTCAAGGCTAGAAGGAGGAGAGGGGAACAGATAATCCTGGATTGATAACATGGTATACGCATTATTTTTCTACAGTCCTCCAAATGGTTGAAGATAGAGTTTTTTGGAGAGCTTTTTTGTGTTGATGTATCCAGTGTGGCACCCGTACGACCCTGACTGGCTGTGGGTCTTACTATTATTATTATAACGTTCAGGGACATGTAACTGTTCAGAATTAATCCAGGAGCATATGTTGTTCATTTTGATGTACAATTCTATTTTGTCTTTTATTTATTTATCAGATAGTTCATGTGCCATTACAATGGAGGTTGGTTGTAATCTCCATAATACTTAGGTATAACACAAGGTCAATCAGCTTTATAATGAACACATAATCAGACTATAGAGTATGAAAAAATTTGATTGATTTTTCCCAATACTCTACAGTGATAATCTGTACGTTCATTGTAAAGCTAATCAGCATTTGTTTGTTAGTTGGTGGGTTTGTCTGTCTAAAGTAAGACACGCCCTTTCAACCGTGGAATGATTTTCCTTTGGTTACATCAGGGCGAATATCGTGGACCAGTGGCCTGGGTTGTCCTGTTAGGGACTGGTGATTTGACCTGGGGTCTGCGTGTCCTAAGCTAATCAGCCTTGTGTTTTATGTAAGTGCATTGTTATACAGTTTTACAGCGGTCTCACTTATCAATTGTTGTAAACTCCAATACTTTCTGTTCTTGTCTCTGGACGTGCACTCTCCCATACATTGTAGTTTATTGATCTATTGATGTTTCCCTCTCACATTTGCTTCTTGCTTGGTATCCTTCAACTCTCTCTTCCAGGAAGGTTTTTTTGTACAAATTATGTCCCTTATGTGCTCAATGCATTTTAGTTCTGATTTTATTTCCCTTAGCAGTTCTTTGTTCATTCTTAAGATTTCCTGACCCCACTTTTTTTTTCAGCTTTTGTTTTCAAACTCCTACAGGTTTTCTCTCTTGTAGTAGGACAACTAGATTTCCAGAAAAAAGAGGTCCAGAAATGGAGATACATGTCAAAAGTGTTATTTGTTCTAATGACCTGACACATTTTATTTCAGTATAGTTGTTTTATATATATATATGTATATATATGTATATGTATGTATGGTACGGTATGGTATGGTATGTATATCTGTATCTCTCTGTGTGTTTGTGTGAGCGGCCTTTTTTAACACAGGTCATAGTTGATTTCTCCTCAGACGTCCAACTGGATCATGTTGTGTATCTTTAGTCCTCACTATAAGATTGCCATATCTATATCTATTGTCTTTCCCCAGGTGGTTTGTTATCCACTCTTGCCATTAAGCGTAGGGGTGATTGGAGCTTGCGCTATATTCCAAGGCCAGATGTGTGGCCTCTGCTGTGCTATGACAGTGTTCAGGATGTCTCTGATGTTTTATATCCATCTTTTTCGTGATCTTCCTCTGGCTTTGTACCCTGATCTCATTTGGTATAACATATCACTTGTGCTTTTTATTCATGCCGATTTTGTTGATTGTTAACACTTGATTTGGTTTATTTTTTGCAGGGTGTCAACAAATATATTGACACTGAAATAACAGTTCTACAGTCAGCTAAAGAAAGTCAGTCCTCCACAACTTTGAACAACAGGGATAAAAGGAAACAAGAGCTCACTTCTTTATTCAAACTTGTCATCAAATTAGCTAACAGGGGTGTGTGTGTTAAGCTTACTTTTAAATCTACTTTCTCATTTTTAATTTGTGCACTGCAGTTTATTCATACTGTCTTATAGACTTTTATAAGTCTATAAACTTTTATAAACTTATATGTTTTTAAACTAGCATGGTTCGGACATGTATGCAGGCACGATTCCTTGTAAAAAACAACACTGCAGGGAACATTCGAGGGTGGAAGAAGCAGTGGAGGACAAATAAAGGCATGGGCAGACAACATCAAGGAATGGACATGGCAAGATATTTCCACACTGATCCGCAGTAGGGTTTGAAGGATCATGCTTTGGTAAGGTCAAGGACGTGCAGTATTGGTAGTATTGTAATACTAAGTATTGTATGTAACTAGCCAGGCAGTTTCTGGGCAACACCTGACTAGGCAACTGAGCACTTATGAAAAAATGTGTGTTATAATGCTGGTTCATAATTCAGCTTACCTTTACCTATATATTAGTACGAGGCGTGTTCAAATGAAAACGGGACTTGTGGATTTATTTAAAAAGTATCATACGCAATTTAATATTTTCAACGGAATTGAACAAAGCAACCACTTGTGAATAAGAATGCACCTGGGTTCATCAGAAAAAATCTCCGTATGCATTTAGGCAAGCATCCCACTGTTTAGGTAGACGTCGAATGCCGTCCGAGAAAAAGTTGCGTGGCTGTTCTCTGAACCATGTGGTCCGAACAAATGGAAATCACACGGGGATAAATCGGGACTATAGGCTGGGTGATGAAGAACTTCCCAATTCTTCTTTGCCAATGTTTCCTGCACAATTTTTGCGACGTGCGGACGAGCGTTGTCGTGGAGAAGAATCACACCTTGAGAAAGTCTGCCTGGTCGCTTAGCCTTGATGGCCTTTTGCAGCTTGTCTAAAGTGTCTTTATAATGGGCGGCATTGATGTTGACACCAGGTTCCTTAAAATCAGTCAACAAAAGCCCTTCATGGTCAAAAAATGCAGTCACCATAACCTTCCCAGCAGAAACCTGTGTCTTGAATTTTTTGGGTTTTGGTGAACCTGGATGTTTCCATTGCATGCTGTCAATTTTGCTGCTCGGTTCATAGTGGTGGCACCACGATTCATCACCTGCCACAATGCTCAACAGATGGTTCAAACTCCACCCCATCCGTTCTTCCTTATGGTGGTCAGTCAACATCCGTGGGACCCACTGTGAACACACCTTCCGATAGTTCAATTTCTTCCGAACAACCATGTGGGCTGTCCCAATTGACATATGGAATTCTTCTGCAAGCGAACGAATGCTCCGACGACGGTCAGTCAGTACTGCTTTATCAAGCACGGCTATGGCTTCTTCTGTTGCAACAATATGCGCCTGACCTGGCCGTGCAAGATCTGCCGTTAACTCACGTCCGTCTTTAAACATACGCACCCACTCCATCACTCTAGTCCTCGACAAACATTTGTCACCATATGCTGCCTTCATTCTCCGATGAATGTCTACTGCTTGACATCCTTCAAATGAAAGAAACTGGATCACAGCACGCTGATTCACTTTGGACGGGTTCGGAATCACACCCGCCATATTGTTAACAGTCTTCTGCAGCACATATGCATGCTGGGAAGATGAACACGTGACCGTATGTAAATTATTGGATACTCATTACTAGTGCAAAATGTCATCAATATCAGTGCGCTCTATCACGCGTGGTGTAACAAGTCCCGTTTTCATTTGAACACACCTCGTAGAATCTTATTGATATCAATTTATGCTGAAATCTAATATGTTAAGTTGAAAGCTGCAGATATCACAGTCAAGTTGTAAACCATGACACAATGTGTTCCGTTCTCCAGGCTACATCTTGCTAATCTGCAGACGTTTGAAAACAAATGCAGCAGCAGATTGCAAATGGCACAAATTGGTTGTATAATTTGGGAAAATCTGACTCTCTTGAGGCAAGGTGTGACAATGATTATTTTTTCATAGGTGACAAGTTGTTAACCTATCCCCCAACTTTCCTTAGTCATGCCTAGAAAGAAGACATGTATCTACTCTTTGCATCTTGAACTAGAAGTCCAGGCATCGATTGCCACATGTACACCAGATGAAAGTAAAACTCTATTGTCTGGTCTAGGGAACAACAAGAGTGCCATACTCATACACCTTTGTTATTCTATCATCATCATCTTTCTTAGTGGACAGTTTGTGATATTTTGTGTGTGTGTGAACTTAGTGGACAGTTTGTGATATTTTGTGTGTGTGTGAACTTAGTGGACAGTTTGTGATATTTTGTGTGTGTGTGAACTTAGTGGACCGTTTGTGATATTTTGTGTGTGTGTGAACTTAGTGGACCGTTTGTGATATTTTGTGTGTGAACTTAGTGGACAGTTTGTGATAATTTGTGTGTGAACTTAGTGGACAGTTTGTGATATTTTGTGTGTGAACTTAGTGGACAGTTTGTGATAATTTGTGTGTGAACTTAGTGGACAGTTTGTGATATTTTTGTGTGTGAACTTAGTGGACAGTTTGTGATATTTGTGTGTGAACTTAGTGGACAGTTTGTGATATTTTTGTGTGTGAACTTAGTGGACAGTTTGTGATATTTGTGTGTGAACTTAGTGGACAGTTTGTGATATTTTGTGTGTGTGAACTTAGTGGACAGTTTGTGATATTTGTGTGTGAACTTAGTGGACAGTTTGTGATATTTTGTGTGTGTGAACTTAGTGGACAGTTTGTGATATTTTGTGTGTGTGAACTTAGTGGACAGTTTGTGATATTTTGTGTGTGTGAACTTAGTGGACAGTTTGTGATATTTTGTGTGTGTGAACTTAGTGGACAGTTTGTGATATTTGTGTGTGAACTTAGTGGACAGTTTGTGATATTTTGTGTGTGTGAACTTAGTGGACAGTTTGTGATATTTTGTGTGTGTGAACTTAGTGGACAGTTTGTGATATTTGTGTGTGAACTTAGTGGACAGTTTGTGATATTTTTGTGTGTGAACTTAGTGGACAGTTTGTGATATTTGTGTGTGAACTTAGTGGACAGTTTGTGATATTTTGTGTGTGTGAACTTAGTGGACAGTTTGTGATATTTGTGTGTGAACTTAGTGGACAGTTTGTGATATTTTGTGTGTGTGAACTTAGTGGACAGTTTGTGATATTTTGTGTGTGTGAACTTAGTGGACAGTTTGTGATATTTGTGTGTGAACTTAGTGGACAGTTTGTGATATTTTGTGTGTGTGAACTTAGTGGACAGTTTGTGATATTTGTGTGTGAACTTAGTGGACAGTTTGTGATATTTTGTGTGTGTGAACTTAGTGGACAGTTTGTGATATTTTGTGTGTGTGAACTTAGTGGACAGTTTGTGATATTTTGTGTGTGTGAACTTAGTGGACAGTTTGTGATATTTTTGTGTGTGAACTTAGTGGACAGTTTGTGATATTTGTGTGTGTGAACTTAGTGGACAGTTTGTGATATTTTTGTGTGTGAACTTAGTGGACAGTTTGTGATATTTGTTTGTGTGAACTTAGTGGACAGTTTGTGATATTTGTTTGTGTGAACTTAGTGGACAGTTTGTCATATTTTTGTGTGTGAACTTAGTGGACAGTTTGTGATATTTTTGTGTGTGAACTTAGTGGACACTTTGTGATATTTTTGTGTGTGAACTTAGTGGACAGTTTGTGATATTTGTTTGTGTGAACTTAGTGGACAGTTTGTCATATTTTTGTGTGTGAACTTAGTGGACAGTTTGTGATATTTTTGTGTGTGAACTTAGTGGACACTTTGTGATATTTTTGTGTGTGAACTTAGTGGACAGTTTGTCATATTTTTGTGTGTGAACTTAGTGGGCAGTTTGTGATATTTTTGTGTGTGAACTTAGTGGATAGTTTGTCATATTTTTGTGTGTGAACTTAGTGGGCAGTTTGTGATATTTTTGTGTGTGAACTTTCTTTACAGGAAATGCCAAGCTGAGCTTCCATTTGCTATTAGACAGAATAGAAAGCATTTTGGTTGATGCATACACACTGGAGGCCTTTGGTGCAGATTACAGTCTTGTGTTTATGAAGTATGTGCTGCGTGTTCGACAATACTGGCTAAAAATCAGTCAAGATAAGTGGAGAAGTAAGTAATATATATATCACTGCTATTTTTTTCAAAATATAACCCACAAAAAATGCATTCAGAACAGTGTCAAGTGTCTGCTGGGAATGGACAGATATTTTATTATATTGAAATAGTTGTCTAGACGGTTGAGCTGTTAGCCTGTCTTACAAGCACAGCTTGGCTGAACCTGATTGTTGTTGATGCATAGAACAGTAGGGAGAACTTAATAGAAAGAGAAAGCAAATAAAGAAGTTTCGACAATATTGTGTATGAAAACTTTATATCACGTTCACGAAAGTTTTGGAGGAAGTGATATCACAGAAATATGGAAAGTTCTTCCACACTCAGCCTGCAGTCTCCACCATGTGACTTTCATTTGTTTTGACCCTTAAAGAAAGATCTAAAGTAGGGGTTCTCAATTTTCTCAGATATCAAACACTGTCCACATGTAATTGTTAGTGCTTGTCAGTACTTTTTTAAACTCACTTTGTGCAAATACGTTTCCTTTACAAAAGCACCAAAGGTGCTCGCGAGCACCAGGTTGAGAATGTCTGTGCTAAACGGACAATGATTTAACCGCTACGAAGACAGCACTCCAGCATTGATCAAATGGTTCAGTCAGCAATCAAAGTCTTATTTTTTGGATAGAGTTCACACAGTGATATACATATCTAAATGTCAAAGATGACTTATAATTTTTTTTGCGTTTAGGTGTGTGCTTGTTTTCTAATAATTACTGTTTGAATTATAACATAACTGCTTCTTTGTACCTCTCATAATCTTGTTGTAAACAAGCTTGGATGGGTTTCATTTTTATCATTTCATAATGAAAGCATTTACTTTATATGACATAGCTATTCAACTATTGTTTAATTTGTAGGCACCAATTATACATTCAATTGCATTGTGTCATGTGACGTATTCCTTCCAGAACGTTGTCTTCCCAATGAACTCTCTGAACCTCTCTCTGTCTTGGGCGATGTGGCTTGCATTTTCTAGCGATGTATTCATGTTATCTTTAATGTCGTCAGTCCATCGTCTTCTTGGTCTGCCCCTTCTCCTCTTCCCAGGTACTCTTCCCTCCATTATTTGTCTTTCTAAACAGTTATGTCTCTTTATATGACCAAACAGGCGTAGTTTTCTTTTTGTTATTGTGTTTAGTAACCAACACTCTGGAATATTCAGTGTGTTTATAATATCTGAGTTTCTGATTTTATCCTTCCATGATATTCTAAGTATCTTTCTGTAGCATTTCAGCTCGAAGGCGTTGATCTTCTTTGCCGCTGTTTTACTTAGAGTCCATGTTTCACAGCCGTATGTTGCAACCGGAAAAATAAAAGTTCGTAACATTAGCACTTTCGTTTCTATTTTGTTGTTTTTCCATATGTAATTGCATTACCAGTACAATATGACTGGCTTTGATTTGAGCCACAAGTTCAAGTGAGGTTTCCTTTTTAGACTGACTAACTAACCTCTCTACCACTTAAGAAATGCCCATTTTGGATTGTGTATTATATTTTATTTGAGATCTAAAAGGGGCATAGTGATGATAGAAGCTTTTTCTAGTGCATCAGCTAGGATTCACTAAACCAAAACATTGTTTCTACTCATCATGGAACATCCTATCAAGACTGGTCTGGCTAATAAAGCAAGGATATACATAATCTCGGCTGCCATGCAGCCTGCTGTTGAAAACCCATGCATGGACTGCTGGGAGGGAATCAATCTATTTATCTGAAGGACATATACCTCATTGTTGCAAAAAGGTCATGGAAAAGTTCTGTCTGAAGTAGACTGTGATTGCATCCTACAGCACATTGATTAAGTTATTGGGGGCTTATAAGTTCGGAAAAACCTCAACATAAAAATAAATATAGCCATGAATCTGGAGCTGAAAGTAAAACCATCTACTTGGTATAGCAAACAAGAGTTACACACTCTTACTCACTTGTGGTTCTTTTACCATTATCTGCAGAATTAAATATTATTTTATGCTGCTGTGTATATTTGACTGAATATATCTCAGTTTATAACTAGATTTATTCTTAATATAAACAGAACTGACAAGTCTATTTTGCAAGTTGTATGATGAAAACAAGGTTGATCAAGGAATTCTGGCACGGATTATTCCAGATCTGATGCGTGGTAGTAGCCTTCAAGGTGAACTTTATCCTCGCAGAGTTTTTGGTTTCTTCACTATGGTTTTGAGAAACATCAGGTATTTTTATTATTATTCTTTGAAAACCATCTTAAAATAAATATTGTTTTTAATTTTATCAGTGTTTTATTTTTAACACATTTAACAAATATTGTAAATATGTATTTCAAAAATCTACTGCTAAATAATACAGATAGAAATAAAGCACAAAAAAAATAAATATTAAAACAGATGACATTTCGATCTAAGATCTTTGTTGGAACAAGCATAATAATAAGAAAGCACAGAATAATATGTAGAAACAATTAATCTAAAAACATGTTTAAAATATAAGTGGTCCATGAAACGGCCAGTTAAAGGATGTATAGACTGAACAAAGATTTTTAGAAGGCAAAGTGGTTAATGGAGATGCAGGAAATAATACTAGGATATTCTTCTTCATTCATTCTCAAAGCCCCACTTGATTTCTCTTGTAACAGGACAATGGTCCTACAAGATTTCCAGTTGGATGTAGTCCAGAGAATGGAAATGTGTTGTGTTGCCGTTTTATTTGTGCCAATATCCGTCTTCGACAGAATACTAGGATATAATGTAATGTACTATAAAATAAATAAGTACAAACATATATAATGTAATGTACTATAAAGTGAAGTATAAAGTACTATAAGTACAACCATAGTGGTCAGTGGAACAATATGTATAACATACACATTTTTGTGTTTGTTTTGTTGTTGTTGTAAAGACATGATATCTAGTCGTGTTGTGTGATACCATGGTTGCTGGTGCATCTCTCTGCCTGGTATCTCCGACTTCAGCACCAGTGATTACTTGAAGACTGTGGTCCTGCTCCATGTCAGGGTTGGCTCAGCCAATCTTAGTTTCCAGCCTCTGTTGGCTGGACTAAGCCCCATCTCCATTTCAAGGAGTTGACCTCTTTGAGGATATTTATTGATGACTTCAGATAATGATACATTGCAATGACATGAAAACATTTGGTACTTAATACATAAAGTACATAGACCGTTGATGATCTTTTGTTTGTTGAAATTTTAGGGTGGGAATTTTATTTTTTTAATTTGATGATTTTTCATTTGCTTGAATATAAGGAAAAAATAGGAAAAACATATTTAGCTAGTCTTTTTTCAAAGTTTATAATATCAGGAATGTATACAATATGTTAAGTTATTCTTTATAAATATTTATAATATTTTCAGGCCACTTAAACATACCCCATATGAAAATCAAGATATTCTCCACATAGCAAGAGCAGTGTACCGACTTGCAAAAAGAGGTGTATCCAAACAACAAAAGCAAAGACCTTGTAGTATGGGAACAAGCAACAGCTTCTCAGAAACAACACCAGGGAAATCTGGCTGAACAGATATGCGAATGGACTTACTGGTGGAAATGTATTTAGTGAAATGTCACGGCTAAAGGACAATGACAATGTAAACAAACTCTGCAGGAGAAACCAATCCCTTATCTTTCAGTTTCGAGCAGGACATGCAAGGATAAATAGCCATTTAAACTGTATCAAACCCCAGCAATTACCCACTTGTAGACACTGTTCTCATCCCACTGAAACAGTGGAACACCTCCTTATTGACTGCCTATGCCTTTCAACTGCCAGGAAAAAACTTCTACAGACACCCTTAACAGTCACTAACTTAATGTATGGATCACTAAGTCAATTTCAGAAGACCTGCACTTTTTTAAGAATGCCGTTGTGCCGCCAAGAGTAGAATTACTCATTAGCATTTGGATATCGACATCAACAACATTTTCAGGGATGTACACAATATGTTATGTTATTCTTTATAAACATTTATAATATTTTCAGGGATGTACACAATATGTTATGTTATTCTTTATAAACATTTATAATATTTTCAGGGATATAAAGGATACATTTGTGATTGAGAACATCATTTCCTCTCTGAATATTTTCTGTAAAGTTGTTGCTCCGAACAACAGAGTTCAACTTTGTTGCTTTGGAGAGAGCCAGATGAATGGGTTTATCTACTTATGGGGCAGAAACACAGATAAATTAAAAGTAAGTAGTTTTTGGCTCAGCTAATGAATGGGTAAGTTGATACAGCAATTAATAAGTTGAGAATAAGTTGGGTAACTATAGCAAAAATCATAAGCAGACAATCAAGAATTTTATGGCATGTGATAAGAACAAAGCTTAAACATTTAGTAACTACAAGCACGATCAAGGGGAGAAGAGGAAGAGAGAAGTTGCTGGATGAGTGACAATGTGGCACGAGAGAATGTCAGCAACTGAACTTATTAACACAAGAAATGTAGCGTTGTGGAGAAACATGACTGCCTGCACCACTTGTCATGTCAATTGATTGAATGAATGAATGGGTTCATGTTTGTGTGGGGTAGGGATACACAAAGACAAAACAAAAGTAGATTTTTTTACTTTCTCTTATAATTTTTAAAAAGTGTTGCAAGACACCCAAGATTACAATTTGTTCTATGAAGATAGTGGTTGAGGCTGTTAGTACCATCCTCAGTGGCTAGGCAAACTCCATTTGTTATTCTAATTTACATTTAAGCTCTCAGTTCAATCATTGAAAAATTCAAAATTGTCAGTGTTGATTTGAGTGGATGAAATCTATAGCTTTCTCCAATCTGTGACATGAATCTACAAGTCTGGACTTGATGACTTAATGAACCTTATTAATGAGAGAACACAACAGCTTACATCCAAGACAACTATAATCAGTAATTCGTTTATGTAGATGTGCTGAAGTTAATGATTGTTGTATATTGTTTGTTGATGTAGATGTGCTGAAGTTGGTTAATGATTGTCTGTTGTATATTGTTTGTTGATGTAGATGTGCTGAAGTTAATGATTGTCTGTTGTATATTGTTGTCACTAGGATTGATGTCAGGACTATTCTAGGATATTTGACATGATTATGCTAGCCTTTATGACACAATTATGCTAGCCTTGATGACATGATTATACAAGCTTTGATGACATTACTATGTTAGGATTGATGACATGACTATACTGAGTTTGATTGCATGACTTGACTAAGTTGTATGGCATAATTATGCTATGATGGATGACATTGATTCAATCTCTAGGATTGAAATTTTGTATTAAATATGACATAATTTGTACTGGACTCATGCACAGCCAATGAGGATTATCTTTTAAACAGCTAGTCATGGGAACAATCTGTGTACATACTCATTGGAATCTTCTTAGGGAGTCTGAACATCTGTAAGTTTGCCAGAGTACTACAATATTTGTTCATTAGCCAGTAACAATGTCATTGTTTACAAGTTTATTCGGTTATGAATACATAGGGATCCAGTCTATAGATATAAAACTAAATCCAGCCAGCAGGATTTTCAAGCTAGGCTGTCTCCATAGATAAATCCAGCCATCAGGACTTTTAAGCCTGTAGGGCTCTATAGTTTGAAAACTAAATCCAGCCAGCAGGACTTCCAAATCTGAGGGGCTCTACTGATGACATGGAGAAGGTTATATTTCATGGAAGCTACTTTACTGTAGAATGATGGATAACAAGAATGTACAAGAAGAAAGATATACATTCATAATTAGCCAATGTACTTTGTTCTTAGGAAGAATTGGTTGAGTTCCTACATCTTCTAGTCCGAGCTCACCATCCAGGTGGAGTGACAGCATGTGATGGAGCTTATGCTTATGACTGGGACCTGTGGAAGGTGTGTATGCTAACTTATCATGATCACTATGAACTGATTGTATATCATATTAACATTTTCTAATGCCCTAGTATAAATAATCAACTTTTACCACTGTGATCTTAACCTTACGGGCTCTATAGGCGCTTATAGCCACCAACATCATTACGTAACTAGGATCAATAGGTGTCTCCACCCCTGTTGCTATGCCCCGATTCATCAGTACAGAATCACATGAAGTTAAGCTCATATAACGTAGAATTCCCACAACACGAAGCTAGGAATACATCACACACTAAGGTCAAATTCCTTTTCACATCACGATTGTAAAAAGGGAGAAAGCCAGCTGATTTTGTCAACTAATTTATGGAACGACTTTGTTAATTTTTGACGCCATATTTTACTATCAAATGTAGTACCGTGTAGCATGGTAAATGATCGTCATGGAAAATAATATCTACATGTTTTAATTGTTGTTTTTGTGTTTTAGTTGTTGTTATATTATAAGAATGTTCGTTTATTCATTGAGAAACACAAACACTATGTTTCAGGGGTGCCATTTTGTTGGCATTTAAAATATAAACCTTTTATGTCCGGCTAGGCCTAGTCTTTAACGAACTGACATTGTATGTGATTTCGTAACATTTTATTAGTTGTTCAGTGTACATTATATTAGTTTGGATATGAAACAACATATATACTACAGGAATAGATATTTAGGAGGATTTTATCAATGTTACCATACTTTGCTCAAATATTAGGGTCCTGAAGGAATTATATTTGTGATTTTTAAAATGGTGTTTTGAGATTTTCCCCCCAATTTTCAACTTCATAGCTGTCCATATCACATATACAACAACATTTTATAAACAAAACCACAATTTTATTCATTATTCACTCCTTTATTTACATGTGCAAAAATTATTTTGATATCTTTACAAACAAAAAAGTTTACCAAATCGTGTTCACTAAACATTTACCATAAATAATGCACATTTTCCAAAAAGAATCCAGACACAGGGGAAAAATTGCTATATTTTAATTCAGAGCATTAAAGGTTAAAGAACTTTTGTCACAGTAACTCTAATGAGATATAACCAGTTTCAAATGAACTTTTGTCACAGTAACTCTAATGAGATATAACCAGTGTCAAATGAACTTTTGTCCTAGTAACTCTAATGAGATATAACCAGTTTCAAATGAACTTTTGTCCTAGTTGCTCTAATGAGATATAACCAGTTTCAAATGAACTTTTGTCCTAGTTGCCCAAATGAACTTTTGTCACAGTAACTCTAATGAGATATAACCAGTTTCAAATGAACTTTTGTCCTATTTGCTCAAATGAACTTTTGTCATAGTAACTCTAATGAGATATAACCAGTTTCAAATGAACTTTTGTCCTAGTTGCCCAAATGAACTTTTGTCACAGTAACTCTAATGAGATATAGCCAGTTTCAAATGAACTTTTGTCCTAGTTGCCCAAATGAACTTTTGTCACAGTAACTCTAATGAGATATAACCAGTTTCAAATGAACTTTTGTCCTAGTTGCCCAAATGAACTTTTGTCACAGTAACTCTAATGAGATATAACCAGTTTCAAATGAACTTTTGTCCTAGTTGCCCAAATGAACTTTTGTCACAGTAACTCTAATGAGATATAACCAGTTTCAAATAAACTTTTGTCCTAGTTGCCCAAATGAACTTTTGTCACAGTAACTCTAATGAGATATAACCAGTTTCAAATGAACTTTTGTCCTAGTTGCCCAAATGAACTTTTGTCACAGTAACTCTAATGAGATATAACCAGTTTCAAATGAACTTTTGTCCTAGTTGCCCAAATGAACTTTTGTCACAGTAACTCTAATGAGATATAACCAGTTTCAAATGAACTTTTGTCCTAGTTGCCCAAATGAAATTTTGTCACAGTAACTCTAATGAGATATAACCAGTTTCAAATGAACTTTTGTCCTAGTTGCCCAAATGAACTTTTGTCACAGTAACTCTAATGAGATATAACCAGTTTCAAATGAACTTTTGTCCTAGTTGCCCAAATGAAATTTTGTCACAGTAACCCTAATGAACATCTACTACATTGACCCTAATGAACCTTCACTACATAACCATAATGAACTTTTATTACATTGACCACAGTGACCATAATGAACTGTTACTACAGTGTCCATAATGAATTTTTACCAGTGACCATAATCAACTTTAATTACATTTACCGTAACAAATTTTTACTACAGTGACCATATGAACTTTTACCACAGTGATCATATGAACTTTTACCACATTGACCATATGAACTTTTTTTTACCACATTGACCATATGAACTTTTACCACATTGACCATATGAACTTTTACCACATTGACCATATGAACTTTTACCACAGTGACCATATGAACTTTTACCACATTGACCATAATCAACTCTAATTAAATTGACTACAATGAATTGTTACTACATTTACCATAATGTACAATTACCAGTTACTATAATGAACTTTTACCACAGTGACCATATGAACTTTTACCACAGTGACCCTACAGGAAACTACAGAAAAGACAGTTGATGGTGTATAACATCATCTTCTGTAGTTCTTCTTGTTTTCAAACATTTTGGCATTATCTTTCCATAAGAACTAATCAAAGCCGAGAGGGAGTTCATGCAATTGGACAAGGCTGTTTCTCCACAGAACCTGCCTGGGCAAGCAATCATTTATGAAATCTGAAGTACTCAGTCCGTTTGAAATATTACATCAGCCTGCTTCTTGATGATCTGTAAAGACCTATAAGACCATCATCATAATTTAAAACTATTTATTGGCTTCTTGTTATTAATTTGTAGATATTTGTATAGTTCCTGAAATGCTGTCAGGAATGAAGACATTTTAGTACATCTTCATGTACTAAATCAAGTAACTATTAGGGGGTGGGGGGGGGGGTGTTCAGTTCCATTCCTTGCTGTGTTTTACCTTCGCTAACATATATATCAGGTGCTCTATTTTATAAATGAGTCGACTGGAAGAGCGGTCGTGTCCGGCAAGAAACTAAGGACTACATTTTTTGGTCCACACGTGGCTTCAAACCTGACACCCTGTACCCTGATGATAGTAAGCAAACATTATCAACTAGGCTAACTTTTATTGTAGTCAACTTTGTATTGAATAATCATATTTATTTGTCAAAATCCTTGTAGAAACAAGTTACATTCCTACATGAAATGATTGTTACAGACATCGATAAACTTACAGACAGATACAAATTTAGTTCGGGGTAAGTACCATTTGTCTGCTTTCCTGACAGAGTGAGTCAGTTAAATAAATCTAACTCATGTGAACTTGATCGTGGTCTGAGAGCAGCATAATTTAAGCCATCTCATAATCCTGGCAATAGTACTGAAATGTTTAAGTGTTTAAAAAAACGGGCTGAATTTGAAAGGCATTCATCATAAACAGCAGTCATGCCTGTATATAAGGGGGTGGGGGGTGTATATTCTCCTTAGGTTAGAGCAGTGTTTCTCAACCTTTTTTTTAATCATACCCCACCTAAGTATTTCTAAAGTTCTGATGCCCCCATATGTAACATATGTCTATTTTTTTAATATTCAAAAATTGAATTATTCCCTAAATGAAGCCTAATTACAACTTGTTTGAATTGCCTACCTGAACAATTTGCTCCCCTGTGGGGAGTCAACCCCACGTTGGGAAACACTGGTCTAGAGTATTTGAAAACTGGAGAAATAATTTCTTGTAATTACTAGAGATATAAAAAAAAAATCACTAATATTATTCTTCTGAAACCTGTAGCCAAAATTAATGACCAGAATTCCTGGGTAGTCATGTATCCTGTGTGATAAAAATGATTGTGTTTGTTGAGACAGTGCAAAGAAATGGATATCACCATTGATTTGTAGAAACCAAAGAATAATTATAAGAAAATTGGCAGGCACAAGATAGAATTCTGTCTATTAAATATTTGTGTCAATAGTGCATGTTAAATAAATTAAGTCTAAAATATGTGTCAGTGCTAAAATCCTTATTAGTTGACAGGTCATCCTTACATTTTCCCTATGTTGCCCAGCCATAATTTCTTCAGTGTATCTGGTTGTTTCCTATTCCTGGTGATTTGTCTCTGTAATGAGTAGAGTAATTTGAGAGTGTGTTATAAGTTTGTCTATTGTCTATCCCCAGGTGAATGATTGTTGATCGCATTCACACTTGCCGTTAAGCGTAGGGGTGGTATCTTAAGCTGTCGTTTTAAGGCCAGATGTGTTGCAGAGGTTGCATTTAGTCCATGTTTGTTCAAGGTTATCTTAATGTTTTCTATCCACCATTTTCTTGGTCTACCTTTGGCTTTACGCCCGGATATTCTTGTATTATATGCTCTTATTGGTATTTGGTTTGGCTTCATTCTCATAATATAAGTTTGTGAGATAATTTAAGTGTGTAACACACTCATATAAATAGTATGTGGATTGCAGAGGTGAAGCGTGTATGAATTCAAGTGAATTGTTGAGTGGAATAAATCAATTATTGCAGTGAGTATATTTAATGAAATTACAATCACTTGTGTTTTGCCAGGGCCTGAAATGGAAACAAATAATAGCAACTTTGTGTGACCTGTCATGCATGTTGTTGAAGATGACAAAGTTTGGGGATGAGGTTGGATGTTCCACTCTATGAAAGGTCAAAGTGACCAAAAGTCATTCTGAAGTATAGTTGAGTCAGCTGAAAGGCACAGATATTGCAGCCAAGCTGTAAACCATGATACAATACATTCCGTTTTCTGGACTGCATGCTGCTAACCAGCAGGTGTTTTAGAATGAATGCAGATGAAGATGAAATAATATGTCACTTGTGAGAATGGGGTAGCTGGATGGTGACTTAAATGCTTAAATCATGAGTGACATGCATGGGATGAGCTAAGTCATTTCTGTACTTGATGATGGTTGGTTGCTGATCCAGCAGTCCATGGGCTCATGACCTTTCACTCAATACTTGAGAATCATACTCGGAATCACACATGTGAACAATGTGGGTTATTTTTCTTCTTCTTCTTCTTTCGTTCACTTGAAACATGTCTATATCTGTAATTCTGTCTCCTTAATAAAACTCACTGTCTTTTGTAGTTCATACAGTGTCCCATAGAGTTTTGATTCCAGTGTTGTTTCCTCTGGCCAATATGTCTGCCTCAGCGTTTCAAGCTCAGAACACTCTTGAAGTATATGTTTGGCACTGTGCTGCCTGTCCACATGTACACATGGCTGTGTTGCCAATCTTGAACTGTGTATACATGTGACTGCGGAGTCGGTTGTGTCCTGTTCTGAGACGTAGAATTATAACTTGTTCTGGTCTGTTCATAATATGATAGTCATCTTGTGTTGGTGTTTGTGGCTTTCTTATTGACTTGATCATCTGTTTTTTCTGATGGTAGGTGATTGGTATATCTGGTTGGTCTTCGGCAGCACCTTCCTTAGCCAGTTGGTCTGCTTTTTCATTTCCTGGTATTCCACAGTGAGAGGGTATCCACTGCATGGTTATCCTGTACTGGTAAGACAATTCGCTAAGTAGTTTTTTCAAGTCTGTTAGTTTTTCAGACTGGAGAGCTTGAAGCACTGACCTTGCATCTGTCAGGAATACCACAGGCTGTAGTTCAGAGTTGGAGTTCAGCAGTTTTTTAGCTGCCACAATAATTGCCTGGATTTCTGCATCATAATTATTGCAGAATTTTCCTGTCGGTGTTCTGATTGTATCTCTAGGCTTGTGTGGATATTCTATATATACACCTGCACCTCCATTCCTCACGGCATTCTGTGCTGACCCATCTGTGTATACTCTGACCCATATATCTTGTGGATATTCCTCATCCAGGAAACTGAGGGTGACTGTCCTTCGCTGCACACTGTTCTGTTCGTCCTCGCTTAGTATTCCTTTCACATGGGTCTGAATGTTTATTGGCATTCCATGCCTTTCACTCCACAGGGTTTGTTCTGGTACAGGCCTTAAGGGGCTGTCAACTTCAGGTAGGTCTGTAAGTTGTCTGCGGAGTCGTTTAGCTTGATGGATAAAGCTGCTTCTTTTCAGTCGTCCCATTGCTAGATTTTGGAATCTTTCCTTCATTGGATGACTTGGCATACACTGAAACTTTTCTGCCTGAATTAGTACTTTTGTGTCTCTGCGTTCGCCAAGTGTTTGCATTCTTCCCATTTTCTGCATCTCTGCTATGGGTGTTGATTTCATTGCTCCCAACATTATTCTAAGTGCCTGGTTTTGCACTTTATCTAGATCTTGTAATGTTGTGTTTGATGCAGGACACCACGCAGCTGAACCATATTCCAGGTGTGGTCTTATGCCTTGCTGGTAAACTTTACTGAGTATATTTCCACTGGCTCCCCATGTGGTTCCACTTAGTTTTCTCAGGATAGCTAGCTTCCTCCTGGCTTCTGTTGTTGCTTTGTTTATGTGCTGCTTCCATGTCAGCTTATCATCAAAAGTAACTCCGAGGTATGTGGGTTGTTTGTCTTCTTTCAAGAGCTCTCCATCTATCTTGATATGACCAGCTTTTTGTTTTGGTGAGAGGGTAAAGAGTGTAGTGCTGCACTTATCTGTGTTAATACTGACGCACCATCTATTTGCCCATAAGGTTAGGGCATCAATAGCTCTTTGTATTTGTTTAGTGGCCACTGTTGCATGTTCTTCCGTGCACCAGATCACCAGGTCGTCAGCATACATTGCCACTTTGATCCCATGTGGTAGTTCAGCAACTAGGTCATTGATGTAAACCAAGAAAAGTGTGGGTGACAGGACTCCTCCCTGGGGGACTCCATGACGCAGTAGAACTTTCTTGCTCTTGCGACCATCTAATTGTACCCTGGCTCTTCTATTATGCAGGTATGCTTTTACCCATTTGTACATTCTTGAGCTAACCCTGCAATTTCGCAATTTCTTTAGGAGCCCTTCTTTCCAGACCTTATCAAATGCTTTCCTGAGGTCTATCCATGCTGCTAGTACCAGTTTCTTTTCTTGGAAGGCATCCTCAATCTCTTGGGAGAGGTAGGTTGCCTGATCTTCAGTAGAGTAGCACTGTCTGAAACCTGCTTGCTGTGATACCAAAAGGTTTTCACTTTCAAGGTACCACTGCATCCTAAGATTGATAATGCGTTCCATTGTTTTACATAGACAGCTTGTGAGGCTGATGGGCCTGTAGTTGGAGACTGTGTTGCCATCTTTTCCTGATTTGAGGAGTGGTATCATTATTGCTTCTCTCCACGCCTGTGGTACATTACCTGTGGACCAGCTTGTGTTAAAGATCTGCAGTAGCTTTGCTCTTGCTGCAATTCCCAGGTTTCTAATCATTTCATTGGACACTCCATCAGCTCCAGGGGACTTTTTCATTTTCAATTTGGATATTGCATGCTCCAGTTCTCTCATTGTGATTGGTGCCTCCATGACTTCAGGTATAGGTTCGCCTTGTCCAATGTTTTTCTGGTTCTCTCGAACCTCCTGTTGTTTGTCTGGGCTGACTTTGACGTTATTGTCTTCTGCAAAGTAATCAGCTGCATGTTTACCTGTTAAAATGTTTCTATCTTTATAAAGTGTGATCCTCGTATTTCTCCCTGTACCTTCATCATTTAGTTGTTTTACAAGTTTCCATAATTTCCTAGTATCTCTTTCTAGGTTCAGCGACTCTGTTTTTTCTTTCCAGCTGCTCCGTCTGGCTTGTAACTTGGCTCTTTGAAATTTAGCCTTCGTTTGCTGATATTTGTTGTGATGTTCTTGGCTAGGTCTGTTCTCAGCCTGCTGTCTAGATGTTTCCATCTCATTTTGCAGCTTTCCCAGTTCATCATTCCAGTAGGGTTTGTAGTTTTTGCGTGCCCCCCTGGGTATGGTTTTACTAGCAGCTTGTAGTATACATCTATTAAATTCACTCACTGCTCTATTGATGTCTTTGTCCAAGTTCATGTCCTTAGCTAGAACACTGGTTAAATGCTGGTACATTTTCCAGTCTGCCCTTTTATAGTTCCACCTAGTGAGCGTGCTGCTGTCCTTGGAAAATTCATTGTGGATTTCCAGAAATACTGGTCTGTGGTCACTACCTCCAAGCTGCTTTCCAACAACACGTGTGATGTTCCATTCCAAGCCAGGTGAGTGGAATGCCAGGTCTGGTGTAGAGGTGGTGTGCCATGCTCTTGAGTAGAAGGTTGGCGAGTCTGCTGGCTGGTTAATAAGGATGAGATTATTTTCATCCTGCCAGCTCTCAAGTTCCTCACCTCTCTTGTCGATATGATCGTAGCCCCAGCTCTGAGAGTGGCTGTTGAAGTCACCACACACCATAAGTCTCTCTTTGTCTGGAATTGTGTCTAGTGCCAATGGTTTATCATTTGGGCAGTAGTAGTTCAGGAGATGGAATTCTGCACTGTCTGTTTTTAGGTGGAGCATCTGGTATTCTGCCCCTTCCATATATACTTCAAGCTGACATGCGCTGATATTGTTTTTAACAAGTGTCAGAATTCCACCCTTTCGCCTGTCCTTTCTGTCAGACCGGTAGCTCTGGTAGCCTCTGATTTTGAAGGCTATGTCGCTGCTGAGGTGTGTTTCTTGGATACAGCATATACTAACTTGTTCTTCACTGAGGACATTTTCAAGTTCCAATTTTTTGCTGTATCCATCTCTTTTACTGTTGACACCCTCAGCATTCCAGTGCATTATTTTTATTGGTTGTTTGTTTGTTTGGCCAGTAGCTCTATTCCCTTGCCTCCTGGCTCCTCGGGGCAATTGAGAAGGACTTCCAGTAACTGAGGTTGGGCCCTTTCGAGGTATAGGGCCCGGCACCGTCCCTGCCTGAACGTCCGCCACAGGGCAGGCACCATAACTATTTCTAGATGTAGACATGTTTCCATTGTGTTTTGTGCGTGGCATCCTGATTATCTGTGCGCCTTTTGGCTGGATGCCTCCGTCTTCAGCACTCTGCTTACTTGGGCAGGACTATGGTCCTGCTCGAGTGGGACTGCCCGACCAGTCTTAGTTTCCAGCCCCTGATGGCTGAACTAAGCCCCATCACCTCTGCACGGTGCTGGTCTCGATGGGGGTGGGTTATTTTGAATCCTTGATCTGTGGTGGGAAAGATTTTCATTTATTGTAGTTCCATTTCTTTGTTAGAGTAACCTGTATATATGCTCCATGTGTGCTCACTACCTGGCTATATGTTTGTGAACTCTCCATATGTGCTCACTACCTGGCTATATGTTTGTGAACTCTCCATATGTGCTCACTACTTGGCTATATGTTTGTGAGCTCTCCATATGTGCTCACTACCTGGCTATATGTTTGTGAGCTCTCCATATGTGCTCACTACCTGGCTATATGTTTATAAACTCTCCATATGTGCTCACTACCTGGCTATTTGCTTGTGTGCTCTCCATATGTGTTCACTACCTTGCTATTTGCTTGTGTGCTCTCCATATGTGTTCACTACCTTGCTATATGCTTGTGAGCTCTCCATATGTGCTCACTACCTGGCTATATGCTTGTGAGCTTCCATATGTGCTTACTACCTGGCTATATGTTTATGAGCTCTCTATATGTGCTTACTACCTGGCTATATGCTTGTGAGATTTGGACAGTTACAGCAGACTCACAAGAGTGTTCAATCATTTTTATAGATACTGTATCCACAAACCTCTCAGGATAAAGTGGCAAGATACAGTATGTGATACTGAAATCCTTGCAAGAGTCAACTTCTCAAGCATTCATACAATGCTGAAGAAGGCCCAATTATAATGAGCAGGGCATGTTCTGCGCATGCCTAAAATAGCTGATGTATGGTGAGTTCCTCAATGAAAAAAGACTGGCCAGTGGACAGAATACAAGTTTCAAGGACTCTCTTAAAGTGTCTCTAATGAGCTTCAACATCCGCACCACATACTGGGAGTCTGTCGCTTAGAATCACCAAGTGTGGCCCAGCAGCACCAGTTAAGGCTCTTACATACCTGCAGAATATCAAATCTCAGAGGCACAGAGAAAACATGCTGACAGAACATCAAACACACAGATGCCCAATTCTGATCATACATGTCCCAAATGTGACAGGGATTCTATGCCATGAAGTGGCTTTCTGGTCATCTCTGCACACACCAGCGAGATACAATACATGTCTGAAACTGTTGTCATTATTGCCTGCAATGGACGGTTGTTAGTATGCCTGTATTATTTCATCTGTTTATATATAAAATCTGGGTTATGTTTTATCTCAAATTTTTCATGTGTATTTCAGATCAAAAGAGATCACTCCTACATATATTGCTTTTGCTGCTGATGTTTTTAAACAGGTTTGCTAAACACGTTGTTCTTTTATGTATATTAACTCTGTTTATTTTGATCCCTAGAAATTATGAGCAATAGAGCTTTTTTTTATTTTGTGCAATTGGGAGGTGGTGTGTTCTCCAGAGCTTTATTTCATACTCAGATGGTGTAACTCTCAGAGTGGTGTAACTCTCAGCTACATGCTGTCAGAGTGGTGTAACTCTTAGCTACATGCTGTCAGAGTGGTGTAACTCTCAGCTACATGCATTGATTTGAGAAGTTTTCTTCTCAGAGAGAGTAAATGTATATGAGATTTCTTTTCCATTGGCACAACTGAGAATCTTATCCTTCTAGTACTATACATTCTTATCATCATTTCGGTGACAGACTCTGACCTCACAAGTCTTAGCAAGTTGACCTATTGCAGTCGAAAACATGTTTACATCAAGTCCTTCTCCAGTAAGTCCTATGTGATTAGTTTTTCATCTGGGCTGACCAACTATTACTTTGTGACTTTGGATACACTGTGTTACGATCATATCGACAAGAGAGGTGAGGAACTTGAGAGCTGGCAGGATGAAAATAATCTCATCCTTATTAACCAGCCAGCAGACTCGCCAACCTTCTACTCGAGAGCATGGCACACCACCTCTACACCAGACCTGGCATTCCACTCACCTGGCTTGGAATGGAACATCACACGTGTTGTTGGAAAGCAGCTTGGAGGTAGTGACCACAGACCAGTATTTCTGGAAATCCACAATGAATTTTCCAAGGACAGCAGCACGCTCACTAGGTGGAACTATAAAAGGGCAGACTGGAAAATGTACCAGCATTTAACCAGTGTTCTAGCTAAGGACATGAACTTGGACAAAGACATCAATAGAGCAGTGAGTGAATTTAATAGATGTATACTACAAGCTGCTAGTAAAACCATACCCAGGGGGGCACGCAAAAACTACAAACCCTACTGGAATGATGAACTGGAAAAGCTGCAAAATGAGATGGAAACATCTAGACAGCAGACTGAGAACAGACCTAGCCAAGAACATCACAACAAATATCAGCAAACAAAGGCTAAATTTCAAAGAGCCAAGTTACAAGCCAGGCGGAGCAGCTGGAAAGAAAAAACAGAGTCGCTGAACCTAGAAAGAGATACTAGGAAATTATGGAAACTTGTAAAACAACTAAATGATGAAGGTACAGGGAGAAATAAGAGGATCACACTTTATAAAGATAGAAACATTTTAACAGGTAAACATGCAGCTGATTACTTTGCAGATTCCTTTGCAGAAGACAATAACATCAAAGTCAGCCCAGACAAACAACAGGAGGTTCGAGAGAACCAGAAAAATATTGGACAAGGCGAACCTATACCTGACGTCATGGAGGCACCAATCACAATGAGAGAACTGGAGCATGCAATATCCAAATTGAAAATGAAAAAGTCCCCTGGAGCTGATGGAGTGTCCAATGAAATGATTAGAAACCTGGGAATTGCA
This sequence comes from Meghimatium bilineatum, assembly GCA_034231615.1. NCBI lineage: Eukaryota > Metazoa > Mollusca > Gastropoda > Stylommatophora > Philomycidae > Meghimatium > Meghimatium bilineatum. Next base: position 56,676,320 of record CM067311.1, on the reverse strand, counting down.
GCAAGAGCAAAGCTACTGCAGATCTTTAACACAAGCTGGTCCACAGGTAATGTACCACAGGCGTGGAGAGAAGCAATAATGATACCACTCCTCAAATCAGGAAAAGATGGCAACACAGTCTCCAACTACAGGCCCATCAGCCTCACAAGCTGTCTATGTAAAACAATGGAACGCATTATCAATCTTAGGATGCAGTGGTACCTTGAAAGTGAAAACCTTCTGGTATCACAGCAAGCAGGTTTCAGACAGTGCTACTCTACTGAAGATCAGGCAACCTACCTCTCCCAAGAGATTGAGGATGCCTTCCAAGAAAAGAAACTGGTACTAGCAGCATGGATAGACCTCAGGAAAGCATTTGATAAGGTCTGGAAAGAAGGGCTCCTAAAGAAATTGCGAAATTGCAGGGTTAGCTCAAGAATGTACAAATGGGTAAAAGCATACCTGCATAATAGAAGAGCCAGGGTACAATTAGATGGTCGCAAGAGCAAGAAAGTTCTACTGCGTCATGGAGTCCCCCAGGGAGGAGTCCTGTCACCCACACTTTTCTTGGTTTACATCAATGACCTAGTTGCTGAACTACCACACGGGATCAAAGTGGCAATGTATGCTGACGACCTGGTGATCTGGTGCACGGAAGAACATGCAACAGTGGCCACTAAACAAATACAAAGAGCTATCGATGCCCTAACCTTATGGGCAAATAGATGGTGCGTCAGCATTAACACAGATAAGTGCAGCACTACACTCTTTACCCTCTCACCAAAACAAAAAGCTGGTCATATCAAGATAGATGGAGAGCTCTTGAAAGAAGACAAACAACCCACATACCTCGGAGTTACTTTTGATGATAAGCTGACATGGAAGCAGCACATAAACAAAGCAACAACAAAAGCCAGGAGGAAGCTAGCTATCCTGAGAAAACTAAGTGGAACTACATGGGGAGCCAGTGGAAATATACTCAGTAAAGTTTATCAGCAAGGCATAAGACCACACCTGGAATATGGTTCAGCTGCGTGGTGTCCTGCATCAAACACAACATTACAAGATCTAGATAAAGTGCAAAACCAGGCACTTAGAATAATGTTGGGAGCAATGAAATCAACACCCATAGCAGAGATGCAGAAAATGGGAAGAATGCAAACACTTGGCGAACGCAGAGACACAAAAGTACTAATTCAGGCAGAAAAGTTTCAGTGTATGCCAAGTCATCCAATGAAGGAAAGATTCCAAAATCTAGCAATGGGACGACTGAAAAGAAGCAGCTTTATCCATCAAGCTAAACGACTCCGCAGACAACTTACAGACCTACCTGAAGTTGACAGCCCCTTAAGGCCTGTACCAGAACAAACCCCGTGGAGTGAAAGGCATGGAATGCCAATATACATTCAGACCCATGTGAAAGGAATACTAAGCGAGGACGAACAGAACAGTGTGCAGCGAAGGACAGTCACCCTCAGTTTCCTGGATGAGGAATATCCACAAGATATATGGGTCAGAGTATACACAGATGGGTCAGCACAGAATGCCGTGAGGAATGGAGGTGCAGGTGTATATATAGAATATCCACACAAGCCTAGAGATACAATCAGAACACCGACAGGAAAATTCTGCAATAATTATGATGCAGAAATCCAGGCAATTATTGTGGCAGCTAAAAAACTGCTGAACTCCAACTCTGAACTACAGCCTGTGGTATTCCTGACAGATGCAAGGTCAGTGCTTCAAGCTCTCCAGTCTGAAAAACTAACAGACTTGAAAAAACTACTTAGCGAATTGTCTTACCAGTACAGGATAACCATGCAGTGGATACCCTCTCACTGTGGAATACCAGGAAATGAAAAAGCAGACCAACTGGCTAAGGAAGGTGCTGCCGAAGACCAACCAGATATACCAATCACCTACCATCAGAAAAAACAGATGATCAAGTCAATAAGAAAGCCACAAACACCAACACAAGATGACTATCATATTATGAACAGACCAGAACAAGTTATAATTCTACGTCTCAGAACAGGACACAACCGACTCCGCAGTCACATGTATACAAAGTTCAAGATTGGCAACACAGCCATGTGTACATGTGGACAGGCAGCACAGAGTGCCAAACATATACTTCAAGAGTGTTCTGAGCATGAAACGCTGAGGCAGACATATTGGCCAGAGGAAACAACACTGGAATCAAAACTCTATGGGACATTGTATGAACTACAAAAGACCGTGAGTTTTATTAAGGAGACAGAATTACAGATATAGACATGTTTCAAGTGAACGAAAGAAGAAGAAGAAGAAGATACACTGTGTGTTGGCGGCCAATGAAAAACAAGGAAAATGTCAAATACGTCAGTTAATTTATCTGATCAGAGATCAGCGCATAGGACTCTCCTGAAAAGGCAACTATGTACCAGTATTACTGCATCAATGAACATTTGGTATTCTGGTCTTTTATAACAACTGTCTATAAAACTGTACTACCATGCATTCACTCTATCTTAATACTTAATACAGCTCCGTGTTCACGTAAACAAGAAAGATCTTTATTTGGTTATTAGTTCTTAAAACATTTTCTTTAATACAAACAACGTATATGCAAGTTAATGGTGAACAGCAACCATTGTTATAATGTTATTATAATTCTGGGGATTAACTTTACTCCTATATTTTCAACTCTACTCTACTGCCTGTACAGGTCTCTGTCTGGTAGGGCTTTGGGGCACGGGACCCGATGGAGTTGCTCTACTGGCTTTTTTTACAACCCAATTGGTTCTCTTCAGCATATCTTCTTTTCAATCAACTTGGTGAATAATATAAAAGCAAATAATCAAGAGATGGTGCTTAATCCACTGTAACATGTAAGGTGGATGATAACTCACAAGAGATCAGTAATCCACTACAACAAATATAATGTAGGGAATAATTCATGCATGCCAATTAATCCACAAGTAATGGATAATATGAGGCGGTGAGTAATCCACAATTGCGAAATATCTGACATTCTTTTCTAGGAATGTATCAAAACCTGTATCAAAAGTTCCTCTGGGTATCATTCGATCCTTCTGCTTTCTAAATAAACTTTCTGAACTCTTTTTAAGTGTGGTTCTTGAAACTAACTCTAACTACTCCTTCTGAGGCTAGGCCCAAAAACACTGGTACACACTCACTTGGGTCATTGACTCTGATCTCTCTGACTGACACTCTTAAACTCCCCTATTCTGCTCTTGCTTCCTAGTTTTCCCTCACTTGGTGCACTTCCCCTTCATGTTCTTTCCTTGTCCCTCATTCCTTTCCTTCTAACTCTGGTTCTGATAGGGTGAGTTCCAAACCTTCTGGATGTCAATTCTCTTGTCAGTTTCGTATTCAAAGACTGAACAACGAATTAGGACTCTACCCTTCCAATCCCTAGACCATATATCTAAGACTACCTGTACAATTTTCCTGCAGCTGACCAAGCCTTTAAATCATTGTGTCTACTTATTTTATTATTCCCATCATGACAGAGTTTTTCTTGATATCTTCTAGAGTTTCTAGATGTATGCTGGTTACTAGAAACTCTGTTTCCAGGGACAGGAGTGTATAAGACTTTCATATCCCCATAAATATATTGGTCTTGTCTAGAACAAACACACCCATATTCATTACTTGTAAAAAGGTAGTTCTTGGACTGAGTCAAACTGGCACCAAAGCTGCATTCTTAAGTAGGAAATACCAGCCATTAAACTAATGTCAGAGATGAACTTCCAGCCACCTCAATTTTATATCAGGGGTGGTCTCTTCCCCCAGCCAATGTTCTTCACCTGGAAGCAAATTCTCTCTAATCTAAATAAGCTTATATCTGTTGTCTTCCTCCTAATACCTAATTCTTTACACCTGGTCTAAACACTCTGAAATGTATCTTGTCCATCGCTGACTTAGATATCGCTTTTCCCTTCATACCAACAACCATACTTTCTATTACTAGTTTTTCTATGCTTATGTCTCTTTATCTGGCCCCAAAAAATCATATATTTCTTGTTATAATGTTTGTTTTAGGAGCCAATTCTCTTCCATGTTTAACGTGTATACTTATTTACATGTATTTGTGTTTTCTTTGTTCATATGATGTGTGTCATTTATTTTGTCTCAATCAATGAAGAATTTTCTTGACATCATCCAGCATGGAACATTGAAAGAACATTGGTAATATTCTTTTTTTTAAAGGTGTCTTTGTAGCTTGTATCTTGGAGTCTATAGCTAAAGATTGGAGCCTATAGCTAAAGGTTGGAGCCTATAGCTAAAGGTTGGAGCTTATAGCTAAAGGTTGGAGCCTATAGCTAAAGGTTGGAGCCTATAGCTAAAGATTGGAGTCTATAGCTAAAGGTTGGATCCTATAGCTAAAGATTGGATCCTATAGCTAAAGATTGGAGCCTATAGCTAAAGATTGGAGCCTATAGCTAAAGATTGGAGCCTATAGCTAAAGATTGGAGCCTATAGCTAAAGGTTGGATCCTATAGCTAAAGATTGGAGCCTATAGCTAAAGATTGGAGCCTATAGCTAAAGGTTGGAGCCTATAGCAACTGTTTGGAGTCTATAGAAAATATTAGGAGTCTATAGCAAATATTAGTATTCTATAACAAAAGGTTGGAGTCTGTAGCAAAAGTTAAGGATGAATAAGGTTGACATGCCAAAGCTGCACGATGACCACTTGTTTGGATGTGAGCACTTTAATTGACAATATATTTATACTGCTTTTTTGAAGTCTGTGACAACTTTGACTTCAACATAAACACAAATACATTAAAAGTGAGGTTTAAACTTGTCCAGAACAATCTCCATTTACTTCCTTTTATCAATATCTAAGAGGAGGAACTTTTCAAACAGTAAATATAGATTCACATATCTAGGAAACACTGTCACAAGCTGTAAACATCATCTTTGATATCTAACGCCTTCATATTTGGAAGACTACACACAAATGTATGGGGCAGAAGAGAGATAATAACCGTCACCAAACTCATAGTTTACTGATCAACAGTTACACATCACTTCCTTATGCTTATGAAACTTGGACAGTATATGCCATGCACTCCAAGAGACTCAACCATTTACATCAAAGCTGCCATGTAAGATTGAGGAAGGCACAGACACACTGGACTGGGCAAGTAATCTGTTTCACATGAAAGACTTTGACTGCTAATAAATTCTAACTCTAGATTAACTTATGCCAGGCTCAGTAGGTTTTAAAAAAACTTATTTTAAATGCATGCTTTGGGAAATAAGTGTACAAGCATCTTCATTTTGGAAAGATGTTTGCAATCACCCTACTCATTAGAGAAACAAGTTTGCACAACTTTTGCTCCCTTAGGAAATGAGTTTCAATCATTCTATTTCCTTAGGAAAACAAGTTTACATTGATCCTGATTTCTCGGAGAAAGTAACATAACAAACATTCAAGTCTAGAGAACAATTTTCCAATGTTCAGAGTTTATGAATGAATAATCCCATAACCCGCCAGTCATAGGGGTACCACATTAGATGCTTCAGCACACAGAGTCTTCCAGTGATTTCTATCTTCGATGATGCGTAGGAGTGAGGAAAAACCTTGTCCTGTCCATTCCTTGTTCGTCCATGTCTTTATATGCCCTCTCCTGCTTCTTCCCCCTTAGATGGTTCCCTGCATGTATTGTTTTTGACAAGGAATCATGTCTGCATACATGTCCAAACCATGCTAGTTTTTGTCATTTCACTACTGAAAGCAATGGTTCTTGTACACCTGCATACATCTCTTTTTTATTTATTACGTACACCAGGGCTATTCAATTGGCGACCCGCAGGCCACTTCTGGCCCGCGGAGGCCTAGTAAGTGGCCCGAGGATCATTGCTAAAACAGTGAAATAAAGTTATAAAAAACTTAATTGTATAAAATCATTCACTGTGTTTTTTATAAATCTGGCCCTTGATGATCCCCATTTTCTACATTTTGGTCCCCCGAGTGAATATAATTGAATAACCCTGATGTACACATTTTAAAGAGTTTTGTGATTTATTCTCTGTGTGTGATTATCCATTGTAGTATTTCATTGGGTGAAAGGTTTAGCTAGTTGTGCCTTCTCCTCTCAAGCTGTCCTGACAATGTAATTACATAGATGTGCTTTCTCTTGCGGTCTTCATTACACTTTGCTGATGCTTCATCGCACTTTGCTGATGTTGATACTACATGACGTTTGAACTTTACGCTATGCCCTGCAGAGTTTATAATCTTCTCCCAATTTTTCAGATGCCAGTATGTAAATTAGTTCCTCCAGACTTTGGCATTCCGTCATCTCAGGCAAGTCAGTCTGGTAACCATGGAGATGGTGTTAGTGCTGGCCCAGCTAAGAGAACAAGACTATCCACAGAGACCAGATCTTTGCTAGAGATTGTGAATGACAGATGCAACACATTACAGGCAATACCATGGTTAGTTGTTTTATGTTTTGGACAAAGTGCTCTTTGTATTCTTTATAAGGTAAATACAATACATAGTCTTATTATGCAATACATCTTTGTGGTGGTAACATTATTTTTACTGTTTTCATTGTTTTTCACTGTTTGTTTTATATATTCTTGAGAAAGACCTAACGGTTCGAAATGTTGAAAATGTGCATTGTAATTTGTATGTTTATGTGTTTACACCTCATAACCCCTTAGTCTTAGTGGTAGCCCGTCTGTTGTGTTCAAGTGAAACATCAAAAACCTATGTATTCTTTATGCCGTTGGCGCAAATAATTACACAAAATAAATAAAAATGACAACACAACCCATTTCCATTCACTGGACCTACATCCTGCTGGAAATCTAGTAGGACCATTGTCCTGCTACAAGAAAGATTCAGCAGTAGTATTAGAATAAACTGAAGACGATTATTTTATATAATAATACAAGTTGGCCTGGTACAGTTAAATAATCAAATTTATTTTAGTACAATATGATACAAATTATAAAAATATGCATAAATGTCAACTAGTATGGATTTTCCGTATTAATACGGATTTCGGGCCCAAACAAAAACCCCCCAAAAAACCCAAAATTTTATTTACAATTTTTTTTTATTTTTCAAAAAAGGTCACTTGGTATTAAATTTTCTAGTAATTATTACTAATGGTGGCTTTTTAGTGCACACACTCATATTAAGGGGCAACCATAAAAAATTTTTTTAATTTACCCGTAGTTGGTTTTTGTGTGTGTGCTAAATATAGACGTTGTTATTGAAATACAGAAATAAATTGTTAAAAATACGGATTTGTGAAAAAATAATTTGGCTATGAATATGGCAGTCGTCTTGTTAGAGCTTTGATCACACAATTGTAACAGCACCTGTTCAAATCACAGTAAGGACTTCATTTTTTTCTTGTGAAAGTAAAATAAAAACTGCAGTATATGATGTGGTGAAATGTTTTTACTTTTCATGATGAGGAACTCCCCTTTTATCAGCGGATGTGAGTCCAATTGAGTTATATCATCCTATATGACCATAAGAATGAATGGTAGTCATAGTTCAGGTTATCCTGTTATCACATGACCTCTAAGAGTATGTATTGCAGAGACTGCTCTCACAGAGGCTTTCATTACCACAGCTAAATTTCTCATGACTCCCTAACCTTGACCATGTCCAATATAAATTAGTAACTTTCCCCAGAAACATGGATTATTTTATGACAACTGCGTAATTTAGGTGAGTCTTTGGAGAACACAATAAGTTTTTAGTTTTTAGAGATTTTTAAATTTATTTATAAAATGGAAATAAGAAATACTGAATCTAAGGTGTAAGTTTTGTTGGTGTATGTATATGTGAGAAAATTGTGATGACAAAAATGCACACATAAAACATTCATATAAAATGACTGACTCTCATGCTCGTGTCTAAACTCATGAAATGACCTTCCAAAATGTTGCTACATGAAATTTATGTTATTTCATAAGCAAACTAGCGTGCTCATAATATAGTCTGTGAAAATAAATAAAAAGTGAAGATGTCACTAACCTTATCAATCCAATCTTGACTAGGCCCAGGAGAACTTTTACGACACACAACGTAATTATAGCTCAATGCAGAATGTCTCAACCTAGTGTTCCCGATGTTATTTCCTAACATAACTAATGTGCTTGTATCTTCTTTGAAAATAAACATAATTCCAACAATTCCTCATTAGAAATACAATCCATAAGAATTTCACTGAAAATGAACTTGATTTGCGGATGATTGAAATAGTTGACTAGAAATATAAAATTTTCTTGGAATTACCATCTTGTTTGCACACATTGTCAGAAAAATGAAGCTAGCTAGATTTAATACTAGCAGTGTTTTCACTATTCCCAGAAGAAAAAAATTAATTTAAACTATTTATCATAGTTGCCAAACTGCGTAGTGACAGGGTGCAACTGTTACCCCAGCTTTCAGCATGGTGTGACCAGAGGTCTGTGTTTATTTGCAACGATTGTTCTAATTATTAAAATGAAAATAAACAGAAAGGATAGTTTTTTATCAAAATAAACTTAGAACATTTAGATAAAATATTTAAAAAAATAACGTGTTATGATTTTATAATAATCGAAGCTGGTGTTGGGAAGCTTATATTGTCTGATATTCAGTCCATCTTTTGAAAGATTCAAGGTGGTCATATTAGATATGAATGGATAACATCTATAGCTGCTTCCTCCACATCCTTGATACACATGAAACTATACATCAGGATTTGTCTGAATTTTGTCATATTTGGTGTCATTGGTCTCCTGACTACATCCTGCTAACTGCAGAAATTTTAATAAAAACACAAAAAGTCTTGATAGCTTTTTTGAATAATATAATCTCCGCCAAAGATGGATGTGTCGAGCCATTGGTGCAAATAAAACGGCGACACAACGCATTTCCATTCTCTGGACTATATTCTGCTGGAAATCTAATAGGACCATGGTCCTGCTACAAGAGAGATCCAGCAGGAGTTTGAGATTGTACCCTGAAGAAGAAGAGAATAAAATAATCACAATTGGTTTGTTTTAAGCACTTTCATTTCAAAAGGAACACAGGATAGCGATATTGTTACATGCCACACATGTCGTAAAAGGCAAATAAGGAGGTATTGAGGGTGGGGCTGGCTGTTCCATTTCTTAGAGGATCAAATTAACCTAGAAGCTGTGCTGAAGTCAGATGTGTTAGGCCGAAAGTAACAGATATCGCAGTCAAACTGTAAACTATGACACAACACATTCTATGCTATGATTCCATTTAGGAGGGCAGTTGTCTGATTTTCAGTGCATCTTTTGAAAGATTCAAGATGGTCATATTAGATATGAATGGATAACATCTATAGCTGCCTCCTCCACATCCTTGATATCACATGCATCTATCAGGCTGGACATACTGATATTTACATTAATGAGAAAGTAGACAGACTTGCATATATTGCTTCATCTATAATCCATGAACTGATGATGGACAAGTCATCAAGGCATACAGAAGTTGCTTCGTAAACACCTGCGGTATGTGGACAGTGTAATAGATGACAAATCTAGGTTTCAATTTGAAGAATTTGGTATTAGGAATAGTACGAGTAGGAATGGGACCCTGCAGGGTAGAAAGTGAAGAATTTTTAACCAGTGAACCACAGGATACATTAGTGTGCATATCCTTTGACATTGCAGAGATAATTGATTTTAATGAGTGATATTGTATAGATAATTGATTTTAACAAGTGATATTGTATAGATAATTGATTTTAACGAGTGATATTGTATAGATAATTGATTTTATCGAGTGATATTGTATAGATAATTGATTTTAACGAGTGATATTGTATAGATAATTGATTTTAACGAGTGATATTGTATAGATAATTGATTTTAACAAGTGATATTGTATAGATAATTACCACCGAAGACGGATGTGTCGGGCCATTGGCGCAAATAAAACGGCGACACAACGCATTTCCATTCTCTGGACTGCATCCTGCTGGAGATCTAGTAGTACTGCTACAGGAGAGATCCAGCAGGAGTTTGAGAATGAACGCTGAAGAAGAAGAAGTATAGATAATTGATTTTAACGAGTGAGTCACAGGATATATTAGTGTGCATACTCATCTGCATTGTAGAGATAATTGATTTTAACAAGTGAGCAGCATATTCTATTAGTATACATATCCTTCGACATTGCAGAGATAATTCAGCACCTATGCATTTACTAGTAATTCAAAACAATGTCGGTTAATAACCATTAAAAGATAAATACAAAACAAACATAATACTATAGCTTCAAATGAAACATAGACCACACAGTGTGCTACTGAGGGCATAAAGGGAAGCAATGAATAGTGACTGTGCTATCTACCATACAGTTTTAAGATGCCGCTGTGGAGGTTTTAGGCTGGGGTTGGTTGCCATGATCTATAGTTTGTCAAAGTGATCTATAAGCAGTGATTAAAGTCTGATGTGTTAGGTTGAAGGGTGCAAATATTCTGTTCTCACAATTACATGCTACTGATCTGCAGGAGTTTGAGAGCTAATGCAAAAGGGGAAACATAGACATGTGGTATGTTATTTCTTTTAATAGCAAGCTCTAAAGTTTTATTGCAAAAATTGAGGAAGCAGCATTAGTGAATCATAACCTGTTAGTCACCTACTTTTTTACAATTCATCATCTTGATACTGGTTTTTTTGTATAAATAATTACAATATTACAGAATCTTTAAGAGCCATTTATATTAGAGTATTTAAGAACCATTTATATTACAGAGTCTTTAAGAGCCATTTATATTCTGTTGTTACTCTGTCACCAGGCTTCAGCTTCTGGATCATCTGTTAAATAAGTATCCAGAGTCCTTTGGTGAGGCAGGTCTGACTACTACCATTCAAGTCATCGCTGTTCTACTTGCAGAATGCAAAAAGTTAGTGTAGAACTATTCAGTTTAGTAATGTTAATTGTCGATAAATTTATAGATAAAAAAAACAACAGCATGTGAATACTGTGTAACCTTTATACAAAAAAACAATAGCATTTGAATACTATGTAACCTTTATTAAAAAAAAACAACAGCATTTGAATACTGTGTAACCTTTATAATTTTACTTCTGTACGGTAAACTTTTACAAGGTTCATAACAAGAAAAAAATCACAAATATACACTGATAAGATTCAGTATACAGGTTAATGATATTAATTTTTAACCATTTGTTTATAAAGTCTTCTGACTTGTTCGAGATCCAGTGCCCAACAAGTCTTCATCCCTTAACTACATCTACTTAGCGTATATGTAGAAAATATCACATGAAATGTGCTTAAAGACTCACATTATACACAGCTTCACCATCTTCATATTGGAGGCCATGAGGTTTCAGTATTATGTACAGATGATAAAATCCTAAAATCAAGAAACCCCACAGATTTAGAACACATGATTATATCAGGAAAACATAGTGAAGCCCAAAATCATTTCCTCAATGTAAAGAAGATCAAAATAATGCAGATTAACAGAAATGGACTCAAACCTACAATAACTGTCAACAATAAATAATGGATCAACTATTAACATCACAGGAGATTATTCAGAAGAGATAAGAATGATTAGCAGCGACCTGACAAAAATATCACAGATTAAAAATATATGGCAAGGGGCAAAAAAGAAAAATTAAAGTTACAACTATTAAGAAGCAATATTTTTCCATTGACAATATAGGACTGTGAGACCTGGGCAATGACAACCACAGTGGAAAAGAGAATATCAGCATTTGAAGTGAAATGTTATAAAACTGTCCTAAGAATATGAGGAACAGAGAGACAAAACAACACAGATGTCTGCAAAGAACTGAACATAAAAGAAGATTCTGGGATTTTGATTTTTTCCTCAAAATAATAATAATTTTAAAAAATCAAACATTTTTGAATGTTAGCAAGTGAAAAGACACAGTGCGATTATTACCATTGATCGTGATGGAAAGATCCCAGGGTGGAGTACAAGAGGACATCTAAGACATTGTTGGACCCAGGACATCAATCTTTTTAATATGACATTCAAGAATCAGGGCAGCTTGCACAGAACAGAGGGACTTGTAGAGTGACAGTGAGGACAATGTTCTTTATTGGACATGTCACATTGTAGTAGTAGGATAAACTCAAATATCTTGAGACCGTTTTAACAGATGCTACATTGAGATAACAAGTAGGATAAATTCAAGTATCTTGACACCATTTTAACAGATGCTACATTGAGATAACGAGTAGGATAAACTCAAGTATCTTGACACCGTTTTAACAGATGCTACATTGAGATAAAAAATAAGGATAAATTCAAGTATCTTGACACCATTTTAACAGATGGCTGTTGCTACATTGAGATAAAAGTTAGGATAGTGCATTTTAACAGATGACTTGCTACAGTGAGATAAAAGGTGGGATAGTGCATTTTAACAGATGGATGTTGCTACATTGAGATAAAAGGTGGGATAGTACAGACAAATCAGCATTTAAGATTGAAATGTGATCATTGGAAAGATGATTAAAATACTATGCAAAGCTAAGAAAACTAAATGTAGAGTTTCTCATACCTACTGGCATAAAGTTACAAATTATAGCAAAAAATAGAGAAAATCAAGATTTATAGGGAATGTGATAAAAGTAAATCTTGAATATTTGAATATATAAGAAGAAAGGCAAAAAAAAAGAGGAAGACAAAGAGAGCATTTGTTGGATGTTATGTCATTAGGGCATGGGAGAATATCACCAACTGAAATTATTAACAGTACAAGAGACAGAGAGTTGTGCAGAAACATGATCACCTACACCACTTGTGCAGAATTATGTACTCTTGTACGGTTTATGGGTATCCCATCAATTTATAAACTAATAAGCAGATAAAGAAGATACACATATCTATGTTCCTTCAGTACCGAATGGGGTACATAGGGCAGAAACAAGTGTTCTCAAGTTTGAGCAATGTGATGCCACTTTGCAGTTCTTGCATGTTGTTGAGATCCATAGCCAAGCCCTCTTTGATGGTTGTTCTGCAAAGAGTTTTAAATAATCCCCATGGATGACACAGAGATGCAGGCCAGCAGATATTGACCTTTGTCCTTTTGTGACAGACTCCTAGGTGATGGGGAATGTTAGATGTGCCATTACTGTGAATGGGTCTAGAGATCTCACAGAAGAATGATTGGGTAGTTGGGATAGAAATTTGTTCTGTGCTCCTGTCAGGACGTGATAATCTTAGGATACTGACTGGAATGGTACCCTTCATGCATCCATAAACCTCCCTTACACAACGATACCTTTGAAACAAAATGAGTTAGTGTCACCTCAGTTACACAAAGTGAAAGGAGCTTTTGCTTTTGTCTGAAAAACTATGCTGTTAAGAGTTACATTCTCACAGCTAAAGGGATTATACCATCATCACTACCACTATGTTATCTGATTATCTTTGCCTAACAAATTTGTAGTGTTGTAAAATCTCACCGTTGTTTAGATTTATAAAATATATCAAATTGTTATTGTAATAGTGAAATACTTTGCTTCCAGGAGTGACCTCTTCCGGTTTCTGTTTGAAGTTCTATCTGCAGTGATCAGAGCTGTTCAACATTTTGATGATCTTAAAGAAAAAGTTTCTGTCATGATGACCACGGTATGGTCTCACTGCGTAAGGTAGTGTATACTATGTCAGAATTTCGCAATATTTTAACCCTCTTTAGTGTAAGGCTTTGTAGAAGACAAAGTTACCAACAATTTTGACAACAATAATAGAGGTCTATAGAGGTAAAAACAGACCTGTACTGTTTTATAGACTACACAAAAACATTTGATATCATTAAACACTGTGAAGTTATACACATGCTAGAGAATTTGAACATCGACACAAGGATTTAAAAATCAAATGCCATGAAGAACATGTACTGGCAAGAAACATAAGCAATAAGAGTAGGAAATCAATTTGGCCCCTTACAATAAATAAAACAAGGAGTTATACAGGGTTGTATACTTTCACCAGACATGTTCTCTTTATACAGTGAAAACATAATGCGTGCAATAGTTGATTTCCCAGGAATATCAGTGGGAGGACATAACATAAATAATTTGAGATATGTGGATGACACTGTTTTATAATTGCTAAAAGTGAGGAAGATGTTCAAGAATTAATTAATGTAGTAGTCACAGAAAGTATAAAGAAAGGCCTCTTCCTAAATATCAAGAAAACAGAGGTAATGGTTATTTCAAATAAACAAAATACCACAACTTGCAAGATCAAAGTGAATGATATAGTATTAAAATAGGTCCACCAATTCAAATATTTAGTTATAACTATTACAGCAGATGGAAGAAGTTAAACAGAAATAAGAAGCAGAATAGGGCGTGTAAAATCAATATTCAGAAAAATGAAAAATATATTGTGTAATATGACCATGTCATTAGATGTCAGAATGAGTCCTTCAGTGCTATATAACTCCTATACTAACATCTGGCTGCGAGTCTCTGATAATAAACAAACAGAAAAGTGAGAAATTAGAGACAAAAAGATGTGGTTCTACAGAAGAATTCTGAGAATACCATGAACTGCCAGAAAAACTAATATGGAGGTGTTAAGAAGAGTCAAATGTGAAACGGACCTTAATCAATAATATAAGAAAAAGACCATCTTCATTTTTTTGGCCACTTCATTACACTGGGCGGTTTGGAGAACATAGTCACAGCAGGCAAGATTGAAGGCAACAGAGACAGAGGGCCACAACGTGAGAAATTATTAGACAGTGTGACAACCTGGCATGACAGGGAAACAACAACGATCTTGATACATAATGCTGCAGATAGAGCTGTGGATAGCCATGATCGCCTACACCAGCCGGCATGGCACCTGATGATGATGACATTATAGAATCTCAGTATAAACTTTTAGTAATCCCGACAGGCAGAGGGTTGAGAAGAGATGTACAGAAGAAAGCAATGGGCATCCACCAGTTTGTAGTGTACCAATGTCCTGAGACAGAAGGGTTGTATAGTGAAACTATCCTATTGAACCCTCTTGAAGGTTATTACACTACAAATCGACTGATGTCCATAGCTTTCTTCTGTTCACTTCTTCTTACCCCTAAGCCTATTGAGATTCCCTTCCATTCTCCCAACTTCTTCGTCTCCTGCGCTTGTGTAATTGCGAGGACGACTTCCCAGAGAAAGCCTACAACATGACAGATTTCTTCCGCTGTCGCCTATACCCAGAGAGAGTTTTCAGGTCTGCCCTTCTTCGAGTGTGCAGTCTCTCCCGTCAGGACACTCTTTTGAGCACTCTGAAGTCTTCTTCTTCTGACAGGGTCAAGCTTGTTCTCATTTTTGACCCCCATAGCGTTCTGTGACCTCTTCCCCCCCCCCTGCTTACAGGCGTGACAAGAACCTCGGGGATCTACTGGTCTGCAGTCACCCCAGCCTGGTGTTCCTAATCATTTCGGCACCATCAGCTGCAAATGCAGAAAATGCTACACCTGTGCCTATGTCACCCTGATCATGTCTGTCACATTTCCTAAAGCCACCTTCACCATTAAGGAGATCTTCACATGTGTGTCTTGTCATCTATGCCATCAAATGCAAGAGTTGCGCCATGGCATATATAGGTGAAACTGAAAGCATGCTCGTAGACCCATTCTGTGAATATCTGTATAGCATTCAATCCATTTGGGTTATCCTGTAGACATCCACTTCGATGACATGGGCTATAGAGACATCTAGAACATTCAGGTTACGGCCATTAAGTTGTGCTTTTCTGACGACTGACCCATCTTGCGCTTGAGAACTGCTACATTAACCAACATGACACTCTTAAACCCGACAGCCTCAATGAGCGTCTGTCTCATGTATGATTCTAGTTGTTTCATAATTTCTGTTTGTTTCGTGTCACATGTATGTAGTCACTTTCCGGTGTCATTTCACCTCTTCCGGTCAATCTATATTACACATGCCAATCTGAACGTGCATATCCTTACTATCCGTTTTCTGTTGAATGTTTAAATTTTTGTCTTGATAAAGGGCTTTTGGTGGAAATGTTGATTTGTGTGTGGTATTATGTGTGTATTTAGTGATTAGCAAAATTTCATTACCCTATTTCTGAATTTACCTGTTGGATTTCAATTTTGCGCAGTAAGTACATATCAATCTTATATATTATATAATCTCAGTATAAACTTTTATTTTTGCAAATTATATATGATAAAATCACAATTTATCTCATTGTTCTGTCCAGCACCATCAACTCCAGACAAGCAGAAGTAGAAGGTTACCAGGAACATGGATTCTGTTCCATGGCTTGCATGATAAGTTCAGGTCTCGTGTCACCTACCAAGGAAATCTGGAATTTGTTCCTACCCACTTTCACTCACCCAAGTAATTCAGCAGATCAGTTATTGACATCCTTAATTCATACTCGCAACATACCAGAGGATTATGTGCCTAGTATCATAGGAGCACCATTTGCTAAAAGTGTGATAGGAAAACACTCATCATTTCCACTTCGACAAGCGCTTATCACCTGGTTGCTGCCAGCTGTGGATACAGAAAGTGGGGGTCACTTCAAGACTAATTTGTGCCCTTTACGATTAGCAGAGATTTTGTATGCTCTTACACTTCAAGATTCATCTGTTATAAATGGTGGCTTAAGCTATCCTTCCTTTTCAAACAATAGTTATGACTCTTCAGTACTGGAAACCACTTATCTGAAATTGACTTTTGACTGGCAGAATAGAAAGAAGTCACCTTACAGGGGAAAAGAAGATTTGTTACAGGAACAGAGGCTAAAGGAAGACAGCCATCATAAAAGTCCACATATTTCTGAGGTTGTAGATTTTCTGATGAAACATATCTTTATGTTATCGAACAACCTAGAGCAACAGGTAAGCACACAACAGAGCTATTAAATATCGCTCATTGTTAATTACAATTATATAATTAAATAATTTAAGTAATTTTAATCAGAAATGTAACGGTATGCACAATGCTCTTCTGTGATTCCTAGGATTAACCACTAGCAAAGACCCTTCTTCTTCCTCTTCATCTTCTGCGTTCATTCTCAAACTCCTGCAGATTAGCAGGATGTGGTCTGGAGAATGGAATGCGCTTTATTATGATTTACGGCAGCTTAGCTGTGTTATCTGCACCATTTGACCTGACACGTGAATGCAGAATGGCTTCTAGGTCACTTTGACCCTCTGGGATGGGACAGCTCAACCCCCAAAATCTCCTGCATTGCCACTTACGATATGCGTGGCTGGGAACAGTGCTGCTATTCTTTGTTCCCTTTTTGGACTATAGCATATTCTTCTCTTCATGTCTGTGGTAATTGTCCAGCTCTGATATCTGTACACAAGAATAGTCAAAAATTGAGTTATTGGAAGACTAGTGTAACAGTGCACTTGAGAATTGATGATTCTTGTTATGAAACTCTGGAATCAATAAAACAGTTACAGTCATCAATTCCCAGCCAGAGTGCATTGGGAGACTTGAGAATTGGTGTTTCTTGTTATGAAACTCTGGAATCAATAAAACAGTTACAGTCATCAATTCTCAGCCAGTATGCATTTCTTTGAGAAGAATCTTTCTACTCCGAGGGTATGAAAACATTGATTGTCTTTGCCCATTTAGTTGGTCTTCCTCGTTCCTTGTAGCCCAATTTTCTGGTGTTGTATACATGAATTGCTGGTTGCATTGGTTCCACTCTCATGATGTGACGAAACCACTTGGTTTGCTGTCTTCTGAGGTATTCTTGACTTGAAGTAGTCTTTATTTCTTTCCAGATATGTTCAATTCTCTGTCAGTCTGTGACATTTTATAACTTTCCTCAAACATCTCATTTCACTTACTGTGATATTTTTTCTAGTGTCTTTGTCAAGGTGTCCATTTTTAACATTGGTAACACAGAGTTGGTATATAACAATACTGTTTATCATCATTTTGTAGCCATGCAGATTGATGGGTGTTTGAGTTATATTTCAATTTCTATTATGTTCTGCACAACCTGCCCAGATTAATAATGACTGCATTTTGTTTACCATGCTGTCCACATCACTTAATTTATAGAATTGTTTTATTATACCCTCTTAGTAAATGAGTTCTTAGAATATTTCACACCACAGAAAATTTAAGTTTTCTGGGTAGGAATTAAATCTCTGGAAAGATCTCACGTTGCAAAAAAAATATACAAAAGTTCTGTTGGTTGTAATTCCTGGTGATTTAAACATACAAACATGAGTTACGTAACTTTCCCTTGCACTCCATTTTATTATTCTTTTATTACAATTGTGTAATGTTATATGCACAGACCTAAAACAGCTAGGAATCAAATGGGTAAACAACAAGACCCTGGAAGACCTAACCTTCGCAGATGATATTGCTCTCCTGAGTTAACACACAAAGATCTCCAAGAAAAAAACAGAATACTCAAATTTTTTGCACAACAGATAGGCCTTCAAATAAACACACATAAAACGAAAATCATGAACTTCACCAGCCTGACAGAATCAATGAAACTAGATGATAATATACTAGACAACGTTTCAAATTTCGTATATTTGGGAAGCAAGATAACAGCAGACCAACTCAGAAATCAGGACTCGAATCACTCTCGCCACCAACGCCTTTAACAAACTCTCAAACATCTGGAGATTGAAGATCGCAAGTAAACACATCAAACTGCGACTTTTCAATGCAAGTGTGATTCCATCATTGACATATGGATGTGAAAGTTAGAAATCTACCGCAATAATGGATAAGAAGTTAGATGCCTTCGAGAATAGATGCCTCAGAAAAATCACAAATACTAATTGGAAAGACTTCAATATCAAACGGGATACTAAGAGAGGAGACAAAACAAGAATATGTGACGAACATCATCAGAAAATGATGTTGGACATACATCGGCCACATACTTAGAATGAAGGAAGACAGAATTCCATGACAAGCATTCATGTGGACAGCAGACAGGAAAAAAAAACAGGGAAGACCAAAAACAACGCTCAGAAGAACATTTATGAATGAATTGAAATCAACAGGCATAAATGCACAAGACCTGGCAACTGACCGACAGGCATGGAGAACTATGACATCCGCCTTATGATCCAAACTTGGCAAAAGAGGAACTGACTGACTGAATGTTATATAAAATGACCGACTCACATGTTCGTGTCCAATCTCCTAGTCTTATTAAATTTATAATGTCATTTCATAACTAAACTAATGTCTCATAATATCCTCTGTTAAAATTAAGTAAAACACTTAGATGTCACTCACCTTCTTGATCCAAACTTAACTATACATTTTTATCCACACTAACATGGTGTATTTTAAATGCATAATGTCTGATTTAATCTAGATCTATTGTTTCTGATGTCATTTCATAATGAAACTAAGGTGTTCTTAATAATAACTTCTTTGAAAATAAACATTATTTCCAATTCCTCATGATTAAGAACATAACCCATAAGGATTTCACTAAAATGGCTTCCATTACAACTGGATTATGTTGATTGTAATACTTTGATCTGCAAAGCCCTTCTGCTTTGCACACAACCTTGAAGAGAATCAGAAAATAGATTTGCTAGCAGTGTTGCCACATATTTTCCAGGAAGATTAAAACCAAACTTTTTACATTTAAACATTTTATTGTAGTTGCAAAATTGCTTAGCGACTTGCAATTCTGCGGCCACGACATTGATCGGAATATACAAGGAAGTGTGTGTTTATTTATGCTGATTGCGTAGTGCAGGTTAAATTAGGGAAGAAATTTGTTTCAGTTTGTGTAATGATATTTGTTGCAATTGTTAAATTTGTTGAAATTGTTATACTTTTAAATTCCAGACATCAGAGTTTATTTCATGGTTCTGTGGCTTACTAACGAGGCTACTTTATCACTTTTGGGAAGAAAATATATGCACCACAAACATTCAGTCGATGCTAAAGAGATTGCTGGGAAAACTGGCTGACATGCTTGTGTTACAGCTGCAGAAAGATATCCCATCATCCATATCGTCTATCGTATCCTCACTTAGTATGATGCTAACATGGAAGACGGAAAGAAATAGTAGAATGTTTCTTGTGGCAGAGTTTGTTCGAAGTTGCTTGCCTGGACATTTTCTTGATATTCTTTTAGATTTGGCAAGTGGGAAGGTTGGTATGATATTTTTTATATGATAAATAGTGAAATAGTTTATAATTATCACCTACGCCTGGAAACAGGACACAATCGATCGACTCTATGCAGTCACATTTACACAAAATTCAGGATTGATAACATAGCCATGTATAATTAATAGTGTGTGTGTTGAAAGTTAAAGATGTTGATGTAGTGGTTACACCTCACGTATAGTTAGTCGTCAGATCATCATCATCATTGCACTCCGGCCAAGTGCAATCCGGAGTGTTATTGGTACAAAAATTGGTGATCTGATCTCCACTTGAGTGTACCCACCATTACACAATTCCTGACAGTTCCAATTCTTTGTTAATTGACAAACATTCTCCTAATTCTACAGTAGTGCTCATTTCTAGCAACACCACATTTCTAGCAATGCCACATTCATAGCAACGTCACATTTCTAGCAGCACCACATTTCTAGCAATGCCACATTTATAGCAACATATTTTATGACTGCTTGTTTTTCTGCATGTTTGCTTTTTTGGCATAACATTTTTATTTATTGAGTTTTTTATTTCAAATTCGGAGACAATAGAGATAAATGGATGCTAGATATGATTTGGAGTGTTATTTGCGTGTGTGTGTGTCAGTGTTATGTTGTGTACAACCAAAATCGAGAATGTGGACAAACGCACACAAAGAACTTACCATGTCAAAGTCATGCGCAGATCTAGTTGTAGAAAACACAGCTCCTCAAATTCCTAGGCATAAATTACTTCAATAACATCACTATTAAATATTATAAACATCTCTTTTAAACACCATACGTTGATCTACAGTAACTGAAACATTAAAGCTTTAAAATTCATCTTTTTCTGAATTTTAATCTGTGAAGAAATAGTGAAAAATGTCGGTACTGAATCTAGGCCTACGCAGTTCGGTTTCAAAACGTGAAAGGTCGAATAAATTATGACTGCATATTTATATCGCTTTGGAAAACTAAGGAACAATCACTCTAGCACATGCTTACTATTAAAAGCATGATGGGAAGTAAACATGGACAATAAATGGCTACCTTGATGAAGACATTTGTAGAAGTCGGATGTCTATTTCTAGATCATGTTGCTACAGGTTAATAACTCTGATGATGTTCCTCATTTCCTGGTAAGTGATTTCTTGATCTTTTTGTTCCTGTGTTGCTCTATATTTTGCTAGCATATCTGCCTTTTCATTTCGTGGTATGCCACACAGGGATGGTATCCACTATAGTACTACCCTCTTTAGATGCTAATTTCTCAAATGGCCTCCTTCAGGATTGGCAATTTATCACTGTCAAAGACTTGTAGGAAAGACATTGTATAGGTAAGAAACACCATCTTTTGACATTGTCTTGTTGTATTGTTAAATTTTCCTGCAGCCTCGTGTCCTGTACATTCGCAGAGTAGCTGACCCTATCAAGGTCAGCTCCTAGAAACAGTTCCGGAGATCTTTCATTTGAGTTTAAAAGACTAACATTTGCAACACTCAAACTACTCGGTAACACAAATGAGAAAGCTGTGACAAAATAGTAACTAAATAGTAGACAAAAAATGACACTAAAATATCTTTCAAGATCATGCATTTTCTTGGTGGCAACACATGGATTCGAGACTTGGACTTTCAACAAGACAATATCTGAAGAATAAGTTCATTTTAGGAAGTACTACAGAAAGATCCTATGAATATCATGGACAGAGAAAAAGAAGAACATGGAAATTTTGAAATTACTGAAACTAAATGAAGGTAACTGGCCACCTCACCTAATAGTTGCTGTTTAATACATAAAGAGTTATCTTCATCCCTGCCGGCAGATGCAGTGGGACCTATCTTTAAATGAAGGGTGGCTTCTCAATACCATTATAAGAAGGAAGCTACAGTATTTTTGCGACTTAAAGAGACATGATGGCATCGAAAGGCTGATTCTGAAGGATAGATTGCCAGGTAAGAGAAGAAGAGAAAGACCAAGAAGATGATGGACCAGCGACATCGAAGAATGTGTGAATGTCTCTGATTAATGCAGGCCTTCTTGAAGACAACTACGAAGACAACTGTCTGGAAAGAATGTCACATGAAATACTCTGATCAATGTTTTAGTATGGAAATCTGAGTGCGGCTGGATTGTAGTGTTAACAATAATTCATGAATGTCAACTGTCA
This sequence comes from Meghimatium bilineatum, assembly GCA_034231615.1. Classification (NCBI taxonomy): domain Eukaryota; kingdom Metazoa; phylum Mollusca; class Gastropoda; order Stylommatophora; family Philomycidae; genus Meghimatium; species Meghimatium bilineatum. Next base: position 56,654,020 of record CM067311.1, on the reverse strand, counting down.
TTACAGTATATCTGAAAGATTTAATATCTAGCCAGTTCCACCAACTCTAGTGTTTTCATATATTGTTGAGCATGAAATATCACTGAAGTAATAAATATAAACAAAAAATAAGGAAACATATTTTCTTTGTTAAATGTTTTAATTTATTTCCCAAGGCCACTTTCTCCATCGATGAGGCCTTTACATGTGAATCCCGTAATGTTATTTACGTGATCATACGTAAGTGCTGCGGCAAGCAGTACATCGGGGAAGCCAGCTTAAGATTGAGCAATCACTTTTGTAACCATCTTCATGCTATCATGCACAGAACACCCACTCCTGTTGCCACACACTTCAACAGCGTCAGCCATCATGGTGCTCTTGATATTCAGGTCATTGCCATCAGATCCTCCATCACCGATGATAGATCTAGGTACGCTCTAGAAAATCGTCCTATTTTTTAGTTGGGTACCCTCAAGCCTTTTGGACTAAATTCCAACCACTCTTTTGTCTACTTTTCGGTTGGTGTGGTCTTTGCTTTTATTCAATTTGTTCCGTCATTTACGTCATCGTTTTGTTTCCACCTATATTTACATTCTTTGTGTACTTCCTGTTCCTGTCCTTCCAGCATTTCACTTCCATTTTTCGGTTGGACATGTTTGTGTGTTGTGATCATTTCCATTCATCATCTTTTCGTGTTTTGTGCGTATCTTGATAAAGACATTTTGGTAGAAACGTTGAAATTGTTTTGTAAATTGTAATTTGTATGTTTTCTTGTTTACCCATCATAACCGTCTAGTTTTAGTTATAGTACGTCATGTCTAAGTGGAATGTTAAATTAAAAACGTGTTTTACGTAAGTACTATTTCTTTGTGAAAATAAATTTGTCCTTTTTTCTTGCATTTTTTGTCCAATTAACATGAAAATTAACAGGACAAAGTGTTTTTTTCACCAGTTGAACAAGAGGAAAGATTCCAAGTCTGATGTATCTTTGGGAAGATCTTTTCGTCGCAATCATTCCTTCACTGATAGGAGGGAAGCTGCAAACACAAGTAGAATGGATGATGACTGTGATATGTTTGATGCCCCAGGAGCTTCCCGCTTGACCCAGAACAGTACTTCTGCATTGGAGTTCGATGAGGATGATAGCCTGAAAGATACAGAAGATGGAACAGTTGCTAATCAAGGTGTGTCTTATAATGATTAATATTTCCAGTGTTAGTTCATGTAATAATTTAATGTATTTTATTAAAGTGATATATCGAGATGGAAGTTAAGAGACAAATGATCTACAGTATATTCCTACCAACATTGTGTTACCAGTGCCAAACCTGGTCTCTCTTATCTTCACATTACAGAAAGATAGTGACATGTGAGATGAAATGTTTGAGGAAAGCTGCCAGGCTTGATAGATGGCAAAATGAATATATCAGGGAAAGAATAGATATAATATATTGTACAGATTACATAGAGAGAGAACAGATCAAGTGGTTTGGTCACATTATGAGAATGCATCATGAAAAGTTGCCCGTACAAGCATATAACCAAATGAGATTAGGGTACAAAGCCAGAGGAAGACCATGGAAAAGATGGATAGAAAACGTCAGGGACATCCTGTACAGACACAGTCATAGCACAGCAGAGGTCACACATCTGGCGATAGAATGCAAGCTCGAGCTCCAATCACCCCTACGCTTAACGGCAAGAGTGGATCACAAAGCACCTGGGGAAAGACAGGTAAATGCAAATAAAGTAAATTGGTTAATAAAAAACTATCAATATAAAATAATAAAATATAGAAAATAACAATAAAAAAAGAACATACAATTGTCAACGTGTCTGTCCAATTGGGACCTTTAAAGACAACAAAAACAGTTAAGATAACTGGGAAAAGACAATAGACCAAGCAGCATTGTTTCATCTTCAATGTTGATTTTCAAACTTTAACTGGATCTCTCTTGTAGCAGGGAAATGGTACTACTAGATTTCCAACAATATGCAGTTCTGAGGCTGGAAATGCACTGTATTGCTATGTTATTTGCTCTAATGACCTGGCACATCTGGCTTTGTCTGTTTCTTCTATATGTACATATATTTTCATTGTCTGGTATTTTAATTTTCAACTTGTTTGAAACATACCCCAGCAGAAGTTATTTAGAGAAATCAATTGAAACATCTTGTATGAAAGTGGTTTCATTTTCTTCTTCTTCTTCTTCATCGTTCATTCTCAAACTCCCACTGGATATCTCTTGTAGCAGGACAATGGTCCAACCAGATTTCCAGCAGGACGTAGTCCAGAAAATGGAAATGCGTTGTGTCACCGTTTTATTTGCGCCAATGGCCCGACCCATCGGCATTTGGCGGGTTAAATTTTCTAATCAGAAGTTAGCAGATGACCAGCTGAACCTAGCCTGTTCAGCTGCCACCAGTTTGCCCCGAAACTGGAGTCAACACATTTTCCAAATTGAATAAATCAGCATCTCTTGAAAAGATGAGATCATATATTTCTTAAGCAAGATATGCAAAGCATGCATTCTCTTTTCACTATGAATATGGACAGGTAGATCAAGATGTATACACCACATTATTTCGATTCAGCATTGGACTTAACCAGGAGGAAAGTCTAGATATAATGCATGTAATCTTCTAGTGTTTGCCTGTTGCATGTTTGTTGGTGTGATCAGCCACTGGTGAAAACTTTAAATCTTAATGCTGAAAAAATTCTCTACATAGAATATGTACAATTTGTATTTTTGTACAAATTTGTTTTTCAGACATAAGTGACTTCCTCAGGAAAGATAACCTATCAGATATTGAACAAACACGTGTTGTTTGTACTGAACTTCTGTGCAGACTGACTAGTTATGACAGGCGTCAGATGGATGAATCTGAGTACATATCAATAGTCAAAGCTGAGTTGGACATTGACTTTGTTAACAGCAGAATCCTGCAGGTTATCAGCTCAGAATTCTATGATCCAAGTCAATCTCTGCATGTACATTTAGTGAGTATTGTATTATTATAACACTTTGAAGATTAATATAAAGAAGAAATAACAAAGAAACAAGGACTTTTTCTACGTTACTGTCCAACATGGACCCTGACAGAGAAACTAGAACAATAACTCGCCGTATGTGAAATGAAGAGCCTGAGTACAGCACTGGGGGTAACAAAAAGAGATACAATAAACAATGACACTTTAAGAAATCTGATGAAAACATTGTGCAAAGAATACATAGACACACAAAAGATAAATGGTTCAGCCACCTATCAGAATGGAACCAGATCACATTTTGTCGATAACCTCCAATAAAAGATCATCTGAAAAGAGAAACCGGGGAAGACACAAACAAAGATGGATAGATAAAATAAGAGAAATACTAGAACACCAAGACTGCACAATGGCAGCATCATCACAGTTAGCTAAAGAAAGAAGACTTCGGCTCCCCTTGAAGCCTAATGGCACACATGGATAAGACACGGCAAAACTAGACATTGAGCATTATCAAGAAGCAAACATTACTTTATTATTTGTTAGTTATTAGTTAAACCAGTAACAATATTACATTGTTCTAGTTATTGCTTCTTGATTTTGTTACTGCAGCACTCTCCACCTGTCGGATATCCTCTGAGAGTTTGGTTGTGAATACCAGGACGTAAGGTCTGGAATAGTTGAAGAGTATTTGGAGTCATCAGTACAGTGCATGCACTAAAGATAACATTAGTCAGGCTGTTTTTCATACACCACATGTTAGGCACTTTAAACCACATTAAATCATCTACTATGATGCTTTTTAATAACTTAACCCTAACTTATTTCCCCAAAAAAGAGGATCTTTGTAGTATAGCGATTATGCCACTTTTCCTTGTGTATCATGAGATTGCAAGTTCAATACCAGTCTGTGAAACTTTGTTAACAGGTTAATATTTTTCCAGAGATATGGGAATTATCACTGGAGGGTTCTGAGAAATGTGCTTTGAGTAGTACTGTCAGCTGTTGAGTGGCACTGTCGGCTGTTGAGTGGTACTGTCAGCTGTTGAGTGGTACTGTCAGCTGTTGAGTGGTACTGTCAGCTGTTGCATGGTACTGTCGGCTGTTGAGTGGCACTGTCGGCTGTTGAGTGGCACTGTCGACTGTTGAGAAGACTGGAGTATATATCGGGAAAACATGAGTATACAGAAGCCAGTCCTCCATACCTTTTTTAGTCCAAAGCTTTTTCTTTTCAGAAAAGTATCGGATTATTATGACTTGTTATCAGTCAACAGAATGTCAGAAAAGGTTTTGATTCCCATGACTTCAGACTTTCAGTCGTCAGAATGTCAGAAAATTATCTAATTCTCATGACTTCATATAAAGGTGTCAGAATGTCTGAAAAGATACAAGAAACTGTATATTGTATGATGCTTGCCAGTGTGTTGCAGAGATAAAAATGGTAAGTAAGCAAAGAATAGCAACACAATGATCTACAATAGATGTTGTAAGAGAAGAATAAGAATGGGGGAGTTGGCCATTTCTATAGGTCAAGTGACTCATAAGCCATACAAAATTGGATGTGGTAACCCAAAAGGCACAGATATCAACAGATACAGAGGAAGACCAAGAAGAAGGTGGATTGAAGGAGTTACAAACATTCTAAGATGTTACAATATTACTGCATATCAAGCAACCAAATGCGCCATGGCCTGAACACTGATCGTCATCCAATCATGCGAAGCTTTATACCATAAGCAGAGAAAAGACGATAGATATATAAATAGATATATTAGATTAGATTAGATTAGGATAGATTACATTAGATTAGGAAAGATTAGATTAGATTATGATAGATTAGATTATGATAGATTAGATTAGGATAGATTAGATTATGATAGATTAGATTAGGATAGATTAGATTAGGATAGATAGATAAATTAGATAGATATATAGCTCTCAACATATTTCAGGAATAAATGAGTAATATTATGAAACATTTGGGAATGACTGAACACATCAGGAGGTAGCAGACAAGATTAAAACCAGCTTTGTGTTCTGGTTTAATTAACATCTTTTACTAACATATTTCAGAAACTATATCATATTTATCGTGATTTTTGTAATGTTTTCAATAATTGTATTTTATGGAATGATGGTAACGCTGACTTATCTAATGCAGCTGCTGGCTATCAGTAAATACTTTCTCACTTGCTACCATGAGGTCTCACTCAAGGACATCAAACATATTTTGACGGCTTTCAAGTAAGTTCTATTTTTGTAAATAATTTTTCACAGTAAAATAAGTAATAACTACATTTATTATTGGTTACTGAGCTGATTTCATAATGCATATTTGTTGAATGATGATGTAGTAGTTCCTTTAGTTGTGAGCAATTAGCTCTTGACAGCCCATTGCCTTTTTTTACAAAAGCGAGGTCTTCCTTAGTGAGTAAATGAAGTGAAACCTGAACTTGTGTGAGGTATGCTGTTTTCATCTTCTTCTTCAGCATTCATTCTCAAACTCCCACTGATCCTCTCTTATAGCAGGTCAATGGTCTAGCGGGATGTAGTCCAGAAAATGGAAATGTGTTGTATCGCTGTTTTATTTGCGCCAATGGCCCGACACATCAGTCTTTGGCAGAGTTTGCTGTTTTTATAGGTACGGTTGTGGTTTTTGGGGGGTGGGGTCAAGGATTCATGTTTAATTCCCAAAGTGTGGTAGTATCCAATGATCATCATGACCTGCCATGTGCACAGTATGTACATCTGAGCCAATCACTTCATCATTCTTCTGTAAGATCTGTCAGCACACCTAACCATACCAGCCATCTAGAAGTGTCTGCCACAACTACGTAAGGGCAAAGTTTGCATTGGTGCAGTGTTCAATGGCATGTATATCTTCATCATTTGTGAGGACTATTTTATAGAATTAGTAAAAAGTAGGAAATTGAAACAAAACATGCAGTAGCAATGATTTTTTCACGGTTAACAGGTTATCAGCCCATCCCCCAACTTTCCTTAGTTACCTTCTAAGATATGCCTGGAAAGAAGACATTGTTCCTATTCTTTTCTGCCTTAACTAGAAGTCCAGGTCCCGGTTGCCACATAAGCAATTTGTTGAATAAACATTAAATATGAGTTTCATGTGGAAATCCAAAGCAGAGTTATCAACTAACATGAAACAGGAACAGTCAACTACCATTCTTGATTAGAAACTAGCATCACAGCATATGGGACACTCCCATAAGTGCTCCGCTTTCCGTTCCAGCTGCCATTCCAGTGTATGTAGGCTCAAGAGTCTCTGTCAGTTGTTGATAAAACAATCTTTGAGTCTTTCTAAAATGATAACTTTTTTAGACACTCCCATTTCTGACATTCATTATATGTGTATGTTCTCCACTTCTTTAACCTCATCTTCATTTTGCAATGAATTTATAACTGCCTTAATCGAGTCTGGGTTTTCTCTTCTTAGCATTGTGCCATCTATAACCGTATTGCCTGCCAATAAGTCAGCTCTCTCATTTCCTCTGACCACAGCTTGACCAGGGCAGTATATCCATGTAATGCTCTGGATAATTGAGTTATTCAATAATCAAACCATTCCTTTCGCAGCATGCATTTTTTCTATCTTGTGCAGCATGCTTTGAGAGTCTGAATATTGCAAAGTGTGTTGATGTATCTTTCCCTTTGACTCATCAATTACCATATGTTAAAATAAGAGATCAGAGCATCTATGGATGTGTCCAGAGTCTCATGATGATGATCTAATGACTAACAAAAATTATATAAATATAGCAAGGTTAAATTACAGTTTCACAAATATGCACATATCAATAGATTAAGTAGTACAAGTACAACCAATTTACAGATAGCTTTACAAAGTACAACCAATTTACAGATAGCTTTACAAAGTACAACCAATTTACAGATAGCTTTACAAAGTACAACCAATTTACAGATAGCTTTATGAAGTACGAGGCGTGTTCAAATGAAAACGGGACTTGTGGATTTATTTAAAAAGTATCATACGCAATTTAATATTTTCAACGGAATTGAACAAAGCAACCACTTGTGAATAAGAATGCACCTGGGTTCATCAGAAAAAATCTCCGTATGCATTTAGGCAAGCATCCCACTGTTTAGGTAGACGTCGAATGCCGTCCGAGAAAAAGTTGCGTGGCTGTTCTCTGAACCATGTGGTCACCGCTGTCTTCACGTCTGCGTCGCTGTTGAATCGCTTCCCTTTAGTGCTTTCTTCAACGGTCCGAACAAATGGAAATCACACGGGGATAAATCGGGACTATAGGCTGGGTGATGAAGAACTTCCCAATTCTTCTTTGCCAATGTTTCCTGCACAATTTTTGCGACGTGCGGACGAGCGTTGTCCACAACATACGCACCCACTCCATCACTCTGGTCCTCGACAAACATTTGTCACCATATGCTGCCTTCATTCTCCGATGAATGTCTACTGCTTGACATCCTTCAAATGAAAGAAACTGGATCACAGCACGCTGATTCACTTTGGACGGGTTCGGAATCACACCCGCCATATTGTTAACAGTCTTCTGCAGCACATATGCATGCTGGGAAGATGAACACGTGACCGTATGTAAATTATTGGATACTCATTACTAGTGCAAAATGTCATCAATATCAGTGCGCTCTATCACGCGTGGTGTAACAAGTCCCGTTTTCATTTGAACACGCCTCGTACAACCAATTTACAGATAGCTTTACAAAGTACTACCAATTTACAGATAGCTTTACAAAGTACAACCAATTTATAGATAGCTTTACAAAGTACAACCAATTTACAGATAGCTTTACAAAGTACAACCAATTTACAGATAGCTGTATAAAAGTACAACCAATTTACAGATAGCTTTACAAAGTACAACCAATTTACAGATAGCTTTATAAAGTGCAACCAATTTATAGATAGCTTTATAAAAGTACAACCCATTTATAGAAACTTTTACAAAGCCCTGCAAATGTACAGTTTTACAAATACAACCAAATTATATGTATTTTTACAAAATACAGCAAATGTGCACAAAGTACAACCAATGATATATTGATTTACAAAGTACAGTAAAATAACATAGTTTTAAAAATTCTTCAAAATTGAATATGTTTTTATCCGCCGAAGACGGATGTGTCGGGCCATTGGTGCAAATAAAACGGTGACACAACGCATTTCCATTGTCTGGACTACATCCTTTTGGAAATCTTATAGGACCATGGTCCTGATACAAGAGATATCCAGTGGGAGTTTGAGAATGAACGCTGAAGAAGAAGAAGAAGTAGAATTTGTTTTTATAAAGTACAGCAAATTTATGTACTCTTTTACAAAATACAGCTTGTTGACAGATAATTTTACACAGTACAGCAGATTTACAGAAAGTTGCATTTGATAAAATTATTTGAATGGATGTTTCATGACTCACCTGTACAGGCAGACAGCAAAAGAGTTGGTTAAAGATCAACAGGTATGCTGTCGAATCCTCTCCCATTTACGCTACATCATCCCACACCTTTGTAGCAGTGGTGATCTTGTTTCTGATGAGCTGAAGTTTTGCCGTGATGTTTTCCTGAAGTTTGTTTCAGATTTTTGGTATGTAATATAAATCTTGAATATGTTATTTGCCATGTACATTGTTGAATTGTATGAGTGTTATAATGTGGTCTGTTTGCCTGTTTTTAATTCTTAAAAAAAAAGTGTTAAATTACTTCATTCTCAGTGTCTCTATGTTGCCTCTTTGTAAATTTTACTTCACTGTCACCACTGTTAATGTTACCTACTGTTAATGACACCTTAGTTTATAAAGCATATATGAAGAAAGGAGAAGCAGAAAGAAGAGCCAATGGTAGACTTAGAGTATGCTGGATCGACAACATCAAAGAGACATTACATGAACACCAAAAATATTATCTGAAGTTGCCAGAAAAGCAAAAACAAGAACATTGTATCTCCCTCGACACCCGTAAAGGGTAAAAGAGGAATGAAAGAAGAAGAATGGCACCTTACTATTGCATCACTATCACTGTCAACTCATTTATTAATGTTATCTCACTGTTAATGCAACCATGCCATCTGATTGTAGTTGTTACCTGACTGTTAATGCAACCATGCCATCTGATTGTAGTTGTTACCTGACTGTTAATACAACCATGCCATCTGATTGTAGTTGTTACCTGACTGTTAATGCAACCATGCCATCTGATTGTAGTTGTTACCTGACTGTTAATGCAACCATGCCATCTGATTGTAGTTGTTACCTGACTGTTAATTTTGAAAGACTTTTGGTTGAAATATACATTTTCTTCCTTATTTTGTGGTTGTAACTTTGTATTTATACTTCTTTGTCAAATTTCATTGTTGATTCATTGAAGTCATCAGCAAACTTTACAAGAAAATAAAAAAACTTTTTCTGTATCCTGTATTTTTAACTTTTATATTATGTTTTCCAATCCTCAGGAGGTTGTCTTTAGACAGTACACCTAATCTCAAACTTGAGATTGCTGAAACTTTGTTAGATCTACTAAAGGTTAGAAATTAATCAGTAATTAAAATTATGAGGGGTGTTTGCATCAGTACACACCACGACATGTCCATATGGAGTATTTGTTTTTACCTATTATCATGATTTAACATAAATTGTCTGCATGAGCAAGAACTGAAGGTTTCACTATTGGCCTATCAGATCAACCAGTATGCAACAGTAAACTCTTAGTAGATGACATCGCATATAGTCAGGGCTTCCTCTTGTAAAAGCCCCACATCATTTCATCTGTACAATATTTCTTTGTGTTGTAGCATTTAGAGAACACAGTATGGTACATAACACTGGGGAGACCAGATGAGCTCCAACCCTGACCGTGATCCTAGCTGCCAATGTGTGTCCAGCTATGAACAGGTGGCTCATGGAGTGGGTTGAAAATCAATTGTGCAGGACACAATGATTTCTTGGGAGAGCCAAAATCAATCTAGCATATTAGCCCTTCATAATTTAAGAGCCCCCTTTGATGGTGGGGAATGCATAACTGACTGCCCCAACAACCTCAGTTACCATAGTCCACGGTTGAGTGCATTTTGTTCTCTGGAATACACCCTGCTGGAAATCTTATAAGACCATTGTTCTGCTATAAGAGAGATATTCAATGGAGAGGAGAGTTTGAGAACAAACAAAAAACATTTGTTGCAAATAATTTTTCATGTATATATTTTCACCATTTATTTCTCATGACTAATTTTTGTCTATTTTGTATTGTCCATATTTTGTATTGCTCTTATGTTGTATTGTCCATATTTTCTATTGTCCATATTGTGTATTGTCATTATTTTGTATTGTCCTTATTTTGTATTGTCCATATTTTGTATTGTCCATATTATTATGTATTGTCCATATTTTGTATTGTCCTTATTTTGTATTGTTCATATTTTGTATTGTTCATATTTTTTATTGTCATTATTTTGTATTGTCCATATTTTTGTTGTCCATATTTTGTATTGCTCTTATTTTGTATTGTCCATATTTTGTATTGTCCATATTATTTTGTATTGTCCATATTTTTGTTGTCCATATTTTGTATTGCTCTTATTTTGTATTGTCCTTATTTTGTATTGCCCATATTTTGTATTGTCCTTATTTTGTATTGTTCATATTTTTTATTGTCATTATTTTGTATTGTCCTTATTTTGTATTGTCCTTATTTATTATCATGACTTTCATGATCTTTTCAGTGTCATTAGTATTTTATTATTATTTTTCAACACATCTATAATTATATATCTATTTTTGGTAATTTGTTTTACAACTGCCCACACCTAATTTGAGATAATCACATAACATATACATAAATGAAAGATTGTCAATAGTTCTTTAGTTTTCTGGCAGTTATATACCTTTTCTTGACCTTGAACTTACTCTAAAAACAACTTTGTTGATGATAATTTTGTGACCTTTACTGTTTTATGTGTATCTCCAGTATGATCCAGACTGCACTTGGGGTCACCTTCAAATAACAGATGAGCAGGCATCAGCAGGAGTTACATTGTGTACAGTGGCCCGGTATTTTCCTAAGCTACTGTCTGATGGGAACATTATTTTGAGGTTGTTGGTGGCAGAATCACTGAAGTGGTAAAAACATACAAATGCTTTTACATATTATAGGCCTATGTATTTACATTTTGTCTTTCCTTGAGTCCCTTGTATTTTTTTCTGGTAATAATCATTTAATTTATATTTGTAAATTGATTCATATCAGTGTACAATATGTTATGTTTTATACATATGTTATGTACATATGAGTGTACATGTTATGTTATGTACATATGATTGTACATGTTATTTTATGTACATATGAGTGTATATGTTATCTACATATCAGTACATGTTATTTTATGTACATATGAGTGTATATGTTATCTACATATCAGTACATGTTATTTTATGTACATATGAGTGTATATGTTATCTACATATCAGTACATGTTATTTTATGTACTTATGAGTGTACATATGTTATGTACACATGAATGTAAATATGTTATGTTATGTACACATGAGTGTACATGTTATGTTGTGTACATATGAGTATACATGTTATTTTGTGTACATATGAGTGTATATGTTATGTTATGTACATATGAGTGTAAATATGTTATGTTATGTTCATAAGAGTACATGTTATGTTATGTACATATGAATGTACGTGTTATGTACATATGAATGTATGTGTTAGGTACATATGAATGTACATGTTATGTACATATGAATGTACATGTTATGTACATACGAGTGTACATGTTATATTATGTACATACGAGTGTACATGTTATATTATGTACATATGAGTGTACATGGTATATTATGTACATATGAGTGTACATGGTATATTATGTACATACGAGTGTACATGGTATATTATGTACATACGAGTGTACATGTTATATTATGTACATATGAGTGTACATGGTATATTATGTACATACGAGTGTACATGTTATATTATGTACATACGAGTGTACATGTTATATTATGTACATATGAGTGTACATGTTATATTATGTACATATGAGTGTACATGTTATATTATGTACATACGAGTGTACATATGTTATGTTACTAGTCTGTAACTAATCCTTTCGTAACTTATTTTGGCAAACATTTCATTCAGGTTTTATCCAGCCCATAAAGTCTCAAAATCTGTCATAAGGACAATAAATATTTATCAATACCATGCCATGATGTTCATGTCCACATTATCTATGCGTAAGATATTATAATCCTTTTGTCTGGGTGAATTCTAAGTATAGAATCCTCTGCTTAGCCATTATTAATATAGATTGTGTCTTATCTTTCAGGGAGTTTGCACTGTTTTGCTATACATGTCTTATTGTAGAGGTAGAATAACAGTATATATGTAGCTAAGTAGGTAGAATTACATATTAACTATTTATAGTTTCAATTGACAGAAATGCTATATATAACTTTAGCTTTTAATTGTTTTCATAATCTAAGTCTGCCTAAACAGACTCATATTATTACACTTTGTGGTATTCTGATGGGCAACAACGAGCTAATTTCATCTTGCATGGTCAACTGCTGCCCTATGATCATGTTCCAACTCTAGCCTACTACTTTCATCTCTGCCTCTGCTGTTTTTTTGCCATGTAATATTTTGGTTGCCCAATCTTACATTTGTTCTGTTGATGTTAAGATTTCGCTTGTGAGTTTATCTGACTATTCTCAAATGTGAATGACCTAATTACATTCGGTCAAAGGGCATGAGCCCATGGACCGCTGGATCAGCAACCAACCAACCTAATTACATCGCTCTTTGTTGTCATAGGTCTGCATATCCTGATTAGGACTGTATTTGTCAGGTATAATAATGGGTGGTAGCCTATAATTTGTATCATGTGTATTTCCATATGCGAAAGGTCAGAATGTCTCAACAGTTGCCATTCAGACCACCTACCATACAACAGCAATGCCTTAGTAGATGACATGCATATATATAGAGGCTTATGGAAACTATATCTCACACTCCAGCCCCTCTGAGTAGGAGGCAGCTTCTCCAAACATTGCTCACTGCTGAGAGTTGGATGTTTTAGAATATAAAATAAAACTCTGGAATAATCTTTCCCCAATGCACATCACATTCCACTCTCAGGATTACATCCTGCTAATCTGCAGGAGTTTTGAGAACAAACACAGAAGAAGTAACTAACTGTATGTAAAACGTACAGAATTCTAATTTAATCTGTATATGACAGTGCTTAGAATATAATATAGAATTTTAGTTACATAATGGACCTGCATGGTTACAGTGGCTTTAATAGTTTTCTATTTTCTCAAGGCTCTTTGTCCGACAAGATCATATGACTGGAGAGATTTTCAGAGACAAAACTGCACAGAAAATAGCTTTTGAGAGCATATTTGAACTTTGCAGTGAGCTTTTGGATATTCAGGTACTGCCTCTTTTCTTTGTACATTTAACATTTAGTTTTGAAAATGTATTCATGCAGGGAAACTGCTTTTTATATTTAAATGCATTTTAAAGATATTCAGTTCAACTTTGTATGTTATGTAGAAATAAGTACAATTTATTTCAGCATAATGGCAGTGCGACTGTGCTAAATAAATTGTAGTACATTATATTTAGGACTATATTTAGGACTGAAGAAGAACCAGATAAATGTATTCTGGTAAAGAGATTAATTGCCATTCTATGCCATCAGATGGTTCTATTAGTTATTAACTATTGCTTGAGCACATTTGTAGTATCAAAGTAGCAGTGAATACACTGTTGATCTGTGCTGTTTGGTAAGAAAACAGGTTGGAGATTCATGTCTTAAATGCACGACAGCGATGTTGTGGACCAGACTTCCAGACTTTTGTTTCCGTGCCACTCGATACCGCGATCTTTATTGGCTGTGCAGTTTCGCATGACCCAATCCATTGCAATATTAAATAACATCAGTGACATGACACATCCTTGCTTCACTCCTGTATTTACTGGGAACTGTTCAGAATTGCCAGCTTCTGTTCTTACACATCATCGTGAGATTGTCATAAAATACTTTTATAATGTTCATGTATTTCTATTGGAATCCATATATTTCAAGAATGTTCCAGAGTGAAGGTATATGTATACTATCAAAAGCCTTTTGTAAGTCAACAAAGTTTATAATCAGCTGTGATTGGTGTTCTACTGATTCTTCTATTATTGTCCTGAGTGTAAATATTTGGTCAACACATGACCTGTTTGGTCTAAAACCTGCCTGTTCTTCTCTTAATCTTTTGTCTATTGATGTTTTAATTCTTTCCAGTACCATACTACAGAACACTTTTCCTGGTATTGAGAGTAATGTGATGCCCCTCCAGTTGTTGCAATCGGTTTTGTCACCTTTTTTGGGAGTTTGAAAATAATCTCATACTTCCATTGTGCTGGTGGTGCTTCTCTCAGCCATACTTCATTAAACAGTTGTAATAAGTATTGTAGGATATTTTCATCTGCTGGTTTTAATATTTCTGCAGAGATCTCATCGTTTCCAGCTGCTTTGTTGTTTTTAAGCTTTTGTATGGCTAATTGCAGTTCTTTTATGGTGAATAAATCATACGTGGCGTCTAGGGAAGGCATTTTCTCTGTTTTACTTATAAAGATTGTCGGTTGTGGACTATTTAGTATCTCTTTAAAGAATTCAGCCCATCTGTATTTTTTATCTTCTTCGGATGTTAATAACTGTCCATGTGCATTCGTTAAAGAATTCGTTGTCCGGCTCTGTGGAGAGCTGGTCTGTGACAGCCAAGGTACTGAGTTCAATCCCCATCACAGGCAAACTACTGATCGTATTTATATTGCTTAGAAAATCATCACAGCCAAAAAATGTGGGGTTGATAGTTGCGTCCTGAATATTACATGCTACGAATTCATTAAAGAGTACAGGTGATAGTGGCGATCCCTGTGGCAATCCCAGTGCTATAGCTCTGATCTCTGATGTCCAGGATAGCAATCTCAGAGAAACAGGTCTGGACATTAGCACTATTGCTATCCATCGAATTATCCACGAGTCGATGCTGAGTTCACTTAGCAAATGTATCAGCTTAATGAAGCTGACTCTGTTGTAAGCATCTTCCAGGTCGATCGTGGCCACCACTGTTTCTTTCTTCGCCTGATTTGCCCGAAAGCCCTTGTAAATGTCATAGGCGAGAATTGCCGCATTTGTGATTGTGTCTCTTCCCAGTCTATATGCACCTAGAGTGTCAGGAATTAAGCCTCTATTTTCCAAATTGAAGGCCAGTCTTCTAACGATTATACTATCCAGCACCTTGCCATAAACATTTTGTAGGGTGATGATACAATAACTCTAGATGTTGTTGGTGTTTTTGCCTGGCTTTGCCAGGGGGGGGGGATCAGGTGTCATAATGATAACCGGCAGCCATAACTGAGGGTAGGTTACTATAACCCTTACCCTACTCAACATTGTTACCAATGCTGCAGAGATTTGGGTATGAGATGGCTCCTTCACTACTCCAAATTGGCTTGCTTTTCATGCTTGAATCTCCTCTGTCTGAGTTGCTTTCTTTTATAAGACATTTAAAAAAAGTAATCTTTAATTTAAGAGCTCATTTAATATATTTTCAGCAAGGAAATCTAAATGAACAGCGGTGGCAGGATGAGCTACATAATCGTCGGGCTACTTGTCTTCAGTCTCTACTGACCATCATTGTTGTTAGTCCAGTGTGCGAGAAGCAGTGCCTTCTAGGACTCTGCCAGCTCATGGCTGAAAGAAACATTCCCCTGGATCCTGTCAAGAAAGTAAGTAATAAAAAAAGTGTTTGTTCTTATACCTACACCTTATTCAGAAGATCTAATGGTCTCGCTATTGTTATAGTTTGAGTGCATTTAAAGTCTTTTACAATAAATAAATAGGATAGCAAAAAATTAGAGTCAACAGAGATGTTGTTCTATAGATGAATGTTGAAAGTACTAAGGGCATCTAGAAAAATGAATGAGGTTCTGAAAATGTCAAATGTGAGACGGATTACATAGTAATACCAGAAAGATACAATCTTTATTTGTTAGTCATGGTTGGTAGTTGGTTGCTGATCCAGCAGTCCATGGGCTCATGCCCAATGCTATTAAAATGGCATTATATTGCTGGTAAGTCTGTGGATTTTCTGCCCACTTTGGGTTAGAACCAGAGAATAACTATCACCACCAGGAAGGTATGTTTCAACCTATGCACTGCTCCGAGCCATTGCAGCCAAGATATGGTTCACTGTGCTCATTCCCTGCCACCAATTGACTACTGGTTATGCCAAACTTCTCTATTGCTCTAGGCATGCAACCAAACAAGTCAAAAGGATTGTCACGTCCTGAATCAATGCTCCTCTATGATGGGCCCCAGTCATAGGAAAAAGGTAGTGCTAAGTAGTGCTGTCAATTTCTTCCTCCCCAGTGCTGCACAGTACATCTCTGGCTCCCTCCCAACCACAGAGGGTGCAAATATATATTCAAATAACAAAACATGAAACACATTGCAATAACAAAATAAAAACATAATTGTATAGATGACGTGCCATGAAGCTTTTATAAGAAGATAACCTCAATATAACGACATGTCATCTACTAAGGTTTTCTGTTGCATGGGTGGTTTGTCTAGTGGGCCATTGGTGAAACCCACAGATGCAACCGCATGCGTATTTGTTAGTCATGAAATAGTGAGGTTCTAGAGAACATAGTTACAATGGCCAAGATTGAAGGCAAAAAATATTGAGGATGACAGCTTGAGAAATATTTGAGCCAACAACTGTCCTGATAAAAGATACTGGAAGTAAAGAGTTTCATAGATCCATGACTGCTTATCCCAGTCGGCATGGCACTTGATGATGATACAATTCTATATCTTTCAATTATTATTTTATTTGAAATACAAACTATCAATGCTACATAAATGAAAGCTTTGTTTCCATATAACACAATATATTTTTCTATATTTTCCATTCAGGTGTTAAACATTATTTGTCAAGAGCTGAAGTTTATAGATACTAAGAGCTACCTGACCTGCCATCTTCCATATCTAGTCCACAACTGGTTACATCAGAAGATGGTCAATTCATCAATCCATCAATTTCCATTCCAACTTCTGGGATATGATACTCTCAAGCAATTTGTTAGGTTTGTTATTATTTCATTTGGTATTATATAGATGAACTTTATGTATTTCCTATAAGGGATTGTCCATAAACTCCATTGGCAATGTTTCTCCTTATCCCTCTTTGTCAACAATTATCAAGAATTATGGAATGTTTCCACTTAATTATGTGAAAAATGTTTAGCCCTTTAAAAAAAATTTCTAGCAGAAAAAGTTGGAAAAACTACATCATTAGTTTCAATTCAAATTTGTAGAAAAGTGTTTCAAATTAAAACAATTAAACAATTTAATTGGTGCATAAAAAAGGTATTGTTGACTTCAACTTTTGTCCCCTTCTAATTGTTGACGTAATTATCGACTGTACCTAAAGACCATAAGACAAATTTGTGAACAAGAAATAACACAATGATTTGTGCAGGTCAAACCAAATTCAGTACTTTCTATAGCAAGAAAAGATTGGGAACACTAAGATGATATGATTCCTCATAAAAATTACAGAAAGGAACAGTCAAAGGTAGAATGAAGAGTAACAAAATCCTGGTCCTGATAGACTGGAAGAATCAACACATCTTTGCAATCATTCACATCATTACAGATAGAAATCATTGGGGACTGCGCTGATGCATCCATTGTAGTACTCTACGACTGTAATAGCTTTTAAGAAGGACAATCTTTCACATATTTTACAATTTTCTCTAACATATGTTGTTCATCGTTTTTTGTCAATGATGACCAACTGAATGCTCTAAGCTCAACTGAATGCTCTAAGCTCAACTGAATGCTCTAAGCTCAACTGAATGCTCTAAGCTCAACTGAAATGCTCTTCACAACTGGAATGCTCTACCCTCAACTGGAATGGTTGGTTGGGTTGGTTGGTTGCTGATCCAGCGATCCATGGGCTCATGCCCTTTGACCCAATGCCATTAAATGGCATTATATTGCTGGAAAGTCTGTGGATTTCAGCACACCCAGGGACAGAGCCAGAGAATAACTATCACACCTCCAGGAAGGTATGTTTCAACCTATGCACTGCTCCTAGCCACTATAGCCAAGATAGGGCTCACTGTGCTCATTCCCCGTCACCAATTGACTACTGGTTATGCCGAACTTCTCTATTGCTCCAGGCATGCAAACAAATGTTCAAGTCAAAAGGATTGTCACATCCTGAGTCACTGTGCCTCTATGATGGGTCTAAGCCATAGGAAAAAACAGTGCTGTCAGTTTCCTCCTCCCCAGTGCTGCACAGTACATCTCTGGCTCCCTCCCAACCACTGAGGGTGCATACATATATATATTAAGGTAAACATAAAACACTTTTCAACAACAAAATAAACGCACAATTGTATAGATGATGTGCCATGAAGCTTCTATAAGAAGATAATCTCAATATAACGGCATGTCATCCACTAAGGTTTTCTGCTGCATTGGTGGTTTGTCTAGTGGGCCATTGGTGAGACCCACCGACGCAACCACATGCTTACAACTGGAATGAAGATGATGATTATGACTACGGTTTGCTCAACTGTAGCTAATGTGTCCTATCCATGCCTGGATTATCCTTCCATACTCTGAGCATGTGTTGGAAGAGTGCATGACATTGAGCAGCTCAAGCCTTTCTTCAAATGCATTAACGTTGAGTAGTAACTTGTGTGAGACTCTTTGCAGCATCTGCACCATTCCTGAGTCTGCGATTAAATCACGTCTGTCTTGTGTGATCCTCTCACACAAATTTATATCTACATTGATGTGATTTGTCTTAAGTATTTTTTAAAAACACACTTCTGTCATGCTTTATGAAACCATCTGGAGTTCTCTGTTTATTTGTTTGAGAACCCCAGGAATTGCAAGCAATTAGCTCTTACTTCCCATGTGCAGTGGGGTGGTTCTTTTGTGCGTTTTTTCATACTCAGGAGGTTTCAGCTTTCAGCTTAGTACAATGCCTATTGAAGGTGCCTTCTACTCAGAAAAGGTCTATAATTGTAATGACATGCTACAAAGTTTCCATAAGAGAGCCTCAATATAACGACATGTCATCTACTAAGGTTTTCTGTTGCATGTGTGGTTTGTTTAGTGGGCCATTGATGAGACCCAAAATCCTTCTCAAACGTTTTGGTTCCATGGACCAACAATTTGTCTCTCAATCTGCTAAGGAGCAGCGTGGGTATTGAGGGTCAAAGGTATTATATGATGTATATAAGGACTTGTACTGATGGCTTGCGGATCTGTAACTAATGGCTCATCGTCCACCACTTTGAGAAGCACTGATATAGATCTCATTACTTGATAGTGTCTGTGTATCAACTTATTTCATTACTTGATACTATCTGTATATCATAGAAATCTCATTTATATATATTATAGATATCATAATAATTGGATTGTATCATGTTTCATATACGACTTAGCTCAGTACAATATCATTGTGTTTAATGAAGCATACAAGTTTCAATACTTGATTGTGTAAGTCATAATACCCTTTTTTTTGCGATCTTAAAATAAAACTAGACTTTGAAAATGTGCCGACATGGGTTTCCATAGAATAAGTTGCTGGTAAAGTACAGATGATGTCACATTTTTCTATATCTATTGTTTTCTTTTGTAGAATACCTATTTTAAGATATAAATTATTTGTTAACTGAATAGAAAGCAACAGACTACAACAGTTTTACTAGTCACAGAATTGACACAGGAAAAAAAAGATGTACACAGTGTGTATTAAGAGTACCCATATCTTTTTATGTGTATTCATGTCACTAAGGAAGACAGTACTGTGCACTATAGAAATCCGTATGCGCACATTTTAAGCTCTGATTTTATTTTAGGATCCCATACTGATACATCGTTGTTGGTTGCTGATCTAGCAGTCCACGGGCTCATCCATGCATAATATGTTATTTTATTGATGTATTCTACAGTTCTCACAAGGACTTGATTGTTTGTGAATTACTTGTCACAAAACTCAACGTAGCTGACATTCATGCAGTACTTGATCCTCTTCACTTGGATGTCCACGAGGCATTCATCTCAGCACTGCCTCTCATTCTCACCCATGTTCTACCTGCATTTGCTGCAAAGTTGCATGAAGAGACAGAAGGCTCTAGCAGTCACTCTCTAGGTGCCAACAAGGATTTCGCTAATGCAACAGATTGTTTTACGATTGTTGTCTCTGAACTGTCCGAAAAGGTGATTTACATAAGAATAACACAGTCTTCCTCTGTTTTTGTGTGTTCCTTTTATGGTTCAGCATTTGTAACAAAATTAGAGTATAAGCAAAAAGGTCCATGAAACACTAGTTCTTCTGAGTAATGTGCTCGTTACAGAATATTGTCCTCAACTGCCACTCTGTAAGCCTGTTGTTCTGTGTGGTTTGCAATGCTTCTTCCAGTGTCCTATTTTAAAGATCCTCAATCAAATCAAGATATCATGTGCATTAACACCTCCGAAGATGGGTGTGTCGAGTCATTAAAACAAATTGGCGCGATCAGGCTAATTGATGAAAATAAAATGTGACACATTGCATTTCCATTCTCTGTTCTGCATCCTGCCGAAAATCTAGTAGGACTATTGTACTCATATAAGAGGGATCCAATTGGAGTTTCAGAATGAACATTAAAGAAGAGGAAAATGTCCATTAATGATTTATGCTGCCACTTTTTCTCTTACCTGGAACCTTTCCCTCCATGATTAATTTTTCCAACTAATTTTTAAAAATGTACATCCTTAAACTTCTGCTAGGTCATCTACCAGCAGAATGTAGTCCAGAGAATGGTGTTGCATTGCAGTTTTATTTGTTCTAATAGCATATCAGACTTGCACCGTTTTTCTAATCCATTATGTCTTTATATATCCCAACATGTTAGGTTGGGTTTTTTGAAGGTTTTGTGTGGAGCCAATCTTCTGTTATATTCAGATCTTTATAGACATTACATTAATATGTTCTACCACCTTCTCCACCAGCTGTTTTGTTTAGCTTTTACCACACCAAAATTCCACCACGGTTAAGGTATTTTTAACAGCTGAAGTCTGAATTTGCCAATTGTTATGCACCTCTCTCAACAAGAAATTGAACAAGTGTAAACTAATATCTACATTCGGACATCCCGGGAATCAGAAGTAGACATATTTTACTTCTATTTTCGCTGGTAATCTGAGCATGGTGATATCCGATACAATTATTGAGAATTATTTTTTGCAATCCATCAAAATCTTTCAGAATGGCAGACATTTTTTAGACATATTTTGTTAATTCTGATGAGGAGATTCATGGATGCAGATATTGTATCCAAGCTGTTTTATTTAAGGTAGTGGGAATATCCACTTGCCTAGAAAAATTACTTTTAAAAGGAATAAAATAAAACAGAATATTTTGAACATATAAAAAGATGACATTCTGATGAAGTGCTTTATTTGAAGGGAAAGTTAAACAGTGGCAAGGAAGAGGTAGGCAAAGAAGTAAGTGGAAAGAAAACAGGAGATGATATGCAAGCAAGAAATAATCAAAGAAATAAGTGTGAATAAAACATGAGATGATATTGCTCTTCTGTCTTGTAGTTAGGATCACATGAAAAAGAAAATAACGAAATCAGATGATATTTGTCAGTGAATGGATTTAAAGATCTGTAAAAGAAAGATATGGGCCGTGGTAGCTCAGTTGTTAGTTGGGCCTAGTTGGGTATCCTAGGTTCATTTTCCAGTTGAACCTGAAATAGTATTCAACCACCAACTTAAGGAAATGGGCACCAGATCTTCTGGAAAGTAAAGGCATCAAATGCGATGTTGATTACATCATCCCTAGATATGCTGTTGGTCATTAAAAAATATGGGACTAACACTGTATTCTCCAATACGTTTTAATGACTTGGAAATGGGAAACTACTTTTTTAAAGGAAAGAAAATGGCAGTCAAGGTCTCTATGGCAGACCTCAAATGAGCCACAACCGACCTGTGGGATTCTACTTGGATCTTCTTCCTGGGACATGCAGACATTCATAATAATGAGAGAGCAGATAAGTTTGTATACAAAGTATCAAGCAATATATGGGAAATTGACATGGGGAAATGTATTGAAACTGCTCTACTGGTGCCCTCATTGGGGGAAGACAATGATTTTCAATACTGTTTTCTACCTTCCGTAGAGTATATCAAATCTATCTCCAAATACTAGACATGACTTCTAGGCAAAGACGTCTGGTTGTATGTGGTCTTGTTCTTGTATAAACAATTGACCCTGTTCTTGTATAAATAAATGGCCTGTTCTTGTATAAACAAATGGCCTAGTTCTTGTATAAGCAAATGGCTTTGTTCTTGTTTAACCTTAGGTATGCTGTGTTTTACAATTACATAATTTTTCTCCTGCCGCTGACTGCCGTGGAATTGGTTTTTGGAAATGTTACGCAATCGTTGGTGGCTATTTTGAAATCGCGATAACTTTTTTGTTGTTACAGATATTTAAATAATATTTGCACATATAATTAAATTCTGCATACATTGGTGTAAGTTTTGTTTGTATATGTGTGATACGAGACATGTGAGAAAGTGATAAAGACAGATTTAGACTTATCTAGATTTAGGAGTACCATATTTTTGATCGATCGACAGCTGTGGACTATTATATATTTTACATAAGGGAAACCTCGTGGCATATTTTAAATAATGAATATGAAGAACTTATCTCTGAAGTTTTTCACTTTTCCAGCTGAAAAATTGATGATTTCACTGAATATACGATGATAGAAAAGTATAATAAACTCAAGTCACTGTTATGTCGCTTCGCCGCAGTGCAGATGCTTACAGATTGCTCGGATTTCCATTTCATAATCACATTACGTTGTATATCACCAATTTAACAATAGAAACAGGAAGTTAGATACATTTTCTACTCAATGTTGCCACAACATTCTGTCAAAATTTACCGATCTCGATTTCTTCGTTCAGTTTCGGGTTTAGCTAACAGGGCAGTGAATACTTTCCGAAATCAAGACATGATACAATTCTGGCAGAACACACCGCCCAAAGTGTAAACACAGCATGCTAAAGGATAAATAAGCTTCCTTGTTTCGGTACAAACATATTTGTTTCTGTTCTTAATCTGCCATTTATTTAGTAATTCATAGATTCTTTTTCAAGCAGTCCTTCATAAATATTTGTAATTTATGTTAGGATGTTATCACCCCTCAATGATAATAGTGATGATGAGGCTGATAAACAAACCCCCCCCCCCCCCAAGAAGTACAGGTTGATCACTTGTTATTTGTCATGTAGTGAAGTTTTCAGCTTCAGATTGGTATTTCTCTGACATAATGTTTATGAGAAGTTTATGCAAATTTTTTTTGCAAGACCCAGATGATTGTTTAACTCAATGTGGATGTAACGTTTAATGCCACAAGTTTAACAATTTCCTACTTTGGATGGAAGTTTTGCTGTACTATCATGCAAAAATTGAGGCAATCTGTTAATAAAAGGCTTGTCTCTCCAGACACAGGTCTTCTTGCAGGCTTCATTACAGCAGAGTTCATGGGATTTATCCACACACCTTTCCTCCTTAGTGGCCTCTTATGACATGCATAGCAGGTGACATTGTTGGTGTTCTCTGCTCTCCTTTCAGGCTCTGGCAGCACACAGGCAGCTGTGGTAATAGTTAATGAGAAATCACAGATTTTAATAACGGCTGTCACATGATTGCCAGTAAAATGTGTATGTCTAATTTGCTTAAAATATTTAGGGAATTTGTAGAAATTGAATTGTTTACATTCTGTTTGATGGAAGATAATAAAGAAGTGTGCATATCAGAAGCTCGGAGATATCATTGTCCGAATCTTGTCATGCTTGAGTATTGATAAAGATGTTACAGGGAGCAAGTTACTCAGGTAAATTTATATCTCTACCTTAAATAAAAATACTAAGTTAAATACGTGTTACTTAGGCAGTTCATGTTACTTAGGTTAAATACATGTTACTAAGGGAATGACATGTTACTGTGTTAAATACATACTACAAAGTTAAATACATATTACTACAGTAAATACATGTTACTAAGTTAAATACATATTACTACAGTAAATACATGTTACTAAGGTAAAATGACACATTGCTAAAATATTTACATGGTAACACTAATAATAATGTATAATAATATTAGTATAAAGCTCTGAAAGTTTGGTTATTATTTATAATTATATGTTACGAAATACATGTTACTAAGTTAAATACATGTTACTACGTTAAATACATGTTACTACGTTAAATACATGTTATTAAGTTAATTATTTTCAGAAAAGCTTTTTATCTTCAGAAAGAAATTACTGAGTTTCGAGAACAAATGTCTTTGTTGGATAACTAACACCCATTAGAGTGAATTCAAATCGAATGATAAAATCAGAGAAGAGACACATCAAAATTTCATCACAGATGTTATCAGAAAAAGCTGTTGGTCCTACATTGGGCATGTCCTACGAGAAGACACCAACAGAATACACCACCAATCTCTTGAATGGATGCCTACAGGCAAAAGATCAAGGGGTGACCAAAAGAAACACTTAGAAGAACAATACTTAGAGAAAGTAAAACAACCAATATTCATACTATTCACGAACTACACAGAATAGCTTTGAACAGACAAAATTGGAGAGATCTGACCTCTGCCGTATGTGCTAACTTCGGCGCAAAAGGAAAATGAATGAAGTTAATTATTGTTACTAAGGTAATTTTCTGGATTTTTGCAGGCATGAAAAAAATCAGATTATATCAAATTCCATTTTCACATCAAAAGTTGATTATAAATTATTTCATGAGTTAGGATGCAAAGTGATGCACTTTTTTCTTGTTTGAATCCAAGAATTATCCACCAATGAAAGCACCTTCATGTGGTACATTCCAGAAATAGGTAATTTCTGGGGTCATTAATTTTGAATGGATTGAACTCAGACTTGGCACTGAGAGACCCTGTTCGTAATGTGGACAACCACTTGCAATACTAAGAATTTTGGATGTAATAAGAGAAGTCTAGTTAATAGTGGTTCCTTACTCCTGGTGGGGTCTGAGTGAGAGAAGGAATTCATCAAATCAGGTGCTGTTCTTGTGCTTATGTTCTTGCCAATGATGTTGGTACTGTTCACAAATTAAGTGACTTTTGATCCAAATGTTGTTTGTCTGATTGTTTTAGCCACTCAACAATGTTGTTTGTCTGATTGTTGTAGCCACTCAACAATGTTGTTTGTCTGATTGTTGCAGCCACTCAACAATGTTGTTTGTCTGATTGTTGTAGCCACTCAACAATGTTGTTTGTCTGATTGTTGTAGCCACTCAACAATGTTGTTTGTCTGATTGTTGTAGCCACTCAACAAACTTTCACATGCTTCTCTAATACTTCTCTATTGCCTCCAGTAATCATATTTTATTCTTTCTAAACATATTTTCAGTTTTCCTTTAATATATTTGATATATATATCTATTTCCTTTAAATTCTCTTTGGAAAATAGGGCCACAACTGTTGCTTTCTAATGATTTCTGTGTTGTCCTGTACACTTCATCTGCACACCTAATTGATTTGATCTCTTCCTCCACTGTTCTCTCCAGTATTTGTTGGTCTTCCAACTCTTCTCTTTCCCTTTGGGTTCCAGTCCAGAACCTGTCGTCATTTGTTCAGGCTTCTTTCTGAATGTAATATCTTTTCATCTCAATTTTCCAATTTGTATGTCTGCCTTCACCAAGCACTGGTGTTTTCTCTTACAAAACTCATCATTTGACATTAACTCTGATCGTCTGATGTGAAGAAAGCAACAGAGATATCTATTGATAACTATATTCAATTTTGATGTGATTCTCTGGGCTACATACATGTGCTTCAGAGTCAGAAAGCAATACAGACTAGTTCTTGTACAAGCAATAAAGATGACATAAAGCGGTTGGGAATTTGGTTGGTTACCCTACTTCATGACCTTCATTGTGATGAAGCCTGCTGAAGACCTATGTCTGTACTGCTGTAAGAGAATCAACCCTTTTATCTGCAACTTTCCTCAGGATTGTAAGAAAGTCATGTTAAAGTTTCCTTCAAAGTAAAAGTTTGTTCAACCTATGACATTGTTCCCTAAAGCAACATTGTACCCTCCAGCAACATTGTACACTCCAGCAAAATTGTGCCTCCAGAAACGTTGTACTCTTCAGCAACATTGTACTTTCCAGCAATACTGTACCATTCAGCAACATTGTACCCTCCAGCAACATTGTTCCCTCCTGCAACATATTACCCTCCAGCAACATTGTACAAGCAATATTGAGTGGGACTTACTAAAGCTCTTGTAAACGTACTCAGTTCAATACAAGAATCAGTGGACAAATCACATGACAACAGTCCGAATTTTTAATTTCATATGTTATTGCACTGAGCTTCCGTTTCTCTGAGATTAAAAAAAATGTGACTAAAGATACTGATCTAGCGATCCGTGTGCAACAGACTGGACAACCACCCCCCACTCAGTGTGTAGCGCGCATATCGACTGTAGAGGGCTCTCTTTATCTAAATATGTAGAACGTTGACTGTGTTGCAATATGTGTCTTTATCAGAATTTTGTGCCGTTTAATTATGTTAGCTTATTGTTCCATAGAAACCTGTCGGCTGATTCTTGTATAGTACCACTTACTCATAATAAAAAAAGGTCAAAGGGCATGAGCCCATGGACAGCTGGATCAGCAACCAACCAACCAACCAACTCATAAAAAAATGTCAGAGTAATATCAATGTGGAGCTGAACGTAAACTTACACTAGCTTGTAAAGAGTCATAAATGTATACTTCCTCGAGGCTCTGTCATCATATAATCTTAAATATTAGTTATGAGACGCGTTGAAATGAAATCCATCCATGCTGCGTCACCTGTGCCAGTATTCAGGAACCATGAAGTCTTCATGACTTTGTAATAAGTGCACAACACTTGAACATATGATTGCGTGATCATTATCTTCGTATGCTTAGTGTCTGGTACAGGCAGTCAACAGTATGGCCAGAAGAATAATGAATCCATCCAAATTGAACCAATGAGCAGTGATTCAGGTTCTTACAGCTGAAGATTGTTGATCAATGAACATTCATCAAAGTTAGCAAACTGCGTATGCTAAAAAATATGTGCAAAAGACAATAATGAAAGGTTGGGCAAGAATGTTATCGAAGGATGATGGGTAATGAATGATCTTCCATGTCAGAGTCAGGCACATGTGATAGAAGAATTCAACAAGATGGATGCAACAATATGTGTTGATTTTTGCCTGAGTTTGTATTCACTAGCTGATGAATTCCCTATGTCATTAGGGACAGTTCAAATAATGGTTTGGAAGAAACTGAAGCATTAGAAGGTTTGGTAAATCTGCAATATTACCATACTGAAGGTTATGCATATCTGTCATGAATAGTGACAAGTGACAAATCTTGGTGTCACTAGTTTGAGCTAAGTAGCAAACATGTCAGCCAGCATGCAATGGAAACATCCAGGGCCACCAAAGAGCAAAACATTCAAAATAAATTTCTGCAGGGTAGGTTATGCTTACTGCCTATCTGGACTAAGAAGGACTATTGTTAGTGGACTTTAAAGAGGATAGTGTGAACATCAATGCTATTTGTTGCAAGAACACACTAGACAGGCTGCAAACAGCCATCAAGAATAAGTGATCCGACATGTTGTGATGTATATGTCAAGGTTGTGCAGGACCCTTAAAGAAAGCTCTAAAAGGACAATGATTCCACTCTGACATAAAATAATCATTCAATGAGCAAACACAATACTTTTTTGCGGATGAAATTTTCATCTACTGAAATAGTTGGATTCATGTTTCATTTCGTGGATGGAATTCACCATCTACCCAAATAGTTGGATTCATATTTCATTTCCTATGGTGACTGTTGATGACTCCAAGCGTATTCATGTTCCCTAATAATTGCTTTACTTAGTTGTAACACAACTGCTGATGTACCTTTCATAATCTTGTAATAAACCTACTTGGACAGGTTTTATTTGAACATACCTCGTATATGCTATTGTAAATAATATAAATTTATATTAGTTAGTATATTAATTTAATTTTTACACAAATTTGAATTCTGGGAGCAGAATGGTGTACCCAGAGTCCAACCCACCTCACTACAGCCATGGAAGAATTCAGAAAACATTGGATTATCTGGCCCAGAGCTTTATCTCTGGTGGAAAAGGTGTCACTTTGATGTCAGTGCTGGCTAAGACTCCGGTCAGTAGAAATAAAGATTTCATTTTCTGTATTTTTAAAGTGCTACTTTTTCAGTATATTCCCACAAGCACTAGTGGTAGGTGGGTACAAACATCACACAAACACTAGTGGTAGGTGGGTACAAACATCACACAAACACTACTGGTATAAACAGTAAGGTTACCTCCTATATTGGCCTATCAGACTTATTATGGAAAATTAAACTCTCTGTAGACGGCATGCCAATATAGTGAGACTTGCTTCTTGTGGAAGCCCCACAGTATTTCATCCGAACAATTACATTTCCCTTTGTGGTGCAATATTCAGAGAACACAGCATTGTATATCACACTGGAGAAGGCAAATGAGCTTCAATCCTGAACATGGTGTTATCTGCCAATGTATACATGGTGCCCCAAATATAAACAGGTTGCATATGAGGTATGGTAAAAAGCAACTCTGCAGTACGTAATAGTTCCCTAGGAGAGTCCAGAATAAGGCAAACATGTCAGACCTGTATAGTTGTCAAGCCCCTTGGATGACGGGGAATGCATTACTGGTTGCTCCTCCCATACAAGTGACCATTTTCCAGGACTTGTTAGCTATGGACACTTAACAAGAAGAATAATTGTGGCAGGGGAGCTGAAGATGACACTAACTCTGCCTGTTGGAAAATGTAGAAAAGCAACAAAACTCTGAGTAGGAGACTTCTCTAAGAATTGTTCATCACTGAGAGTTAGTCTTTGTACATCGCTGAGAGTTAGTCTTCTGTACATCACTGAGAGTTAGTCTTCTGTACATCACTGAGAGTTAGTCTTCTGTACATCGCTGAGAGTTAGTCTTCTGTACATCGCTGAGAGTTAGTCTTCTGGGTATGAAATGAAGCTCTGTTCAAACCACCCCATTGCACATAGGAAGTAAGAATAAATTGCTCATAATTCCTTGGAATTGATACAACATATTTTCTATGGTGTGATACAGAAGGGAATGTGCTCTCAAGGTAACCATAGGAAGCATTACAAGGACTTGCTAAATACTTCACTAAAGCCTGTGACATACACCATGATACATGAGAAGGGGATGCATGAAATGTAGCTACATGCTACTATACAGTGAAAAAAGACACAGAATCTTCTTGAAAAATTAGATATACAGCTCCACAGTGAAGACTAGCTTAAAAAACATATGTAGATCAAACGTGATCATCATCTGAAAGTGATCATCCCATGCCAAGATTGTTTAAGGATCTTTAAGCTCAGTATAGCTTAATATCCATGGTATCAGGCTCTATGACATCATAGTAAGGGACATAACTCTAATTAAATTTCATAATATGGATTTAACAAATGGTCATCATTTTCTGATGCATGAACAACATAAAAACCTATACTTTAAGGTGTAAAACAAATCATATTCTAGAAATGATGTAATAATTATTTAACAAGGAACCGAGTATTTCATTGTAATAATCTATTTTTGTTTATCCTCTATTTGTGACCTAACTAGTAATTTGTACTGTAACATATATTTTAAACTGTTTAATCTTAGATTCTTCGCAACATATACAAGTATTTATATTGTCAAATAATTAGTCAATGTAATTTTGATTGACAGGATGGTATATATCAGGTTCTGCTGTCCCTTTCCTCCCTCATATGGAATGAGCATCGGGCACACGAGCAACAGCGTTACTTGCAGATGTATGGACTCTTTATCAATATGTTACTGAAGGAGCTGGATGGAGGTCTTGAGGGAGGCTGGGCATCCATCACACGGGATGTAGTCAACAGACTTCTGATTGTTATAGTCGACAGGTGAAATATACTGTGCTATTGCCAAAATAAACTTTAATATTTAACACACATTTAAATTTTATTGTAAAAACATAATGTTGATGTTATTTTTCTAAATCTATTTACAATATTTTTAGTGCTGAATATGATGCATAGGGCAGAAACCACTGCTCTCTAGTTTGAGCAATAGGATGCTGCTGTGTGTAGTTTTTGCATGCTGTTGAGAGTCATAGTCATATTCTCTTTTACCAGTGAAGACAGATGTGTCGAGCCATTGGCACAAATGAAAGAATGACACAACACATTTTTGTTATCTGGAAATGTTCCTATTCAGTTCATATCCTGCTGGAAATCTAGTATGACCATTCTCCTGTTATACAAGAGATCCAGAGGGAGTTATAGATATAGACTGTCTGAAGAGAAATCTAGACTGTGTATCAGGAGAAATATAGACTGTCTGAGGAGAAATATAGACTGTCTGAGGAGAAATACAGACTGTGTATGAGGAGAAATATAGACTGTGTATGAGGAGAAATATAGACTGTCTGAGGAGAAATCTAGACTGTGTATGAGGAGAAATATAGACTGTGTATGAGGAGAAATATAGACTGTCTGAGGATAAATCTAGACTGTGTATGAGGAGAAATATAGACTGTGTATGAGGAGAAATATAGACTGTGTATGAGGAGAAATATAGACTGTCTGAGGAGATAAATAGACAGTGTCTGAGATATATAGACTGTGTCTGAGGAGATATATAGACTGTGTCTGAGGAGAGGTATAGTGTTGGAGGAGAGATATAGACTGTGTCTAAGATGGCCATGGTATCAGGCTCAATTTCCACTGCAAGCAGTTAGGCATCTAAATTTTTCAGAAAGAATTGGCAAACTACTTAATGTGATTACTGCCAAGAAAATACATATAGCCAAAAATGACAAATTTGTGGCATAGACATTGCAATAACCTACAGACTAAACTGAAAGTTTACAGAGTAGGGATACTTCCATTGTTGTTATATGATGGTGAAATATGGACTGTGTATAGATGTCATGTGAGGAAACTCGATCATTTTATACAACTTGTCTCAGAAAAGTTATGATGGCAAGACAAGATTCTGGGTACCACTGTCCTTGACAGATCTGGTATACCTAACATTGACAATATTTTGATGCAGACACAGATTCGTTGGGCATATCATTTCATACGTATGCCAGATCATTGCCTTCCAAAGATACTTCTCTATGGTAATGTGCAGAAGGGTATATGATCTCAAGGTGGCTAAAAGAAACGCTGCAAGGATACATTACATTAAAGACCTCAATGAAAGTTTTTGAAATAGACCAAGATACATGGGAAAAATATGCACAAAATAGAGTAAAAAAAGGCACAGCATCTTGTGAAATGGTGGGGAAGTGCAGCAGCTCATCAACGGAGAGTTTCTAGAAAATTATGGGTAGACACACACACACACAAAAAAGCCATCTACAGTGGTGATTCTACGCCCAAACTGTCCAAGGGCATTTGCAGCCCGAATAAGGCTTATTAGCCATGAACTAACTCACAACATAAGACATAATTCTAACTGAATTTTCAAAAGGGGATGTAACTAATGGTCATCATCACTTCTGATAGATGAACAAGAGCAGCCAAAAATGCTTAAATGATGGCTACATTTTGAATCGTATATTCTTGAATGATATAATTTTTATAGACAATAGTAATAACAGTTTAATGTGTTTTCACTCCCCCCCCCCCCCAACTGGATCATAGTTTTACAGCAGTCTCATATTTTATCAATATACTTCTCATTAAGAATTGTAACGGCTGCTTTAAAAGATATGATTTAGGTGTTTTAGGATTCTGTAGGTGACATGATAAATAACATGAAAGAAGAAAGGATCTTTGTGATGGAAAACTTTAATGCTAAATCAGGACATGACAGAACAGATACTTTTTCTTAGGAAAAAGTGAACATCATACTAGGACATGCTGGGAAAGATAGAAAAATGCACGATAAAAAAAGGAGTTGGTTACTCTTCAATGCAATGCCCAAATTATTACATAGATCTAGTCCAAGTCATGCAGGAGTCTGAGACAATGGAAGAGCTGGTACATTGGCGGTATAAGCTCTTCTACTATATTTAATGCTATAGTTGATAGCACAGTGATAAGAAGAGATCTGGCTGAGTTAATTGGAACAATTATGGATACACTACAAAGCGATGAATAGGAGGCAGACAGAAAAATTGAACATGTTCAGACAAGGATAAAAGTGAGAGTGACATGGGTGAAAGGAGAAAGTGCATCCTTTGGAAAGATTCAAAGAGCCCACAACCAGAAATTGACTGGGACACTTAGCTTATGCACCATTAAATAGCTGTTGGAATTGGCAAGCTGAACACCATTGGGAATGCCTCAGCGCTCTGATGCTAGTTTCTAATAATTTATTTGTTTGATTTCCCATGATTGTGAGCTGTCACTCTTTATTCCCTGTGCCATGTGGTGGTAGAGTGCATATCTTCTTCAACTGTTGTCATTTCTGTACAGAAGGTGTTAGCAATGGAGGGATTTTTGTGGTAGTTGTTGTTTCCACAGGTCTTGTAGTGTAGGACCTTCAATAAAATGTGAGCTGTCACTCTTTCTTCCCTGTGCCATGTAGTGGTAGGTGCATGTCTGTACAGATGGTGTTAGCAGTGGAGGGATTTTTGTGGTAATTGTTTCCACAAGTCTTGTAGTGCAGGACCTTCAATAAAGTGGTGTTTTACTATTTGCTCCTCATGTCTGTTGCAGCACCGTGTTTGGGCTGCGGTAATTCTTTGCAAGTAGTTTAAATAACCCCAATATGAAGGCTCCTAATTGAGAATCAGCCAATCGACAATGAAAAACATGATTCACATAATGTGAATCCAACTCATTGCTGCAACAACTCTGCAAAAGTTAAAACATGTATGTCATTTTATCTGCTTCTAGGTGGAAATAATAAACATAAGATATGTTATGAATTCATGATCTGAGGTTTATCTTTGTGTTTTTCTGTTCACAGAGCTAGTGCAGCAGTTTCAATCTTGAGTCCAAGTTATGAGGAGGAAGTAATTCTGACAGCACTGGACATTCTTCATGCTCTCTGTTCAACAGCTTTGCAGACTTGCCCTGATGTAAATTTTTGCTATGTTTTGTAATTAGATCAGATCCAGCTGCGTATTTCAGGAGATTCTCTCTGCAAACCATGACATAACCCATTCCATTCTTTGGACTACATCCTGCTAATCTGCAGGATTTTGAGAATGAAGAAGAGATTAGACCAATTACAGTTTATGCATACTGGTTTGACTGTAATCAATGAAACAAGTATTTAATCTTTCTTAGGTGTTTGTATTCTGACACTTGAATATTAATTCTTGAGTGTGCAGTATCATGGGACTCTCATCATGGGAGCCGGGTTAGCGCACTGGCTTCGCATATGAGTGGTCCTGGGTTTATTCCCCAGTTGAGCGGAAATGTTTTTCAGATTGTAATGGCTCCCGGATCGACCCAGCCTTAAATGGGTACCGGTTTAATCCGGGAAGTAAAGACTGCGAGGGAGAGGAGATGGCTACCACCCTCATTTGCAGATCCTCTGAAATGTGAGATCGCCAACATCTCACACCGCTATGACATTAATAAATGCTATGGGTTGCTTTACTTTTTTTTGTGTGCTCTCATCATAGTCTTTCACTAGCCATTCTATCAACTCATCTTCTTGCAAGAAGCCAATGTACTCATTGATGTGGTAGAAACTGACATATAATCTTTGATTTTGTTCTTCCATCATTTGAGTTGTGTGTCCTAGATATAGGAAACATAACACTTGTTGCAGAGTGTTTTTATGTTTAACTAATTCAACCTGACGTATCTCATATGATATGCGAAGTGCTATGAGTTTTGTCGTTGCATCTCATATGATATAGTCAATATGTGACATGTGTTTCATCAATTTTAGAAATTCAGACTAACCAGAAGTACTTAAGACAAAGAAATACTTTCTTTATGAAATTTTAAGAGCTTGGCTGAAGTTTACATCAAATTTATGTATTTGATATCATTTTTTCCCACATTTTTTTGTTTACAATTCTTATAATGGCAAGCAATTTGGAAAATGGAAGTATATCAACACGTCCCGTGCATATGATTACTTTTCAATCACTTAATTTGTTCACAACTAAAAGTATTTGAATCCATTAAACATTATTAGATAAGCCTATCTTGTTTTCAAAATAGGAATACTAATATAATGGAACAGAAGATTACGAATACCTATATAAAGGAACAGAAGATAGGAATACCTATATAAAGGAACAGAAGAGTTCTAGAACATTTATTATGGTGGCAGATACTCATAAATTAAGTTTGTTCTTTCATTTTGATATTTTTTATTTTGTGCATGATTTAACAATAACTATCATGTGCTATGACAGTTTATATGTCTATAAAGCCATTCCACTTTTCTTTAAATGGGAATATATCAGATGATACTCTTTAATCACATTTAAAGTTAATAATTTCAGTTTGCTAATGTATATATATGAAATATTTTAAAAATTTCCTAGTCGAAGGTCAAGATACAAACCATTATACAAATCTCAATTTTGTAAAATTGTGTGTATTCAGAAGTGGA
The DNA here is from genome assembly GCA_034231615.1 of Meghimatium bilineatum. Lineage (NCBI taxonomy): Eukaryota > Metazoa > Mollusca > Gastropoda > Stylommatophora > Philomycidae > Meghimatium > Meghimatium bilineatum. Next base: position 56,619,241 of record CM067311.1, on the reverse strand, counting down.
TTACTAACAAAATAAGAACATTTAGAATATTCTGTCAGAATGATTATGTTCTGTGGTTTTCAACACGTAAAATGTTTTCACCAATTTTACACTTTAATTACATGCATGTCCATATTATTTTCTATAAATTTAACAATATGTAACATTTCAAACAAAAATTGTCAATTTCCTTCAATTTCCTGTAATTTTACATATAATAAGATATATTTAAACAATTGTTAGACAAAAGAAATTATGTCTAAGGTGTGTGTGCGTGTGCACTTGTGTGTAAACATTTTTGAAGTTAAAGAAATAATTCCAGCCAGACTCTAAAATAATTACATGCTGAATCAGTTAACATTGGTTTCTCCTCATTTTTGCTGAATAACATCGTTTGTTCTATAAATATACAATGCTCTATAAATTACACTTGGTTTAATGATACAATGCTCTATAAATTACACTTGGATTAACAATACAATGCTCTATAATTACACTTGGTTTAATAATAGAATGCTCTATAAATTACACTTGGATTAACAATACAATGCTCTATGAATTACATTTGGAATAACTGTATTACGTGCTGTATTTTTTAATATTGTTTTTTTAAAACAACAAACCATCTTGGTCATTTTGTGTTCACACTTTAAAGAGTTGCTTTCCTTTAAAATGCCAGTTGTTTGTGGATGGATCTTTGAAACTTTCAAGATAATAAATAATTTGTATATGAAGTTCTGCATGTATTTAAATTTGCAAAACAATTTTATTTTGGCTAAAAAATTATGTAAATAACAAATTTGTGTGCGTTTTTACAAGGTATATTTTTCTTATTTAGTATCACATTAGTTTTCTAAGTTGAAATATTCAGTATTGATGTCACTTTAATTGTATATACATTCAGTTTTTTGTTAAAATGTTCTTTCTCTCCAAAAAAAAACATTGTAGAAAAATAGGCATCATACCCATAGAAACATTGATATACAACTTTTCCTAATTTTTTAAAAACATTATGCATACCATGGACTGCCAGAAAAACTAATGTAGAGGTGTTGAATGAGTCAAATGCGAAACGGTCCTTAATCAACAATATAAGAAAAAGGCAATTTTCTTTTTTTGGCCACTTCATGAGACAGGCAGCTTTAGAGAACATAGCCACAACAGGCAAAATTGAAGGCAGCAGAGACAGAGGGTGACAACGTGAGAAAATATTAGACAGTTTGACAACCTGGCACTGCAAGGAAACAACAACGACCTTGATATATACTACTGTGGACAGCGAGCTGTGGAGATCCATGACCGCCTACGTCCGCCGGCATGGCAGCTGATGATGATTATGCATATCTGAACCAAATACACTGGACATATTCAGTAGACATATTTTGATCATGAGACCCTTTAAAGGTGTTATAGAGGTTTATCATCCTTGATTAATATTTCATATGTAGTGTCTTTTAATTCCTTATTACATTTTGACCTGTAGGAGATGACCAACTATATTCACCGAATCATTGATACTGTGGCTGGTATTGCAAGTCTAAGTGAGAATATCTGCAAGTCAGTCATAAATGTTCTTACTGCTGTGCTGTCAATGTCAGTTGATGATGTTTCAACTGATGTTGAAGATTTAGCCAAGGCAATGAGAATTTTAAACCCACTACCAAACACAGTTGGTCTTTCACAGCTCAGAGCTCAAGTGGAAAATATTGCTGGAGAAGGCAGGATTCCTTTCAGATTGGTAAGAAACGCTAGCTCGTGAATTCAAGAAGGTGGGAACCTGTATACTTAACCCTTTTGAGTTCAGTTTTGTGGTTTTTATTTCAGAATTGGAGTTTGGATAGAACAATAGTTGTTGAAGAGAACTAAGTCATCAAATGCATACAGTTTGAATTTCTGAATGATAGATTTGCTGATGAGTTTAGACAGATGTGGTTTTATCGAAGGTGCTAACATGAGAATGTTCTGATATTTTAGCACTTTGCATAAACTGGAAGATGCTGAACAATTGTGTCCTGCATACCATTATTCCTTGATTCTGCTTTCATGTTAATTCATTTCATTCATTTTTCTTTTGCTCTGAAGTTAGCGCATAGGGCAGAGTTCAGATCTCTCCAATTCTGTCTGTTCAAAGCTATTCTGTGCACTTTTTGAATAGTATGGATATTGATTGTTTTACTTTCTCTAAGTATTGTTCTTCTGAGTGTTTCTTTTGGTCTACCCCTGGCTCTTTTGCCTGTAGGTATCCATTCAAGAGAATGATGGTGTATTCTGTTGGTGTCTGCGTGTAGGACATGCCCGATGTAGGACCAACAGCATTTTCTGATAACATCTGTGATGAAATTTTGATGTGATGAAAAAAGGAATGTGTCTCTTCTCTTATTTTATTATTCAATTTCAATTCACTCCAATGGGTGTTAGTTATCCTATGAAGACATTTGTTCTCAAAACTCTGAAGATAAAGAGCTTTTCCAGCTCTCATATCCATATGATAGAACTGGAATAACGCAGGAATTAAATAAGTGCATTTTCGTGCGTGTGCTGATTGACATTGACCTCCAGATATTATTCTAGGAATGAACTGACTTCTGTTACACAAATTGGTCTGGATTTTACGATGTTAGTTTCTGAATCCAACGATCAACGGAATGACCCAGACTCGATTAGAGAAACACCCTCCTTCAACGGATGTCACTACCGGAAGTCACTTTCATGTTACAGTAAAGTATATATACATATATATACATGTGTTTCTACAATAGGAGTTTCTGTGACAATATGCAGTTCAGTAATTCTGAACCTTTTTTTGTCCTGTGGCCAAATTTTTAAATACGTATTTTTATGTGGTGCTGCAGCCCCCCCCCCCCCCCAAAACGTTCTTTATAAATCCCCAAGGTTTTAAAGCTTTATTTCTATAATTGTTACTGTTTATCTTTCGAGTGGTTACCTTTCTAGGGTCCCTCTAGATGTGTCTATGACCCCCTCCCCCCCATCATCATCATCAAGTGCTGTCTCTGCAACCAAGGTTGGCTGGAACAGATCTCCAACATCCTCTGTCTCTTGTTTTGGTGGTACACTCTGCTAGACTGAAACCTGTCCATCTTTTGATGTTTCTCTCCCACTTGTATCTCTGTCTACCTCTTGCTCGCTTCCCTTGACTTTACCTCTCACCTCTCAATTAAAAATATTTTTCTCCGTAGCCCCAGATTTCAAGGCATATCTCTGTGGTCCCAGTGGAACCATATGGTCCACATTGTGAACTATTTCTCTAAGTGACAGGATTGCTTCCATTAACCTCATCGCCCTTGCTTGTCTGAAGCATATGCTGTCAGTTGTCAACTGCAACTACATACAGAATGCATTCTGTTTTCTGGACTACATTTTACAAACTAGTGTAAGATTTAGACAGACAAAGAAGAAAGATTCATAGTTTTAATTGAAGAATGTGTTAGTTTGACTACAATTCTAAATGTTTACTTCTATCCAGGTTACATAGTTTTAATATAATAGTATTTTCTGGAACTCTATGTTGTAGAAGTCTTCATAAGTAATATTTACAATAATTATATTATATTGTAGAAGTGTGCAAGATTGGAGTTGTTCAATGTACAGAAAGAAGTAAGACAAGGCTGTACCTAGTCTCCATACTTGTTCAACATCTATGCTGAAAATATAATGAGAAACATGAGACAAGAAACAATGAAGCCTGATTTCAGACCCATAAATATAGGAGTGCTGCAGATACCAGAAATTAGATATGCAGACAACACAGTGCTATTAAAAATAAACAAACACGTTCTACTGAATATAATTAAGTTAACTCAAAAGTTCAGCGAACAGCAAAACTTGTCCTTAAATTTGAAAAAGACAAAAATAATGGCAACTGACAAACTAAATCAAGACCCAAAATTAATATTGAGAACTGCAATTGAGAAGTCAGACATTTTGATTATTTAGAAACTAATATAAACAATATGGGTGACTGCGCAGTTGAGATCAAGAGAAGAACTGCTATGGCGCTGACTAAATTAAAACAGCTAAAGAAACTATGGCAGGGTACTAACATAAGAACCAAGTTGTGTTTACTATGAACATGTGTGTTTCCTGTGGCGACATATAGATGTGAAGCATGAACACTATATAAAACAGTGGCCAAGAGAATAACATCATTTGAATGAAAGTGTTATAGAAGGGTTTTGAGAATACCATAGACAGCAAGGAAAACAAACCAGGAGGTGTTACGAACAATTAACATCCAGGAAAGCTGGCTTCTGAACATCATATTAAAGAAAAAGCTAGTTTTTTTTGGTCACATTAAGAGACAGGATGGCATGGAGAGAGTGTTACTGGAGGGGATGATAGAAGGCAGCAGGGGCAAAGGCCGCCCAAGATGCCGTTCCACAAAAGACATTCAAGAATGCCTGTGCATGTCACTTGAAGAGGTAGGACAACTTGCTCAAGACCGTGGAGAATTAAAGAGATCCATAGTGAAGACTACGCTCTGGAAAGAATATGTCACCTGATGATGATGAAAAGTTTTCATTAGTAATGTTTTCATTAATTATATTCTAGACGTCTTCATAAGGAATATTTACACTACTTATATTATATTGTAGAAGTCTTCATTAAGAATATTTACACTATTTATATTATATTGTAGAAGTCTTCATTAAGAATATTTACACTGCTTATATTATATTGTAGAAGTCTTCATTAAGAATATTTACACTGCTTATATTATATTGTAGAAGTCTTCATTAAGAATATTTACACTATTTATATTATATTCTAGACGTCTTCATTAAGAATATTTACACTGCTTATATTATATTGTAGAAGTCTTCATTAAGAATATTTACACTATTTATATTATATTCTAGAAGTCTTCATTAAGAATATTTACACTACTTATATTATATTCTAGAAGTCTTCATTAAGAATATTTACACTGCTTATATTATATTGTAGAAGTCTTCATTAAGAATATTTACACTATTTATATTATATTCTAGACGTCTTCATTAAGAATATTTACACTGCTTATATTATATTGTAGAAGTCTTCATTAAGAATATTTACACTATTTATATTATATTCTAGACGTCTTCATTAAGAATATTTACACTACTTATATTATATTGTAGAAGTCTTCATTAAGAATATTTACACTATTTATATTATATTCTAGACGTCTTCATTAAGAATATTTACACTGCTTATATTATATTGTAGAAGTCTTCATTAAGAATATTTACACTATTTATATTATATTCTAGACGTCTTCATTAAGAATATTTACACTACTTATATTATATTCTAGAAGTCTTCATTAAGAATATTTACACTGCTTATATTATATTGTAGAAGTCTTCATTAAGAATATTTACACTACTTATATTATATTCTAGAAGTCTTCATTAAGAATATTTACACTACTTATATTATATTGTAGAAGTCTTCATTAAGAATATTTACACTACTTATATTATATTGTAGAAGTCTTCATTAGGAATATTTACACTACTTATATTATATTGTAGAAGTCTTCATTAAGAATATTTACACTACTTATATTATATTGTAGAAGTCTTCATTAAGAATATTTACACTACTTATATTATATTGTAGAAGTCTTCATTAGGAATATTTACACTACTTATATTATATTGTAGAAGTCTTCATTAAGAATATTTACACTGCTTATAACATAAATTATACTAGTGATGATAGGGTTGATATGCATACTGCATTTACTCTTTCCCTGAAGATCTGATATTCATTTCCTTATGCTGGGCTACCAAGGAGACTTTGTTGGTCTAAAAAGTTATTCCAGTTAAACAGGAAAATTGATCATCTGACTAAGAAGCAAGTGTACTAACCAATGAGCTTCTCTGAATGGTATTAGTCAAGATTGACTCTGTTTAACAATCAGTCATGCTTTTAATTGTACCTATCAGTGGTATACTTATATAATATTGTGAAATAACACTTTTGAGAAACAACAAAATAGAAACGAAATTGCTAATACTAAGAACTTTTATTTTTCCAGTTGCAACTTACTGCTGTGAAACATGGACCCTAAGTAAATAAGAAAGATACTTAGAATATCATGGAAGGAAACAAGAGAAACTCAGACATTATAAACACATTGCGGATTCCAGAGTGATGGTTACTAAACACAATAACAAAAAGAAAACTGCACCTGTTTGGTCATATAAAGAGACACAAATGTTTAGAAAGACAAATAATAAATTGCATGAGCATCTGGGTGGAAGAGAAAGGGCAGACCAAGAAAACGATGGATTGACAACATTAGTTAATGATAATATGAATATGTCGTTGGAAAATGCAAGCCGCATGACCCAAGACAGAGAAGGGTTCGGTGGGAATACAACATTCTGCAGAGAATATGTCACACAATATAACATCAGTGGTATGTACTCTTCAGGGCATTTTTCAGCAGTTTCATTGAACTGTCAAAAAGCTGTTTAACATTTGTTTAAAAAAATATATTACTTTTATATATTTATTTTTATATTATGTTTGTTTATAATATTTGTTTTAATCTTTTTTCTTGCACAACATTCACCAGCGGATCAACAATTTGTTAGAAGTATGCCTTCTGATGTCAAACAACCCATCTCAGGGCTTGGCCAACAGGATTAATCAACTGACCACTTACATAGTCCACAACCACATTGAAATAGAAAAATTGGCCAGGACACCTGAGGGTCAGTGTTTACTTTGAGCATTACCATAATGTTTGTTTGTTGACTTGCACAAATATTGTTTACTTGAGTAGTGATGTTTGCTGGGCCTAAATTTTTTAGGATACATTTTTTTGGTTTGCTTTCCTCAGCCTGTTGAAGTTGGAGTATTCTTACTGGGTATTCTTTTCTGTCTTCACAAGTTGAGAACCCATGTTTCTTGTTCTCTGTGAGATGTAGGTGGAACAAGAAATTGTGCATTCAAAGGTGTTCTCCATTTATACAGGTCTTACGCATTTTTGGGTTCTGTGTACTCAAGAATTTTAACATCTCGTATATAGCTGTTTCTCACCCATGTTGCAAAAGGGGCCTAGACTTCTATTGAGGGTGCAAAGAATAGTTCCACTGTCTTCTTTCCAGGCATGTTGTAGGAGGTGAGCTGGGAGAATAGGCTGACAGCCTGTCACATGTAAAAGTTCAACATTGTCACTCCATGTCTTGTCTCATAACAGCCTGTCACTTGTAAAAGTTCAACATTGTCACTCCATGTCTTGTCTCATAACAGCCTGTCACATGTAAAAGTTCAACATTGTCACTCCATGTCTTGTCTCATAACAGCCTGTCACTTGTAAAAGTTCAACATTGTCACTCCATGTCTTGTCTCATAACAGCCTGTCACATGTAAAAGTTCAACATTGTCACTCCATGTCTTGTCTCAATTTCTTGCTTTGTCTTCTGTCATATGGTCCCCATAGATGATGAAGAGGTGCAGGCCACTACACCTTTGTCCTGGACAGACACCTGGTTAGCGGGTAATGCTAGGTGTGCCGTCACTGCGAATGGGTCAACAGATCTGACAGAAGAATGACAAACTAGTTGATACAGAAGTACATGCTCCACTTCTGGCAGATATGATGGTCTTAAGTTAATGCTGCACTGGAATGCTTCCCTTCAGGAAATAAACATGCATCCATAAAAACCTACTCTAATGCAACCATTCCTTTGAGACAACAAATCTTATACAATGCTGGATGTCCTCTCGGTTACTCAAGTGAGGACCTGTGCTTTTGTCATAAAGGCTATGGTCTATCCAAGAACACTACCTGATCATAGCTAAAGGGATTATTTTCATCATAGCTTTTTCTCACAACAGCTACATTCCTTACACATACACACACGCTTACACACACTCACATGCACACAATGCAAACATCCCCTGTACCATATAATACTCTGTTTTGTTTTTGTTAGTTTATCCCCACAAATTTGAACACCAGAGCTCTTGTATACTTCATGCAAAATCAGGATCAGCAACAGTCATGTGACCATGCACCAGTCATGTGGACAGGCACCACAGTCATGTGTACATGTGGACAGGCACCACAGTCATGTGTACATGTGGACAGGCACCACAGTCATGTGGACAGGCACCACAGTCATGTGGACAGGCACCACATACAAAATAACATATACTTCAAGAATGTCATGAGTATAATATATTGAAACAATTATACTGACCTATAGGTTGGTTGGTTACCGATCCAGCGGTCCATTGACTGACTTATAGAAACAACACTACAATCAAAGCTGTGTGGACCCATGTATGAGCTGCTAAAGACGATGAACTTTATTATGGAGACAAAACTACAGATATAGATCTATTGTAAGCGAATGAGAGAAGAAGATATCTCTTTGTTCAATTTGTGGAGGGCGAAATTCTTCTGAACTTTATTTCATACCCATAAGATTCCCAACTCTCAGCTGCTTTGAGGACACCTTCCAGTGACATAAGTACATTTTCTGAGATGTTTTAAGTTCATCACTTGTCTCTTTTACTAAGTACTCAACGGTCAGTACTGGAAATTCTAGAATATTCCTGAGAAATTAGTTTGAAGTACTGTAAATGGTCTTTATCATTTTTTTACATCAATCGATAAATAAATAAATTATTCAATCAATCAAGCACCATGCTGAATGGAGTAGGCAATCATGCATATCCACAACTCTGTCTCTTGTGTTTTTAATAAGTTCAGTTGGTGACACAGTGACAACTCATCCATAAATTTCTCTTTTTGCCTTCCTCTGTCTCTTCTCCCTTGATCTTTCAGGTGGTTACTAAATGTTCAAGTTGTACTTTTCTCATCACATGCCCTAAAAATCTTGATTGTCTGTTTCTAATTTTTGCTATAATTTTTAGTTTTACTTCAGCATCTCTGAGAACTTCTACATTATTTTTTTTACATAAGATTAGCTAATAATTTTTTATTGATTTTTTTTTTCTAGGTCTTCTCATTGTGAAGAACATTCTCACTGAACTTTTAAAATTAGTGACCTCATCACATCAGGAAACAGCATCAGCATCAGCTGCCTGCCTTGGAGCTATTGGACCAATAGATTTACAGAGTTTGTCTTTTCCTGAAAGACCTGTACAAACCAGTTATACATTGGCAGCTGAAGCATTCAAAGGTCATCGTTATGAGAAATACTGCTGGTTGTTTCATGCCTTGGACAACTATCTTCTGGACAAGAGGTGAGATATGATTCTGTATTGCTTAAATAGATTTCTTATTCATTGAGTCTGGGCTTAGCCATATTTGTAAGTCTGGGTAAGATGGTTGCACAAAGAAAGTCCAGCTATATCGACACACAAATGTACTAGTGACACTTAGAAACATGTCCAGTTACAAAATCTCTATTTTTAGATGACCTCTTGACAGCTTGAAGAACATAGAATTTTATATCATTGACATGATCATATTAAAGCTATGAGGTGACGTTAAATGTGTGGTTTAACCTGTAGCAAGTCAGATTAAAAAATACGAAACGTCTCCCTGCCACCGGATTCTTTTTTGAACATTTGCGTTATTGATGGTGACTGTTTTGAAAATGTGATAATTTTTTGGTTGTTAGAGATATTTAAATAATATTTGCACATATAAATAAAGAATTGAATTATGCATATATTGGTGTAATTTATGTACGTGTGTGTGTGTGATACCAGACGTATGAGAAAGTGGTAAAGACGTTTTTCACAAAAAACATATATTTTATAACAAATAGAGAGGAAAAAAATTATTAAAAAAATAACTTACCTTAGTTATCGAATTCCTTGGCAACACTGTAAACTAAATCACACAAATCTGTTGTATTTATGTTCTTTCACTGCAAAATATTCTAAATATAGCCGGGAGAACTGTATAAAACATGTAGATTTGCGGTAAAATCGTTCTTTGAGATTAGGTCTAGAGCCATTTTTTGTGCTACTTCCACATATTCGATATCAAACGTCTACAAGTCTCCAAACCAACGCGGCATTCTGTATATTCACTGCTGTGAAACTAAATAACTCAATAATTCATGATTCAAGCCACGATTCAATGTTATTTTATTCAAAATACGATGAAAGAAAGGTCTATAAAATCGGTCGACCATCATGTCATCGTACCGGTGTGCCGATGTGGTCAGATTAATTGCTATAAAATTTGTATCTTCTGGCTAGCCATTGTTACAACGATCATGTCGGACGTAGGAATGAACCGGCTTCAATAGCGCATGTTCTCGAATCAGGCTGTGGGGCGTCTATTATAACGATATCTCATTGGATGGGGTATGTCGCCAACGGCGTTAGCCGCCATTTTAGTTTTTGGCGGCTGGACTTGATATAGGCTTGGTGAAGGTTAATGTGGCTGAAAGTTACACCATAAAATGGCTGCAGACTCATGTGATTGAATGTCTGCATACACAGTGGTAGAACTTGTCTTCTTTATATGCAGATGTATCTTCTCTGAGTAGAAGAATTCTGGTTTTCTCATGTGCTCAGCTTGTTAGCCAATAGTTGACTAGAAGCTGCATGAATTGTGTCACTTCAGAACTTGCTCAGTAATATTTCTAGACTTTTACCAAACATGAGTCCTAGTAGACATTTCCTGGTGACTAGGTACACCACTTGTTATTTTTGTCCATGCAAACCATAAGTAATGAAATTCAAAACTCAATCTTGTTGGCAGACTATTAACTGTGACACTACAGTACGTATTTATTTCTTTTTGCGTTATACCCTTTATGTCTTGCAGCGTCAGGCGTAGGAGAGTTTCTGGAGATGACCTTTTTGTGTGCTTCACATATGTTACCATATGTTTTTTTGTGTTGCTTCTTTTATTTCTGTAATCCATCTTTTGAATTAGCACATATAAGATTATAACATATGTCTGTGTGTACTGCGAGCGAAACAGTCTCTTTACACAGATAGCAGCTTCATTTGTCACATCATGAAAACATCTATCAGTAAGATTTAATTGCATCACATGCAGATTTGTTACAATTGAATAACATGCAGAATAACACATTCCTGAAGAAATCTTACCTTTAAATTTTTAGTGTGAATAAGCAATTGTAATTTGTCATAATTAATTTGTGTAAATTCATTGTAATCACTAAGCAGACAGAAATAATAAAAAGCAGAGAAAGTGTGTACAGTGAACATGACTGCGTGCAGTTTGGGAAATATATTATGATTTCACTGCAAGTACATTACGTGGAAAAATGAGCTTCACCATTTGTCTGTTTAAAGAATATCCAGTAAAGTACAGCCCAAACTTATATTTTTGGTTTCTCAAACATATGGCTTTTTTTTCTGTTACATATCATATACTTTCTTCAAAGTCATGCAACAATTTGGCAACCATGAGTGCTTTCAGATTACACACACTGCTGTACCAAGCTATGTAGTCCACCATACTAAATCCTTGTATATCTACAGTCTACAAGTGGTGAAAACAGCTGGTGACATTCTGAAGAAGGTCATGGACACAACAGCTGGTGGTAATTTTGAGGTTGAGTATACAAAAATTTTGAAGGATAGGAGCTTCCTGTTTCATTATCTACATCCATTCAAGACTTTTGACAACAGAGATTGTGTAAGTTATCTGCTGCTGTTTGTGTGTATATTAGCAGATTTATTATTTGACATAGATTATGGGGTTCTTGTCAAAGTGGATATATAATTACCAAGAAGCCAGAGAAGGTCCAACATATTTGGGTCCATTCTTTGCCAGGATGCTACACAGACTTTAATTATTTAAAAAAATAATATTTTAAATTCATATTTTTTTCTTATTTGTTTTTCTTATTATGTTTTTTAAGACAAAGATCTATGATTGAGACATCAACCATTTTTATCCTTAATTATTTTAATAGTTTTGTGTATTAGTAATGTTAGATATTTGTATAGCATATTTGTTTATTCACTATTATCACTTGTTAAACTGGGTTTGCTGCAAGATTATGAATGGTACATCAGCAGTTGTGTCTTCTTCTGTATTTGTCCACAAACTCCTGCAGATTAGCAGGATGTAGTGTGGAGAACATAATGTATTGTGCCATGGTTTATATATTAGCTATGATATCTGCACTTTTCGGACTGATACATACGACTTCAGCATATCTTCTGTGCCACTTTGACCATCTATGGGTTAGGAAAACCAACTCCACCCCCAAAACCTCCTTAGTTGTTTGCTATGAGATGTGTGGCAAGTAAAATAGTGTTGCTATTCTTTGCTCCCCTCTCAATTCCTTCAACATATAGTGAGCAGTTATAATAAAGTAAAGTAATTATTAGAAAACATGCACATATCTGGAGTCACATAAGAATTTGCCAATGGTATTTAAACACACATTCTCATTGTTAGGCGAATTTCATCCAAAAAGAAGGACTTTGGGTGCTTAACCTTTAGCAAGCTGTGTTTACAAATCAAAAAACTTCCCCCTGCCACTGAATTCTTTTTTGAGAATTTGTGTTATTGATTGTGGTTGTTTTAAAAATTTAATAACTTTTTTGTTGTTAGAGATAATTAATTAATATTTGTACATATAAATAAAGAATTGAATACTGCATATATTAGTGTATTTTTTTTTAAGTGTGTGTGTGATACCAGACGTATTAGAAAGTAGTAAAGATGATTTTTCACAAAAAAATAAAGAAATTATAACAGACAAAAGGAAAAAAAATTACTTATCTATGGTTTTTATATTTTCTGAAGTGGGAACCCTGTAAAATAAACTTAATTCAAATAGTATTTATGTGGTTTCATTGTCAAATCATCATAATGTCACTGGTAAGAATGAATGAACCTCATAGATTTGCCATAAATCGTTATCTGAAAGATAGACCTAGTCATTTTTTATCACTCCAACACAGTCAATATTCACCATCTAAATCATGAAAGCAGCGTGATCAATACTATATTCTATTCTAAAAATCAACTTACCTCTCAAAACACGTCAAACACACTAACGTTATCAGCTAGGCCTATATATCCCACAACTTCATCGAAGTCACTATGCCAATCATGGCTATATGCCGAAGGGACATGCGAATTTTCAACTTTTCCATCTTTCAAAATGTCGATATCCATGCTTCCGAAAGACTCAGTGTCACTAAAATTATCTCTATCTAAAGTGGAAATGAATAGGCTTCATCTGCGCATGTCCCAGTTTATGTGCATTACCAAATAAGGCTGTGCTACGTCATATAAACATGCCTTGTTTATGGACGGCCCCTGACACCTTTCGTCAAAACTAAGCTAGTACTGGAGGGGATCCGTACCACCCTTAGCTTGCTAAAGGTTAATGAACCATTTGATTATCAACCTACATTGCCCTGGAAACAGCACTTTAGAACTTTCTTTAAAGGTCTAAACAAATACAAGTCACATGACAATGTTGTTGATGTTTGTCCATTACAAGTGGTGATAACCATTTGTTACATTCACCGTAAGAAATTCTGTTAAAGGTATGCCCTTGTCTATGAGTTCATAGGTTACTGATAAGCCATATGATGAGCTAAAGATCATTGGACGGTTTGGGCATGGCATGATCACTTTTGATGGTGTTTTATTTGCTGTAACTTTATTCCTAATCTTTGCTATTGCGCTGCTACCTAAATCTCTTGTCATTTCTTCGCACAATGGTGCACTTTAAAAAAATTATAGAGCCACATGTAGCTCTGTTTTGTGCAGTATCATCCCATGTGTCATGGTTTATGTCGAAGATTTTCAGTGAGACTTGTAACGAGTCCTAAGAATGCATCTTTTAACCACTTTGAGAGCTAATTTTTTTAAAATTTCACCATAGAGTATTATTATTAGTCATTGATCTGACATACATACTACATAAACTGCCCAGTGAGTTTGTGTCTGCTCCAGAATAGTATCAATACTAGCGATACTAGCTCTTTCAAGGACAGTGATATTTGGAATCATATTATCTTTTGATGTTTATCACCTTTTATACAAATTGTGTGGAAGTATGACAACAGATCAGGGCTGTAGGCTGTGTGTGGTACCAGATCATGGCTGAAGGCTGTGTGTGGTACCAGATCAGGACTGTAAGCTGGGTGCGGAAACAGGTCTGGGCTGTAGGCTGGATGTGGCAACAGTTCAGGGCTGCAGTCTGGGTGTGCTAACAGATCAGGACTGTAAGCTGGATGCGGGAACAGGTCTGGGCTGTAGGCTGGGTGTGGCAGAACTTTTCGTAATTTTTTTTTCTGTGATAGTACTTCCTGCACGACTTTTGTTACATATGGGCATGCATTACAATCACACTGGCCATTCTTTTGCATTTGTTCTCAAACTCCTGCAGATTGGCAGGATGTAGTCTAAAAAATTGAATATGGTTTGTCATGGTTTGTAGCTTTGCTACAATATCTACACCTTTTGATCTTACACATCTGATTTCAACATGACTTCTGGGTTATTGTGATCGTCTGTGGGATGACCAACGTAACCCCAAAACCTTCTTAGTTTCTACTTATAATGTGCATGGCAGGTAAGGGGGGGGGGGGGGGGCTATTCTTTTGGGCCGACAACATGTGTGACACTGGCCATGTTGTCAATCTCCTGCAGGCAGCAAACACTATAAAAGGATAAATCCTCAGTATTAGGAGCAACCTAACATACTAAGGCAGTGAGGGCTGGTACAACACAAAACAGAGTTATGTAGGGAGTGCTGCAGAAAAATACAACACACTAACGAAATCAAAAGAAACAAATGATGTTTTGACTAAAAAGTCTTCATGAGGACAAAAAAGCAACGTATGTTTTGTATTTTTCTGCAGCAGACACTACTTGCAAGGAGAATGACCACATATGATCATATGTACCTTGAACTATAATTATGATGCTAACTATGATATTTAATTCTCCTTGAGCTATAATTATGTTGTTAACTATGATATTTTATTCTCCAAGAACTATAATTATGATATTAACTATGATATTTCATTCTCCTTGAATGCTGGTATAGGTGTTAGTATGAACACATTTTGTTTGATCATGTGTCATACTTGCAATACAGTGTGTGTATTTATTGTACTATTTTGTTGACGCTGATTTATTCAAGTAGTTGGATTGCTGATGTAGTCAAGCACTTAGGTCACTAGTCAATTGGTTAAATTGCTGCTGGCATAATCAGGTTGTACATGTCTTCTTATAAGTCGCTCGCTCTTTCTATGCCAGGCTAGTTTAAACAGAAATCAGAATCAGTGTCTCCTCACTCAAGGAGCCTACATAGGTGGAAGTGCCAGGATTAGAGCAATTACATAGTAACTGTGGCAAACAATTGTAATTATTCCCCAACCTAGAAGGTTTGGGTACACAATTTTCAACTGTGTTCCTATAGATGTGAGTTGTCAAGAGTTGAACACTGTATGATGGGAAATAAATCAAATTTTATATGGACTCTCAAAAGAATAGTTTATTTATGTAAATTTGATCTCACCAAATTGGTTTAACGTATTCTAATATCTCTCACAGGTTATGGCCCCTCCAGATCTGAGCCAAACAAGTGTACATACTTTTAGAATGTTTGCTGACAAGCCTGAACTATGGCTAGGCAGTGGAGACAGTCTGAATGAGGAGATATCTCATGAAATTTGGATTAAGACTCTTACAGAAGCTTTGATGGCCTCTGGTGCAGTTAGAGATGAGATTCTGAAACTGATTGGGCCAATGTTTTCTCTCAAGGTATGTGCATGGACAAAAGTGTATAGGTTGTTTACTGATTGTTAACCTTTAAACTCTGCAGTCGCAATATTGCGCCTATGAGCACAGCTCCATTGTGCCTGCAGGCGCAATCCCGCTACATAGGACATCGCCCGATTCCCGAGTACGGAACTTCACAAAGTAATGATCCCGTGACGTATAAAACACGGCAAACGAAGCTAGGAATACGTCGCAGTTTAAAGGTCAAATTCCTTTACTCATTATGATTGCAAGAAGAGAGAAAGCCGGCTGGTTTTGTCAACAAATTTCTGGAAAGACGTTGGCCATATTTTACTATGAAATTGAGTACCGCGTGACATGGCTAAGTGATCGTGAATACATGTTTTAATTGTTGTTTTTTATGTTTAATATGTTGTTATTTGATAAGAATGTTTGTGTAGTCGTTCAAAAACACAAAAATAATATGTATCAGGGGTGCCACGTGTGTGCTTAGACAATAATTACGCTGCGTGTCGGGCTAGACCTAGTGTTTACCGGACGGACGTTATATGCGATTTATTATACACTACATGTTTTAATTGTTGTTTTTTGTGTTTAATATGTTGTTATTTGATAAGAATGTTTGTGTAGTTGTTCTAAAAAACACAAAAATAATATGTATCAGGGGTGCCACATGTGTGCATAGACAATAATTACGTTACGTGTCGGGATAGACCTAGTGTTTACCGGACGGACATTATATGCGATTTCTTCACGTTTTATTAGTTTTTTTAGTTCATATTATATTAGTTTTGATATAAAACAATATATATACAATAAGTATAGGTATTTATGAGGATTTTATCAATGATTCCATGCATTTCTCAAGTATTAGGGTCGTCAAGAAGTTATATGTGCGATTTGAAAATGGCGTTTTGCAATTTTTTCCCCGAATTTTCAACTTCACAACTTGCTCACAACTGTCATATCATACATGCAACAACAACAAAAAAATGACTATATTCACTATTCACTCCTTTATTTAGATGTGCACAAATTATTTTGATATCTTTTAAAACAAAAATGTTATCACGTTTTCAAAACACCCACCATCAATAACGCAAATTTTCCATAAAAGAATTCAGGCCCAAGGGGATGTTTTTTAATTTTTAATTCAGGGCCCTAAAGGTTAAATAATATGTGGGAAGTCTGAATGTCTCAAAAGTTGCCATCAGACCAACCACCTTTTAATAGCAAGCCCCTTAGTAGGTGACATACCTCTATAGTGAGGCTTTCCTTTAGTCTTTCTTTTCACATTATACCCCTTTATACCTTGCAGCATCAGGGGTAGAAGAGTTCTCTGGAGACTGCCTTTTTGTGTGATTCATATATGTTTGACTGTTTTATTTCTGTAATCTATGTTTTGCATGGTCTGTCCCTGGCTTTGTATCCATTGTGTCTGTATGGCAGTACATTATGAGGGGCACTAGTTAGATAGTCGTTGGATCATCGTCACTGCACTCCGCACAAGTCCATAGGTACTCAGATCTCTCCTTGATTGTAGCCGCCATTACATGTTGACTGACGGTGCCAGTATGCAGTTGATTGACTATCTTCTTTCTTGCCAACGAAACCGCTCCTGTCTAGCGACACCACATTTCAAACCAAATTCCTTTATTTTAGTCATGGAACAACAGTCATCATCACTTATACAGTCATTTGTTCATGCGTATTCCCATAGGGCATTGAGGGGCCCTATCTGATGGTAGTCTGAAAGTTTATGAAAACCACTTAATCTCTTATCTTCTGATGTAATCCAAGATTGCCATTGTGTTTGTTAATCTTCTTATCTTTTCATTTCTAATTCTGTCTTATTGTTACTCTGAGAATTCTACATCGACAAGTCATTTCCTTTTTGTGGAGGCCTCAAATACTTCATCTCTGATATTATGTTTTTCTCTTCTCAAAGTAGGAGGCCTCTTCTCAACTCATTGCTCGCTATTGAAGTAACATGTATTCTGAAGGAAGGGGCGATAAATCTTTAATGATGATAAACAGCCCAACGTACTAGAAATGTAAGGGTTGGGGCATCACATGACTATATAAGGGAAAAACAGAAAAAGGAGTGTAGACAATATTAAAATACACAATATACTTTTGTCCTGTTGAAGACTTTTGTTGAGACTGTGCCTGTTTTTGTGCTGGTTGTTAGTATATTTGTGTACTGTAATATTGGCTGCGCTCTTTCCTATTATAATTTGTTTCTGTATTCTGAAGAAAATTTAGCATGAAATGTCATCCTCATTAAAACTGTTCACTCGTTATTCCCGTATTGATTCTATAATTATGATTGTCAGAACAGTGGTAGATAATGCAGTAGTTACAGTATTCCTGTATTGATTCTATAATAATGATTGTCAGAACAGTGGTAGATAATGCAGTAGTTACAGTATTCCTGTATTGATTCTATAATTATGATTGTCAGAACAGTGGTAGATGATGCAGTAGTTACAGTATTCCTGTATTGATTCTATAATAATGATTGTCAGAACAGTGGTAGATGATGCAGTAGTTACAGTATTCCTGTATTGATTCTATAATTATGATTGTCAGAACAGTATTAGGTGATGCAGTAGTTAAAGTATTATCTGTAGATATTGTTAAAATGGCAGCTGTAGTAATAGTAGAAGTCTTCTACATTTCTTTAATTAGTTAGTTAATCATCGGATCATCATCTCTGTACTCCTGAAAAATCCATAGGTGCTCCAATCTCTCCCTGAGCGTATCGGCCATTACACATCTGCTGATAGTTATGGTTCTATGTTGGTTGACCATCATTCTTCTGCAAACTGCTCCCTTCTGGTGACCCCACATTTGAAACCGTGTTCCTTAATTCTAGCCATTGAATAAGAATCATCATCCATGTCAAGTTCACTTTCACGTGCTTTCTCCCGTAGAAAATTCAACACATTTCTTTAGTCTTGCTATAGCGAATTCTATGTTTCTGTCTTTTATAGCCTTTATCAAGAAACAGAAATAAGACAATTTGTTGGACCTACCCTGGAATATTTTGTCTCCAATATAGAACTGCACAAAATATGCCCTTTCTATACTTTACCTTCATCCAAAAATATCTGGAAAGTAATGGGTGTGCATAGGTTTGCACTGAATGCAGATATGTAAAATCTAGTGACTTTTAACCTTTAACCCACTTTTTTAAGCATCTGTGCTAACACTCCTGCTGATATCTCTTGTAGCAGTACAATGTTCGCAATAGATATTTAGCAGTACAATGTTCGCAATAGATATTTAGCAGTACAATGTTCGCAATAGATATTTAGCAGTACAATGTTCGCAATAGATATTTAGCAGTACAATGTTCGCAATAGATATTTAGCAGTACAATGTTCGCAATAGATATTTAGCAGTACAATGTTCGCAATAGATACTTAGCAGTACAATTTTTCCACTAGATATTTAGCAGATTAACTTTCTGTTCAAGTATACAATAGTTTGTTACTTGAAACATTTGAAACATGAACTTTCTGTTCAAGTATACAATAGTTTGTTACTTGAAACATTTGAAACATGAACTTTCTGTTCAAGTATACAATAGTTTGTTACTTGAAACATTTGAAACATGAACTTTCTGTTCAAGTATACAATAGTTTGTTATTTGAAACATTTGAAACATGAACTTTCTGTTCAAGTATACAATAGTTTGTTACTTTAAACATTTGAAACATGAACTTTCTGTTTTCTTTCTCAGAGCCAATTCTGTGAAGAGAGTTTGCCATTTCTTATTCATAACATTCTTGAAGAAGGTGATGCTGAAATAAGACAAGTTCTTTCATCAAATATATCCTCCTTCTTTCATTCCCATTGTTTATGTGCTTTGTCATCTTCTGATGAATCAGGTAAGCATAGGCTTAGTTTAATTTTGAGCTTATAAAATGGATAATTATTTTGTTGTACCACTCTCTATGTGAATCCTCAGGCCCCTTGTAATAGAAGAAAGGATATATTTCTTCCCCACTAATAGTTAACATAATTTGTCAATAGGCACCTGATACTCTTTTGGAAGTTAAAATGAATAGGTAATGATGCACATTCCTGACCATAAGTATCTTCATTCATTCATTTTCCTTTAGCTCTGAAGTTAGCACATACCGTTAAATTCCGTGTATAACCCGAGAATTTTTGGACAATAAACAGAGATGACTTCATACTCTTCGTCTTATAATCGAGTAACATCAAATTAAAAAAAAAAATTACGTCCAAATCACAGTAAAAAAGGAGAAAAACACTTTAAAAAAAATGCCAGTGACAACTCACATGTCCCGATATATTAAGCCAGGATAAAATGACTAGGGCTCTCCAACAATCTAGAGCGTACTACCATACTGCTAAGCCTCTAATTACATTAATTTCTATATATCATACAATATTTCCTTCGAAACCTCCGATATTTCTTGATAAAACTCACTTACTAGGTCTATATCGTTATTTCCGACATGCCATGCCCGCCATTTTTACTGAGCTTAATTTCCCCGGAAATGCTTTTTTTAGCAATGGGTATTACCGTTTTTTATATATTGACCAAAATACGGTAATGGTCTGTGAAAAAACGAAATATGGTAGCCTAAGCTGATCTACCAGTAACACATGTTTATCATCAAGGCCCAGTCTTGTTTGTGTAGGGAAACACCGACTACCAGTAGTCTAAACACTGTCACACACTTTCATTTTGGGTAAAGCAAATGTTACAACAGTTACTGACCGTCTACTAGGCTATAAGACCTGTGTACAGAAAATGTAAAAACACATCAAAGGCAGATTTTGAGTATTTCCGTGCATGTGCTGGTCGGCCTTGCCAATTTTTAACATGCGACTCCAAGTATATAAATAGGGACCAAGACAATAATCAGAAACATAAAGAATGAAGTCCTAATTAATTCTGTACAGAGGTCTTTTTCTACATTCAACGGTCTTGCACAATGCACAAACACGGTCTTGCACAAACATGTAACTGACATCCAAAACTTTGCTACTTAGGCAGTGTTGGGGGGGATGGCGGAGAGAAATAAATAGTGAAACAAGAAATAAATAGTGAAACTCGTCTGAGCTGTGCCTCATGTTTATATTACTGTATAAGGTAAACATACAGGTCACACAAAGTTCAAACTCTTTGTTAAGTTCAAACTGTTGATTCTGTATCTTTTAAAAACAAAGCCTGGGAATGACTGTCTGCAATATTTTTGTGAGAACTCGGTGGCAAATACCGGTAGTTACATACTGGTACTCTGTATATTCTGTTAATTAGTCCAGCCCACTGAGGCTGAAGATGGACTACTGGCCCTACCCATTTCAATCGGCTCAACCAATCCACGTTTCCCTCACATTATGTGATGCCATTCAGATAAGTGACTAAAATGTAATCTTTCTTTATAGAAGATTTGAAACGGGTTCCAAATCACAACACATCATAGGCATTTTGTAGTAAAATTGCACCGTAATTGATTCCCTCCCCCAACCACTGTACATTTAGTGGAAGAAGAGATCAATTTCACAATCCTCTGTTATGTTTATTTTATTACCTTATTCTCCCCACATGATAAACATAACCAGGAACAAATTTCAAACTCTTCTGTATCTTATAAAAACAAACGTGATCTTGCTGTCTTGCCTTTCATCATTTCCCACTTAAACGTCACTGTCAGAAGCCAGTGACATAATAGTTACGTAGTAATTACTATTCACTAGCGCTGTTCCGCGTCATAACGTCCAGACACCCAACACAGACAATTCATTCAGGAAAAACTTTGTTCCCCAAAGTCTTGCCACCTCATAAACCGTCTATAGTCATGGATAGGGAAGTCAGCCTACGGGTATTCATTATTTTCGGATATATTGATCCAGAATACAGTAGCCACCGGGGTTTCATTCCTTGATTCATTCAAGTTACGTGAGTGAAGCAAATGAAAGGAATGCTATTTTCTTAGAGTTGCAAAAGTTTGTGTTAATTTCCATTTAGCATGTCGGTTCTTTCTTATGATGATGTTCATTATTGCCGGCTTTGTTAAGTTGGGGATGTCGGTCTATAGTAGGACTTTCGACTTTCTCCACTTTTGGGAAGGGATAGTTAGGTTATCGGCCTACAATCGGATGGGTTTATATTCAGAATTTAACGGTAGGTCAGATCTCTCCAATTCTGTCTGTTCAAAGCTATTCTGTGCAGTTCTTGAATAGTATAAATATTGTTTGTTTTAATTTCTCTAAGTATTGTTCTTCTGAGTGTTTTTTTCGGTCTACCCCTGCCTCTTTTGCCTGTAGGTATCCATTCAAGAGATTATCTAAGTAACTATCTTAAAGCTGCTATAAAAATAACTATAGGTTTGTTTAATTTCATCAATACTGTATCAATATAAAATAGGAGGTCATTAAACAAGTGCTGCTGACACTTTTTTGATTTTCCATATGATAGTAGTATTGTGATATAAGGAGTTGACTCTGTGGTAACTAGGCCTGAAATGTTAGCTCAGGTTGCAGAGTCTAGGCCACTTGTGTTCTTTCTCAGCATGTCATAAGAGGCCACTAAGGAAAGTTGGAGGAAATCTAGTGACCTGTCACCTGTGAAAAAAATCACTGTAGCTACAGAAACGTGAACAATAGGTACCAATTTTAGCTTAGAATAGTTAGGGACTCTGACAACAGAGAATATTACATTTTGCAGCTAAAGCCAACAGGGCATTGTGGGACCAATATCACTTCTCAGTGAATTTGTAGAAAGACACGGAGAAGAGAGAGACCATGATGGATTTGATAGAGGTGGCAATCACATGAAATGAGGCTGAGAAAATGTCCAAGGATAGAAACAAATGGAACTTTTTTTGTCCATGGCCAATGCATTTGAGGATGTTGTAAACAGCCTAAGGACTTGATTAATTTATAAGAGGATATAAGCTACAATCCATGGTGATGGTGGATGTGACTTGCAAGAGCAGTCTAAGTCAAAAAGAGTTCTTCACAGTATGTATAAGGATTCTCAGAGTGACTTGTGCCAGCATGTGCTGTTGTGTCTTCTCAAATGATGCAGTTGTCAATATCCAAATGTTGCTGAGTACTTCTACTCTTGGCAGTACAATGCCATTCTTTAAAAAAGTGTTGGTCTTCTGAAGTTGACTTAGTGATCCATACATTAAGTTAGTGACTGTTAAGGGTGTCTGTAAAAGTTTTTTCCTGGCAGTCAAAAGGTAAAGACAGTCAATAAGGAGTTGTTCCACTGTTTCATTGGTTTGAGAACATTGTCTAAAAATGGGTAGTGTGCTAAAATGATAAACAAATATAGATATTTAAATATCTAAGTAAAATCATTACAGAAGATGCTTGATGGTAAAAAAGCTTCAAATTCTAATTATAATTGCTGAAGAAGAGTTTTGCCATAGATAACAATTGCTATCCTTGGTTAATATCTGTTGACCCATGGGAAAGGATAACTTTCTTATTTTCTATCAGTTTTCTGTGGAAAATAGAACTGTTGCTCTTCAACAATTTCTCTACTGTGCCATCTTCTTCCTCTATGTCCACAAGGTTCCCATTGATGTGGTCTTTTCCTACACTGTTCTTCTCCAGGTGTTCCTCTATCATTCAGATCTTTTTTTCCTGTGGGTTCAAGTCTAGTGTCTGTATGGTTATGTTGTCAGGCTATTTTTGAGGGTATGTTCTATCCATATTCATTCTCTACTTTTTATTTCTATCTCCTCTGGCTCTGGCTAATTCTGTTCCAAAATTCCTCTCCTCATGTGAACTCTGGCCATCTAATGAAAAGACCTCATGTGAACTCTGGCCATCTAATGAAAAGTCCTCATGTGAACTGGCCATCTAATGAAAAGTCCTCATGTGAACTGGCCATCTAATGAAAAGTAGATAACAGAGACATCTATTGATAACTGTCTTCTGATATTGCCAGTTAATCTATGTTACACAAAGACATTGACATGTTACAAGAGAGATCAAGAGAAACAAGAAGTTTTTTAGGTATAGTAGTATCACAGAATTAAATGAGAAATTGGGAAGATAAAAAATCAAATGAAGAAATAGTTACAGATGTAAGAGCAAAAGAACAATTACTGGAAACAAATTCAAACCGGCAGCCTGTTTTAATGATGGCTGTTTGTCAAGCGCATAAGAAGAATATAAGACATTCACACCCAGATTACTGACTAGTTTCAGTGCCAGAAATTAAAGAAGTTGGATAGATTTTCCTAGTCTCGAGACCTTTTTCATTCCTGTTCAAAATGCAGGGGTTTTTCCAAACCAGGGTTAAACTTATCACTTGCAGACTCAAACACAATAGACTTATTGTTCTTCTATGTCATGTACATCTTCAATTATAAAGGAACATCATCATGTATGCTATATTGTGTTTATGGTATGTGATCCTAAAATAAAACAGACTTTGAAAATATGCCTACACTGGTTTCCATAGAAAAAGTTGCTGGAAAGCACAAATGACATAGAAACTTTATGTATTTCATTTTCTTTTGTATAGAATGCAAATTGTACAATGTAACTGTTTCAGGGAAATGCTGGGTTTATTAATATAAAAAACTGCATTTAATAAATTGAAGCATTAAACAAAACTAATGCTCATAACGGAGAAGTACTAACCACTTTACAAGAATAATCACCTGCTACAGATGTTTACAGATTACTCTTAACTTTTAAAGAGCCTTTCAATAGATGAATAACCCTACAACCTTCACAGTCGTGTTACACTTTCAATAGACAGAATATTTCTTCTTCTTCTTCAGCATTCATTCTCAAACTTCCACTGGATATCTCTTCTAGCAGGACCATGGTCCTATTAGATTTCCAGAAGGATGTAGTCCAGAGAATGGAAATGAGTTGTGTCTGTTTTATTTCCACCAATGGTCCGACACATCCGTCTTCTGCTGTAATAGACAGAATATAAAACAATACATTTAATAAATTGAGACACTAATCAAACATAATCATTTTAACAATGCAAATATAAAGTACCAAACAATCATATTGTTTACAACTAGTAGCAGATCTGTCACAGTAAACAAAGATGTGTACATTTTAAGAGTACTCATACCATTTTATGTGTCTTCACGCCACTAAGAAGGACATAACACTTTGTAGTATGAAAAACTGTGTACATACATTTTCAAAGTGGAGTTTTAATTTAGAATTTCTTGCTTCTTCTTCAGTGTTCATTCTCAAACTCCTGCTGGACCTCTCTTGTAGCAGGACATTGATCCATTCTAGATTTCCAACAGGATGTAGTTCAGAGAATGGAATTGCGCTGTGTTGCCATTTTATTTGCGCCAATGACCAGACACATACAATATTTATATATGTGAATGTGTAAATATGCATCTCAGCATTTATGTGAATATCAGTAGCATAGAGTATTTGTGATTGGTATTGTTGTGTAGGTGTAATGTTCATCTCTTATTAAAAGTTAATAATTAAAATGTTAATAAAATATCATGTGTTTCATTAATGTACTGAACACGTTTAATATTGTTTTTTGAATTGCATCAGCTGCACAACCCATCTGTTTCAATAAACAGTCTGTGAGAACTATGCTGAGAGTTGTGAAGTATCTAAGAAAACAGAAGAGAACAGTAAACAGGTACAGTTCTGTGTGCGTTGAGGTTGCTGATCATACACATGTTATTCACCCTTTAGCTGCTATATTGTTCGCAATAACAGATCCTAGAAACAAAAAGTGCTAAACTCTTTCCGCAATTACTTTTTCCCTTTGCTGATTCCTTTTTTAAGCAACAGAATTAAGAGAGCTTCCATGGTGCTGGTTTTTTAATGTCACCAGAAAATAAATACCGAATGGATGGGATAGTTTGTCACAGTTAAATTATTTTTAGAATTGAGGGGATAGAAAAAAGAGGGGTTAACTCATCAATAGTAGTAAGATAGAGGAACGGGTAAACTCGTGTGTGGCAGTTAAAGGGTTAAATTAGAGATATGTATAAATTAGATGAAGTCCCTTGATTCTGCCACCAGATTCTGTTTTGAAAATTTTAGTTTTTGTTTGGTGAGTGTTTAGTTTGGTGAGAGTTTAGAAAATGCAATAACTTTTTGTTTCTAGAGATTTAAAAAAAAATGTTTGCACATTTAAATAAAGAATTATGTACTGCAAATATGCGTGTATTTGTTTTTCTGTGTGTTGTACCAGAGGTGTGAGCATGTGATGAAGTTGTTTTTTCTCACAAAAAAATAAACAAAAACAACCACACATGGGTGTTTAGAAAACATAATAACATTTTTTATTAAAGATATTAAAATAATTTTTTCACATCTAATTAAAGAATTGAATACTGTATATATTGATCTAAGTTTTGTTTGTGTGCATATGATACAAGGGATGTGAGAAGGTTGTAAAATTGAAAAACATCATCATCAGGTAGCATTTATTGAATAGGATGCAGCAGCCATCACAGCCTTTCTGTCTATCTTGAGCCAGTCTTCCTGCTTCTTGTTATTGTCATGTTCAGGTAGCCTGTGATGTCTTGTGTTTATCTTTTTCTTGGTCTGCCTCTTGTTCGTCTCCCTGGCATCATCGTCTCCATTATGGTTTTTTCTAGGCTGTCATGGCATTTAATATGGCCAAAATATTGTAGTTTTCTGGAAAGAACCTTGTTGTTAGTCAGTTTTCTTTTACATTCATTTCTATCAGGATGACTACATTGTTGATAATTTTGATCCATGGATTCAGAGGATTGTTCTGTAACATTTTGTTTCAAATACTGCTATTTTATTTTTCACTTTGTTGGTGATTGTCCAGGAATCACACCCATATATTGCCACTGGGAATATGCATGCACTTAGGAATGTTAGTTTTGTTGTTTTGCAGCTGCTCAGCCATATGTTTTTCATTTGTATTAGCTTCTTTGACGCGATAGCCAACCTCCTTCTGACTTCTTCATAGCAATTTCCATTACTGTTGATAAGTGAACCAAGGTATTTGAAACTGGTGACTCTTTCTAATTCGCTGTTGTTGGTACTGATTCAGAACTTGCTAGTGGTTTTTTTGCTTCAGAAAAACTTCAAAATAAAATAACAAAAATATTTTCCGAAAATTGTGCGACTTTATTTATTTTCTGATACTGCCATCCTGAAAACATCGGTTTTACACACTGTAACACACCTAAATCAATTTTATTTGTGTCTTTTCCTGAAAAAAGTAACATAATATTGCAGGGGAACTAAATATAACTGCAATAAAATTTATAAAAGTAACTTACCATGTCCAAAAACATAGACCAAGTCTTGTTCTGTAAAATCCAACCTTAGTTCCATACTTGTTCAATGTCTTATAACGAACCTGATACTAGGCCTATATCTACTGATATCTAGGCCTATATCTACTGATACCTAGGCCTTTATCTACTGATATTTAGGCTTTTGTCACAATCCATATTGATTGTACATCATTATACATATTGAAGACCGGCCTTAGAAACCCGCTAATGGATTCTGTTGTTAATGGATCCAGCCAGCGTATACTGATGTATTAGTAATTCTAAAATGTATGTCTAAAAAATTTCTTAACAAAATGATGATGAAATAATCATTTAGCTATGCCAGGTAGCTCTTGACAGCCCGTAACCTTTCTAATACAAGAACAGGCTCCTCTCAGTTCTGTAACTAAAGCAACACCTGCATTCATATAAGGTTGTTTCAAAGGCATGGTTGACAAAGGGTGGATTATGGATGCATGTTTAGTCCTCGAAGAGAGACAATTCAGTGTGCCAGTATCCCAGGATTACCACGGAGCAGCACACAGTTCTGGGCCAACTATATCATTCTTTTGTCATATTTGTCGACACAACCGCAATGATGGCCCATCTAATATTCCCAGATACCTAGGACTGCCACAAAAGGACAAAGGTGCAATTTCTGCTGTCCTACATCTATCTCATCGTCCATGGAGATTAGTTGATAGAAGACACAAGTAAGAAATTGTGAAAATGATATTTTGACATGTTGTCAGCCCATCTCCCCCCACATTCCTTCATCACCTCTTACGACATAACAACATTTTGAAAAGAAGACCATAAGACCATGTGCCTATTCTTTGCACCCTTATAACTAGAAGTCCAGGCTCCCATACTCGTGATGTATCTTCACCCTAAAAACTAGAAGTCCAAGCTCCCACTCTAGCGATATATCTTCAAAAATGAACAACTATGAATGAAAGAAATCAGAACTTGTACTAATGTAATGTTGATTGTTGTAACTCTTCAACTTAGTGTTACCGGAAGGAAAATATTTTGTTCCATTTATTTTCCATGTCTTACATTTCAGGCAAGAAATATCACAGTCTGCATGGGACAATAATTTCTGGCTAGATATAGACTACCTAGAGGTGGCCAGGGCAGCTCTGCATTGTTCAGCCAACTTCTCAGCAGTTTTATTTGCAGAGATCTGGTGGGACAAACAGAGGTGAGATTTTCTATATTACATAGACATTCTCTAGAAAAGAAAGCTTATATTACTTTTTTATATTTGTGTCTGTTCTTTATTTCTGTAGGCAGGATTCCATCATGGAGGCAATTTTCTAAAAAAATTGTATACTAGCTGAGAGATGAAGTCCTTTGGATGCGAACAAATTCAGAAAATAAACTGTCCATTGCATTAGGGGAGTTCAACATTTTTAGGATTAAGTAGCGACACTGCCAAAGTTAGGTGTGTCAAGCCAGTGGCACAAATTAAGCAGCAACACAAAGCTTGTCCATTCTCTGGAATACATCCTGCTGGAAATCTAGAATAACCATTGACCTGCTACAAGAGAGTTCCAGCAAGACTTTCTGAGAACGCATACTAAAAAAAAAGATTACAACAACATTAATGAAGACATCATTAGGAAGAATTCGTGATCATTTGAAAAGGCTAGAATTACTGATTCAGTTCTTTGACGGAGAAGTACTGAGCTCGTTTCGGATGGCTAAGTTAACTGGTTAATATTAGCTGCATGCAGTAGTTGTGCATCTGGACTGTTCACAAAGCAATGACAGCATGAATCATATCTTGTATAGGACATTATTATTCAGCTATTGTTGAAATTTTAAATGCCACTATTACATCTAATGATATCACCAACACAGTATCTTTAACCACGCACAAGTTTGATTGATTTGTAAGACAGATTCACTAACTATATCACCAAGCCGACTGTGTGTGTAAATATTTCCTAAAATATAAAAAAACAACAGCCTTCTGATTTCCAAAAACATGCTGAGTTGATCCCAACTTTCTAAATAGATTATGCTACCAAAGAATCTGAGTCTGATTTACTTTTATTTGTTCTGTGTTCATACTGAAACTTGACAGCAATGTTGTGCTTCAAAATTGAGAAGCCAGTCTTGGTGGTAGGTTTTGTACACATTTCTAGGTCATTGTTAGTGTTCTTAAATCTCTGGAATCTTCCTGGTGTGGTGGTTAAGCTCTTTGCTTTCTGTTCAAGAAGTCATGGGTTCAAAAACTGAACACAATGTCTTGCTTATAAAGTGGATTTTTTCAGAGATCTCTGGGAAATATTGGTATGGAGTTGCATCTTATGAATTGTACTCTTTACAGGCAGCGTGCTAGCGATTTTGTCAAAATCGATAGAATACATATGGGGGAAAGCCAAGTAAATGAAGTCAATTATCTACACCTTTTGAGCCTCTTTTTTAGTATTCTTAAGCTCTTTTGTGTTGTCAGGTAATTTTTAAAATGAGTTTTCATTTATTATCCAGGAATAGTGAAAATAATAAGTCCAATGCTGGAAACAGTTTAAATTCTCAGACTTCAGAGTCCACTCAGGAATCCCAACTGGATCCTTTGACTCTTGTCAGCTCTCAAGGGGAGAATGGACAGAGGATACAGGAGCTACTGCTGGAGGCTTACAGGAATATAGGAGACCCAGATGGCATTTATGGCTGCGGAGCTGGAAAATTAGCTCATCCAATGGCAAGGTAAGTTTATGTACAGATAAAAGAAAGTATGTACGTGTTCATTGTTCTTACCTGTATATCAGTAACTAAATCAATTTCAACAGGTGGAGTTTCTTACTGATAAATGTCAACAGGTGGGGTTTCTTACTGATTCAATGTTCTTTCTGCCCCGGGAAGCTGAGGCAGTGCAATGTTAAGTTATTTGCCCAATGACCAGCAAACCCGGGTTTCAAATTCACTAATTATTTGTGGTTTGAAATAAAAATTATTCACATGGTTTACCCAGCCATCTGGAAGTATGGTGCCAGGGCTCACAATCTGGGAATGTTGAGGAATGGCGCCATTTAAACTGAGAAAGTGAGGTAGACAAAGTTAGTCAGATGGCTTCTGGTGAACCACTGATTTGGCAGCTGAGCATTTTAGGAAAGGAGTGTACTATGATGCTGGTTCATAACTCATATTACCTTGACCTTTATGTTCCTAATACAGGCCCTTGACAGCAATACAATGCCAGATTTGAAGGAAGATTATCAAGAAGCGTGCACCCAAAGGAAGGTAGTGCTACTGCGAATACCATCTCACTGTGGCATTCCAGGAAATTAAAAGGCAGATACACTAACAAAACATGTAGCAACACAGGTTGTAACATGTAAGATCAAGAATCTCCTACCAGGAAAAGAAGACTCATCAAAGCTATTAGAAAATTAACCACTCAAAAGAGAAACGATGGAGAAGAACAAAAAACACCAGGATAGGACAGAACAGAGTAAACGGTCACTTACTTGACTAAGACTGGTTCCATCTTCTCTGTGTTCATGTTGACAGACAGCACATATCATGGAAAATATCCTGTAAGATTCATCATCATCATCAAGTGCCGTCTCCGCAACGAAGGTTGGCTGCAACGTATCTCCAACATCTCCTGTCTCTTGTCTTGGTGGTGCACTCTGCCAGACTGTAACCTGTCCATCGTGTAATGCTACTCTCCCACTTGTATCTCTGCCTACCTCTTGCTCGCTTCCCTTTGACTTTACCCTCAAGTAAGGTCTTCAATAGGGTGTCATGTCTTTTAATGTGTCCAAAGTATTTTATTTGCCTGATCTTTATTTCTCTTAATAGTTCTTTCTTCATATTAAGTGTCTTTAGCACCTCTTTATTTGTTTTCTTCTCTTTCCATGATGTTCTCCCTATTCTTCTATATACCCACATCTCAAAGGCATCAATTTTGTCTTCTAATTGTTTATTTAGTGTCCATGTTTCTGAGCCATACATTAATATGGAATAGATGTAGCATTTTATAATTCTCATTTTTAACTTGTTTGTAATTTGTTTAGATATTAATAATTTCCTCATATCATTGAAGGTACTTTTAGCCATTCCTATTCTCCTTTTAACTTCTGTTTCACATCTCACACCTGTTTTTCCTTTCTAAAAATGTTAACATTTAGTTAGGCCACACGAGGCATTTCAGCTATTGTAGTCCTGAAGGGGTGTAACAGACCTGACATATTTATTACCCAGCGCTGAATGAAATAATTCGCTTGGAGGCTTGGATTTCGCTTCTGGTTCAAAGATACCGTTTCTCAATTTTGCGAATTTTATACAGCAGCCAGAGTGTGTGCATTTGCAAGCACAACTCAACATTTTCCATCCTCATATTTTTGTACAAGTCCTATTAGGTTGTCATTGTTTTTGACCAGTGCACATTCAATATTTATACAATATTTATAAGACAATTTCGTTGTTCTTCATGTTAATTTAGTAGGCCTAATATCATTACTTTACATACAGTGTCAAATTTGTTAGATCATCGTTTACCATAAGAATGTACAAATTAAACCTATTATGCCACGATCAAACACTAGTTTAGCATGTATATCTAGTTAGATCTCATTTTACTTGTGCAAATATGATCGAAATTAGTTACATTGCGCAATTAGATCATGTAAAAGATTCATTCTTTGTGTAGCATTAACGCTACGAACTTGTCTTCATGATAAGTTTTTGATAATTTTTCAATTGGTTGTCGGCACATATTAAGTCCAAAATAAACCTATTATGCCACCATCAAACACTAGTTTAGCATGTATATCTAGTTAGATCTCATTTTACTTGTGCAAATATGATCGAAATTAGTTACATTGCGCAATTAGATCATGTAAAAGATTCATTCTTTGTGTAGCATTAACGTTACGAACTTGTCTTCATGATAATTTTTCTATTCGTGGTCGGCAAATATAAGTCCAAAATAAACCTATTATGCCACCATCAAATACTAGTTTAGCTTGTATATCTAGTTAGATCTCATTTTACTTGTGCAAATATGATCGAAATTAGTTACATTGCGCAATTAGATCATGTAAAAGATTCATTCTTTGTGTAGCATTAACGTTACGAACTTGTCTTCATGATAATTTTTCTATTCGTGGTCGGCAAATATAAGTCCAAAATAAACCTATTATGCCACCATCAAACACTAGTTTAGCATGTATATCTAGTTAGATCTCATTTTACTTGTGCAAATATGATCGAAATTAGTTACATTGCGCAATTAGATCATGTAAAAGATTCATTCTTTGTGTAGCATTAACGCTACGAACTTGTCTTCATGATAATTTTTCAATTGGTTGTCGGCACATATTAAGTCCAAAATAAACCTATTATGCCACCATCAAACACTAGTTTAGCATGTATATCTAGTTAGATCTCATTTTACTTGTGCAAATATGATCGAAATTAGTTACATTGCGCAATTAGATCATGTAAAAGATTCATTCTTTGTGTAGCATTAACGTTACGAACTTGTCTTCATGATAATTTTTCTATTCGTGGTCGGCAAATATAAGTCCAAAATAAACCTATTATGCCACCATCAAATACTAGTTTAGCTTGTATATCTAGTTAGATCTCATTTTACTTGTGCAAATATGATCGAAATTAGTTGCATTGCGCAATTAGATCATGTAAAAGATTCATTCTTTGTGTAGCATTAACGTTACGAACTTGTCTTCATGATAATTTTTCTATTCGTGGTCGGCAAATATAAGTCCAAAATAAACCTATTATGCCACCATCAAATACTAGTTTAGCTTGTATATCTAGTTAGATCTCATTTTACTTGTGCAAATATGATCGAAATTAGTTACATTGCGCAATTAGATCATGTAAAAGATTCATTCTTTGTGTAGCATTAACGCTACGAACTTGTCTTCATGATAATTTTTCAATTGGTTGTCGGCAAATATTAAGTCCAAAATAAACCTATTATGCCACCATCAAACACTAGTTTAGCATGTATATCTAGTTAGATCTCATTTTACTTGTGCAAATATGATCGAAATTAGTTACATTGCGCAATTAGATCATGTAAAAGATTCATTCTTTGTGTAGCATTAACGTTACGAACTTGTCTTCATGATAATTTTTCTATTCGTGGTCGGCAAATATAAGTCCAAAATAAACCTATTATGCCACCATCAAATACTAGTTTAGCTTGTATATCTAGTTAGATCTCATTTTACTTGTGCAAATATGATCGAAATTAGTTACATTGCGCAATTAGATCATGTAAAAGATTCATTCTTTGTGTAGCATTAACGTTACGAACTTGTCTTCATGATAATTTTTCTATTCGTGGTCGGCAAATATAAGTCCAAAATAAACCTATTATGCCACCATCAAACACTAGTTTAGCATGTATATCTAGTTAGATCTCATTTTACTTGTGCAAATATGATCGAAATTAGTTACATTGCGCAATTAGATCATGTAAAAGATTCATTCTTTGTGTAGCATTAACGCTACGAACTTGTCTTCATGATAATTTTTCAATTGGTTGTCGGCAAATATTAAGTCCAAAATAAACCTATTATGCCACCATCAAACACTAGTTTAGCATGTATATCTAGTTAGATCTCATTTTACTTGTGCAAATATGATCGAAATTAGTTACATTGCGCAATTAGATCATGTAAAAGATTCATTCTTTGTGTAGCATTAACGTTATGAACTTGTCTTCATGATAATTTTTCTATTCGTGGTCGGCAAATATAAGTCCAAAATAAACCTATTATGCCACCATCAAATACTAGTTTAGCTTGTATATCTAGTTAGATCTCATTTTACTTGTGCAAATATGATCGAAATTAGTTACATTGCGCAATTAGATCATGTAAAAGATTCATTCTTTGTGTAGCATTAACGCTACGAACTTGTCTTCATGATAATTTTTCAATTGGTTGTCGGCAAATATTAAGTCCAAAATAAACCTATTATGCCACCATCAAACACTAGTTTAGCATGTATATCTAGTTAAATCTCATTTTACTTGTGCAAATATTAGAACATTATTAGAAGGAAGAACATTATCTAAGAAAGATAAAAGGATGCAGAAGAAACCACGGTCCTGTAGCTTATATCAAAGTGACCTGGCTAGTATTTATGGGATACATATCATGGACGATATTGAAACAAAACATTCAACCACATTGTGTGTCAAGTGTGTAATGCGAAATCATAAACTCAAAATCAACAAGGATAGTAAATCTCTAGCTCGAGCCAAATTGATAGCTACTAACAGTGCCCACATCTGGATGGATTTTAATCCTAACCTAACTGTTTTAGAATGTTCCGTGTGTAGTCATCATCAAAGTATGAACTGTGGCAGCATAAAAAGAAAGAGAGTTTTTGATAATTCTGATAATGATCATGATGTATCTGTGCCTGTGTTATTTCCTGCTACAGAAACAGAGGAAGATATTCTAATGTCAGTGACAGCAAGATTGTCTCCACAACTCACCAATAGTAATAACAATCCAACACATTTAACAGTACCCACAGCTCGCCGTTGTCTTCAATATAATAATGGAATATTTTCCACATTTGCAACAACTGCATATCCACAATGTAGCTATACCAGCACACCTTCCATATTTACACCTGCATTTGCACATCTTCACTATAACAGCACACCTTCCACATTTACAACACCTGCATATCCACAATGTAGTTATACCAGCACACCCTCCACATATTTTAGACCTTCAGCGCCCAATAACATACACGATTCTGCTATATCTAGCATATAACCTGCAGTTACAACATGTACAGTTTCTGAATTCAGAAAGTTAACATCAGACAGCGCCACTTCTCCCATGATGAAACATGACTTTAGTTTTAAAAAATCTATCAGCAAACCTATATCAGAACAGAACCATTGACAAATAAGGAGGAATTATTACTCACACATCTAATTAGAAGGAAGCTTTACAACAACCCTAATAAACTTTTACGGTGCAAAACAGGAGGACAACCTTTAGTGTTTCAAAGAATAATAGTTCCACGAAAACAAACAATCTAATTGGCACACCAACAAAAAGAAGAAGAACTAATTTGCTATGCAGCGTACGGAAACATATTGCATGAGATACGCGATACATGTGGGAGAATAACATCACAAGATGGATAGGGTACAGTCTAGCAGAGTGCATCACCAAAACAAGAGGCAGGGGATGTTGAGATCTGTTGCAGCCAATCTTTGTTGCAGAAATGGTACTAGATGATGTCTACCTGCCAAGTTTCTGGCTTGCCACCCCTGATTTCACCAGGGGACAATTGAAGGGTTTCTCTTATTTCCCTTGAATTTTCTAATTGCAATTGAATTGACAGTGGGCGTGAACAGTGAACACGCCCACCTCTGGTTTATTGATATCTCCTTAAAAACTAAAAGTCCGTCTAGTCACAGGTGTGATCTGCCATCATTTGTGACTATGTGTCCAAGATATTGATACTGTTTTACTTGTTGTAGTTTCTCTCCCTGTATGTTTATGTTTACCTCCTGTTCTTCTGTGTCTTTGCTGATTATCATGGTTCCTGTAAGATTGCTTTACACTAAACCAGTTACGGATGGAACACTGGCCTATAGAGACAAACATCCGCAGAAAGCTGTATCGCGGTTGTGAAGAACTCTCAAATACAGCAAGATTTATTAAGAAAACAGACATGCTGTGTGGGCATGTTACACTACGAATGCGAAGAAGTGCCTAAATTTCAATATGATGATCAGTTCCGCAGCCTTACCTGTGTATTGCCAAGATGTGAAAGGGAAGCAAATAATAGTAACACTGACCACCTGTCTATTGTTTGTTACTCAAAATTGAAGCAAAGAACAGCGTTATATGCCATGCATGTTATAGAAGGCAACTAAGTAGGTTATGGGATGAGTGGTGAGGTTCGCTGTCACATCCCATAGAGGGTCAAGATAACCCAGAACCCATGCTGAAGATGGATGTGTATGGTAGAAAGTGACATATATTTTAGCGAAACTGTAAACCATTGTTCTGACTTTGTGAAATGGATGCTGGAGATTTCTTCTAAAATTATCTCCCATTTTGCCATAAACAACTTCATGGTAGCTTGATTAACATTCAATCTTCTTCATTCACTAGGGGGCTGTCCATATATTATGTAAACAATGTTTTACCCCTCCTTTCAACAGTTGACACCTGTCAAAATAATTCAGAGATACCCACCATCCTCCCACAAAAAAACCCACAAAATTATGAACACACAAAGTACAAAAATAGTATATGATTTTTTTCAGATTTGTGGCAAAATGTTTCTAATTCAAATAATTTAATTGATGTATGAAAAGAATATTACTGACATCCACTTTTGAGAATTGGACAGCATTGGACCTTCTCCCTGTTATATAACTCAATATTTTTCAGGACTCTCCCAATAGTTGAGATAATTTATGGATAGCCCCCTTATCAAGAAATCCTCCTCAACATCAGTTTATAGTTTTCTATGCCTTTTAGTATGACACATGGCTTCTGGATCATTTTCATCCTTCATGGAATGGGACAGCTAACTCAGCCCCCTAAAACTCCTTAGTTGTTTTTTATGACATGCATTTTAGGTCATGCTGTTACTATTCTTTACTCCTATTTTTTGGCCAGGGCAACACACTGGTGGTATTGTACCCAAATAGTGACACTGCTTTCTGTTCTTTGAACATTTACTTCCATCAATGCTTTATTTTCACCTTGTTATTCAGAGTTCAGACTTACCTACATGAACAGCAGCATGACAGGGCCTTAACCACACTAGACATTGGAGTGTCTCACAATTCCTCCTCAGTTGCCATGCTCTTGCAGGTAAGTCAATATTGAGCATTGAGTAAATTGTGAAAGAACTCATATCATTAATTAAACTCTTAACCTGTCAGTTTGTAAATGGTACTAATTTGGAAACATCAACACAAAATTTCTCTGTTTTCCTTGTTGTAGTGTGGAGAATCTTATTCCTGTCCAGTTATTAATATTATCAATCCATACTTTCCTTTGTCTTCCTCTTATTATCCTACTCTCATTTGTCCCTTGCAGGACAGTCTTGGAAAAGGAACCATGCCTCATTATGTACCCCTACGACCCTGAAGGGTTATGGGTTTATTGATTTATTGATTGATGTGCCCAAGCCTCGCAAGTTTCCAATATTTCACCACTGACAGGAGATGTTCTTATTAGTTAGCCATTGGATTATCATCATTGCACTCCAGACACATCCATAGATGCTCCGATCTCCACTTGAGTGTATCCACCATTACATGATGACTGACAGTTACAGTTCTTTGTTGGTTGACGAACATTCATTTTGTTAATATGCAAGAACTTTTAAGAACTTATACCTAAAAGGCAATTACTGAAGTGTATACATTTTACACAGAAGAGCTTTTTAGGAGAATGATGATGAACCCCAGGGGAGTGTTAACTTGTCACCCTTCTTCATAGGGAAGAAGAGTGACAAGCACATACTCTCATGATGTTCTATGATCTGATGACTAACTAACGAGAACATCTGGCAGCGGTGAAACGTTAGAAACTTGTGTCTTTGGCACATAATGAGACATGTTTCCCTAAGACTGTTCTGTAGGGTATAAATCAGCATGGATATAAGAAGATGAGGACACAGGAAAGTATGGATGGATAATATTAAAAACTCTTTCCCAATGCCAGACAGCGATTTACTTTGAGCCCTAGCTTGGTATTTTTCTAGAATTGTTTTTTTTGGTGAGAAAATTTTCCTTACCTTTTCCAAATCCCAGATGACTTTTAGTCAATGTGGCTGTACGCTGCAATGT
The DNA here is from genome assembly GCA_034231615.1 of Meghimatium bilineatum. Taxonomy (NCBI): domain Eukaryota; kingdom Metazoa; phylum Mollusca; class Gastropoda; order Stylommatophora; family Philomycidae; genus Meghimatium; species Meghimatium bilineatum. Next base: position 56,581,452 of record CM067311.1, on the reverse strand, counting down.
CAAACATTGAACAGTTTTCTACACACTACTTTTCAGTAATTTTTTGCAATCTCAGGGCATGCTACAGATACATAGGTTGATTCCCTCCAATTAGATGAGACATGGGCTTTAGTAGAATTTATCACAGCTGATATCACGAGGTGGTTCAGTTAACTCCACACTCAATTTCTTTAATCACTTCTTTTGACATACATGGCAGTGGAGTGGTATTATTCTTTGCTCGTTATTCAGGTCTAGTTAACACACAAGTGTAGATGGATGAATAGATGAATGGATCTATGGATAGATATGTGGATGAATGGAAAGACAGATGGGTGGATGGATGGAGAGAAGGAAGTTATTATGTTATCCTTTGATTAAAATATAGATTTTGTTTTCTACTGTATTGTTTGTTTATTCTGCCTTTATATATATTCTTTTCCCGCTCATTCTCAAACTATCACTGGACTCTTATATCAGGACAATGGTCTTTCAAAATTTCCAGGAGGATGTAGTCCGAAATGCATTGTGTCGCTGTTTATTTGTGCCAATGGCCTGACACATCTGTCTTTGGCATTGGTAACTAATACATCATACCATAATGCTGTATACAGTACACACAAAATACAGAGAACTGGCCCTGTACGTACCGACTGGTCACCACACTCAGAGCTAACCATGGTTATGGATGCTTGACCTTTTGTTGTTGTCTTACCTCTCTACCGCCACAGATACCCACATCTTTGATATATATTTTACTGAAGTCTGGACCATATACCGTTAACATCAGGTCAGATTTGTCTATACTAACCAGAAACTGCAGCAATTTTAGCCAAATTCAATTAATTTATTTATCAAATTTGAAATATTTCAGACTGTTCAGTCATGTGGGGCAGATTATATTCTTCAATGGTGTTTATCAGATTTGAAGTACATCAGGAATGAATCACCAGCTTCAGCAATAACGTCATCCTCCTCAGTTTGTGTAACAGAAGAGTTGGAGGAATTTCATTATGAAGCAGCATGGAAACTTGCACATTGGGATTGTCACCTTCCAGCAAAGTAACTCTGATTTTTGTCATGTTGTCATAGTGTCAGTTTACCATGTTGTCATAGTGTCAGTTTGTCATGTTGTCATAGTGTCAGTTTGTCATGTTTTCATAGTGTCAGTTTGTCATGTTATCATAGTGTCAGTTTGTCATGTTGTCATAGTGTCAGTTTGTCATGTTGTCATAGTGTCAGTTTGTCATGTTGTCATAGTGTCAGTTTGTCATGTTGTCATAGTGTCAGTTTGTCATGTTGTCATAGTGTCAGTTTGTCATGTTATCATAGTGTCAGTTTGTCATGTTGTCATAGTATCAGTTTATCATTTTGCCATAGTGTCAGTTGCTCATAGTGTCAGTTGCTCATAGTGTCAGTTGCTCATAGTGTCAGTTTATCATTTTGCCATAGTGCCAGTTGCTCATAGTGTCAGTTTGTCATGTTATCATAATGTCAGTTTTTCATGTTATCACAGTGTCAGTTTGTCATGTTATCATAGTGTCAGTTTGTTATATTGTCATAATGTCAGTTTACCATGTTTTTATAGTGTAAGTTTGTTGTGTTGTCATAGTGAGAGTTTGTCATTTAGTCTTTTAGAAAGATTAATCATGGAGGACAAAGTTTCAGGAAAGAGAGCAAGAGGCAGATCATGATTATGGTGGACACATGATGTCGAAGACCTTCTGAGCATGACAGTAGAACAAGAGGGGCAGCTTGCACAGATCCAAGAGGCTTATAAAGTGGCAGTGAGAACAACGTTCTGTAAAGGACATGTCATATAGATAGCCTGTTATGATATATTCATTCATTCATTTTCCTTTTGCGCTGAAGTTAGCGCATAGGGCAGAGGTCAGATCTCTCCAATTCTGTCTGTTCAAAGCTATTCTGTGCAGTTCTTGAATAGTATGAATATTGGTTGTTTTAATTTCTCTAAGTATTGTTCTTTTGAGTGTTTATTTTGGTCTACCCCTTGCTCTTTTGCCTGTAGGTATCCATTCAAGAGATTGGTGGTGTATTCTGTTGGTGTCTGCGCATAGGACATGCCAGATGTAGGACCAACTGCGTTTTCTGATAACATCTGTGATGAAATTTTGATGTGTCTCTTCTCTGATTTTATCATTCAATTTGAATTCACCACTCCAATGGGTGTTATCAACAGACTTCTTTTACTTACCTTGGAAGCACTCTCTCTCGCGATGTCAACATTGATGTGGAAATTAACAAGAGACTGGCAAAAGCTAGTGCTGTATTTGGCGGATTACGCAAAAATGTATGGGACAGAAGAGGTATAAGAACAACCACCAAACTACAAGTATATCATGCTGCTGTTATACCAACCTTACTATACGCCTGCGAAACGTGGACAGTGTATGCTAGACATGCAAGAAAGTTAAATCATTTCCATCTTACCTGCCTACGTAAATTACTAAACATCCATTGGTGGGACAAAGTACCAGACTACGAGGTCTTGGAAAAATCAACCTCAATAAGCATCCACACAATACTTATGAAGGCGCAGGCACGCTGGGCAGGCCATCTTGTGCGTATGGAGAACTCGCGATTGCCAAAACAAATATATTATGGAGAACTCAAGGCAGGATTTCGAAAAGCTGGTGGACAGAAAAAGCGTTTCAAAGACACGCTCAAGTCATCCTTGAAACATCTTAACATTGACGTAGGCGCTTGGGAGAGCCTCGCTCAGGATAGAACGGCTTGGCGTTACAGCATTAGAACGGGAGCACTAGCGGCAGAAGAATTCAGACAAGAAACTGCAAGACAGAAGCGGACACGTAGAAAAGAAAAAACATCTTAACCTCACACAGATACCTTCTATTGTTGTCAATTCTGTAAAAGAACATTTTGTGCGCGCATTGGACTTGCTAGTCATTTAAAAACGCACTATTAACTTTATTATTTTATTATTTATTGTTATTATTATTATGGTTGAGTTTTTGGTCATCGTCTATCACGACGGACGAACATCATCATCATCATCATCATCAACAGACTTCTGTTACACAAATCGGTCTGGACTTTATGATGTTAGTTGATTAATCCAACGATCAACGGAATGACCCAGACTTGATTAGAGAAACACCCTCCATCAACGGACATCGCCACCGGAAGTCTATAAAGATCAACTATATGATATATAGTTGATCTTTATTTGCTTCTTATTTCCCACAGCTTCTAATATTTGCCTTTGTCTGATGTTTGCTTATTTCTAATATTTGTCTATCTCAAATGTTTTCTTACTTCTAATATTTGTATGGTTCTAAAGTTTTCTTACTCCTAATATTTGTCTGATTCTAAAGTTTTCTTATTCCTAATATTTGATTCTAAAGTTTTCTTACATCTAATATTTTTCTGATTCTAAAGTTTTCTTACACCTAATATTTGTCTGAAGGTAAAGTTTGCTTAACTTAAAAGTCTAAACATGTAAATGTATATGTATTGACACTCCAAGCACTGTCTTCTCTCTTGTGATGTCAGAAAAAAGAAGACAGCACCATTCCACCAGTCTATATATCAAGCCATGGTGTCATTCAAAGATGGTCATTTGAACATTGCAAAAGATGCTTTGGAGATAGCAAGGTGAGTTTTCCTCATCCTCTCATTGCAGCATGAGTATTCCTCTCCTTATGTCATTAGCTTCTGTGAAGGACAAGAAAAGATTATATCACACACACTTGTGCACATACACACACACACACACCACCCCTCACAATACAAAATAGACAGTTTATTTAGAGCTCCAACACTGTACTCATATCATTTGGTTTGATTGCCATCACTTTACTCATGTCATTTGGTTTGGTTACCATCACTTTACTCATGTCATTTGGTTTGGTTACCGTCACTGTACTCGCAACATTAGTTTAAATTTTCTAAGAAATTGCACAATAGCAGTAGTATATATGATATATTGTGCCTCAAACAGTTCTGGCTCTATGGTGGATAGGTCATCATAATCAGGTGTCATGCCTATTTAACAGAATAAAGCAGCTTATTTCTTGTCATAGTTTACTCTTTTTGTGTGTCTATTTTTGAATATATAGACATTATATAGGCGATATCACTTCAAATATAATGCCATTTTAATGGCTATAATGCCATGTTAATGGCTATAATGCCATTTTAATGGCATTGGCATGAGCCCATGGACCGTTGGATCAGCAACCAACCAACTCAAGATGAAGGAAATGCATAAGGAAATACAATAGATCACAAATAAGAAAAGTCCTTTAAATGTGGGTGGCTAGATTAAAAATAAAAGTAGAAAAATTATATTTGAAAAGAAAGAAATACGGACAAGATGGGCAGAACATGGGATAGACTTGTTTGATAACCAATAGAACAAAAACAATACAAGACCATGACGGATCAGCAATATTGAAATCAGAGGTAGAAAAACCAATAAAAACAATGAAATGTGGAAAGTCTGTGGGTGCTAACAATATAGAAACAGACATAATAAGAACTCTAGATGAATATTGTGTGGAAACTATCACAGAACTTTGCAATTATGTATGAAAGGCCACATACCTAAAGACATAAAATCATTAGTATTCATATCACTACCTAAGAATCCTAGGGCTGTGAATTATAAAGAATACAGAGTAATCATCCTGATGAGTCACATAACCAAAATACTACTAAAGATAATACACAAAAGAATTATAAACAAGATAAAGACTGAAGTTAGTAAAGAACATTTTGGTTTTAGGAAAAATAAAGGAACCAGTGAAGCTATGCTGAGTATCAGACTATTGATAAATACATGAAATAAAAAATATGTATATTAACTACATGAAGTACAACAAGGCCTTTGACATAGTCCAACAGGAAAATTTAATTAATGCCTCAAAGAAATAGGCTTAAATGGAAAAAACAGACTCACCAGCCTCACCAATGTGCTTAGCAGCAAGTGTCGTAACTAATATCCATCATTCACATGGGGAAAGACAATAGACAATACTTTACTTCTAACATTTGTCTGTGTCTGATGTCTGCTTACTTCAAATATTTATGTTTCTGATGTTTGTTACTCTAATATTTGTATGTTTCTGATGTTTGCTTACTTTTAACATTTGTCTGTTTGCTTACTTCAAATTTTTATGTTTCTGATGGTTGTTACTCTAATATTTTGCTGTTTCTGATGTTTGCTTACTTCTAATTTTTTTGTCTCCAGATTTGTGCCTACTTTTAGTATTTGTCTGTTTCTGATGTTTGCTTATTTGCAACATTTGTCTGTTTATGATGTTTTCATACTTCTAATAGTTGATGATGTTTACTTGCTTCTAATATGTGTCTATTGTGTATATTTGCTTACTTTTAACATGTAATGTTTTTCTGTTTCTGATGTTTACTTACTTCTAATATTTGTCTGTTTCTGATGTTTGCCTACAACTAATGTATGCTGTTTATTTGTATCTGCATCCAATTTTGATTGGCTTCTAATATGTTTTGTTTGATGCTTTTTCTGAAATTTGTTTTTCTCATATGCCTGTTTTTAAATCTTTGGTAGGTCTGATGTTGTGAAGAGGTTTGACCCCCATGTTGAGAGCTGCAAAAGTCTCTATCCATTCCTTGACCACCTTCAGTGCCTCACCTACCTGCAACAGGTTTTTGAAATGATCCCTAAATTGAACACTAGGTCAGTAGTTTTATTTTTTTGCACGGAGAAATTAGGGGAACTAGTGGAAGCAGGCTTATAGGAGAAAAATCTTTGATGGGGGTAGTGGAGTGCTTATACAACATTTATGTCCACCCGAAGACATAGAACCTGGTGCAGAATGGGAGAAAGTGCCATCAGAACTAGGCAATGCCTTTTTACTGCATATCAGACTTGACAGAGTATGCTGTCTACAGAACCATTTAATTATGTAAGCAAAAGTTCAAGCTTTGATTATGGAAGCAGAAATTAAAGTTTTGATTATGGAAGCAGAAGTTCAAGCTTTGATTATGGAAGCAGAAATTAAAGTTTTGATTATGGAAGCAGAAGTTCAAGCTTTGATTGATGAGAATTCATCTGAGGAAAACATTGTAATTTATACAGATGGTCTGTTGTTCTAAATGTGTACAATTTATGGGCATTAATGACAGCGGTTGGAAAGAGAATTGTGAGTGACAACTGGTGAATTTGCTATGACTATAAGTAGCATAACCATGGGAGTCATTGAGGTAACCAGGGTAATGACGGGGTTAGAATCTCAAACATGCACTTAGAGATAACCAGGGTAATGACAGGGTTAGAATCTCAAACATGCACTTAGAGATAACCAGGGCAATGGCAGGGTTAGAATCTCAAACATACACTTAGAGGTAACCAGGGCAATGGCAGGGTTAGAATCTCAAACATACACTCAGAGATAACCAGGGCAATGGCAGGGTTAGAATCTGTCCTTTTTCCTGCTGGTACAGCTGCTGTTTGTTCATCTCTTGATATTGTCTTTACATACGCAGTACTGCCTCCTTTTTGCCTGTCTCCATCAAGCCCTTCTGCCCTCGATCCTACTAGTATGGTTTCTGCAGAGGGGAATTTAGATGGAGTCTATAGCCTATTCCATTCTTCTGGACATCACATGGATTTACTGCTCAGAACATACTGACATTTGTGGAAATGAAACAGGAGATAGGCTTACATCTAATGCATCTGTAGTCAGAATTGAGAATAAAAAAGTGAGATATTTTGTGGTTTCTTGGGGACTACTATTGATTGTAGACACTACTATAGATGATACATCTAGGATACGATTGTGAGAATTTTATATTCAGTTGGGCATGAATAAGACTAGGAATCTGAGAAGCAGATTGAGAAATGTGTTCAACCAGTAAGCCATAGGAACCATCAGTATGTATACACTTTGATATTTGCTTGGTGAGACTAAGGACATATTGGTTTGTATAGAGCTCATAATTGGTGAATTTATTGCATCTGTAAATGAGCATTGTCTATTGGTCTATAAGTTTAGCTTACTGCACTATATCAAATTCAATACTTTATAAAAAATATGAATGGTTGTTTTGTATCACATATTTCTTTCTATTTTTTCCAGTTCCTGTGAAAAACTTCTCAGTTTATTTGCTGACTCCACTGCCCAAGTCTTTCTATCTACTCAAGCTGTTCACTTTGACCATGAAAAATCATTACTTCATCTCATTGCATCTGTAGCCAAAATTCTGACCAGCAAGGGTGTTAAGCAAGGGGAAGAACTTGAAATTAGAGCTCTCTGGAGTCTAGCTGTTGGAGGAAGGAAAGCTAGACAGTACCAGGTATTTAGTCATTGAAATTGGTAGCAAAACCTATTCAGGAAATAGCCATCAGCCAAGTACTTTTTGGCTGTAGTAATTTTCTAGGCACTATAAATATGTTCAGTAGTTTGCCATTGCTTTCTGAACGCTCCGGATGCACAATTGCCTGAGGTGGGATTCGAACCCGGTACCTTGGCCGCCACAGACGTACACTGTACCATAGAGCCGGACAGTCATTTCAATAGTGATTGCAAATATTAGCAGTTAAAGTCATTAAAACTCTATTTTTGGAATATTTCTGGCATAGTGGTCAGGCCATTTACTTATAACCAAAAGCGATGCAGGTTTGATCCAAGTTCATGGTGTTCTTGTTTACAATCACCATTCCAAACAGCTGCTTACATCTCATGAGGTTAATATTGTTATGAAGTGGATTCCCGCCACTAAATCCACAGCTGGCGTTGCAAGGCAGACAGACTAGTAAAGAAGAGAGCAAGACATGAATAGTCATACACACAATGACCATGTATACAGTTAAAATGATGATAAAATCTGTGAACAATGAAACTTGGATGAACAGATGGGCCTTGGGAAACATTGAGAGAGAAATCTACAAATATATGACCATCTCAAATTCTAAAGACAACATCAACCTCCTGGGAAGGAAAGATCAGTGTATCATCTTCTGACTTCACACACAATATGTTCAGCTTAACAATCACCTGAACTGAATACAATCACAACACATTCCAGGGTGCCGGTTGTGCACTCATCCCTACAAAACTGTTGACCACTATCTTTTTTTGAAAGTCCAACACTTCTCCCACTAATACTTTACATAGAACAAAACAACAGCTCACAAACACATGCATATATCACACAAATGGCATTGGGTCAAAGGGAATGAGCCTATGAACCACTGGATCAGCAACCAACCATAGGAGGCTCCATAGACAGCTGTCAAATCTGAATATCTTACACCTTTTTTATCCCACATAGCAGATAACCACTAGAAATATAAATAACCAAATGGTCAGAGGGTGTCCGACAAAGTGGATGGTGCCGCAGTAACCTAATGAACAAATAGTCAAGCAAAATGAATTAAACAGGTTACTAAAACACTTACCTTGCCTATTAATAAAAATATAGAAAAAAAGTATATATAAAAAAACATACAATAAAACTAAACAGGACAATTCTCCACGTATCGGCTCAAATTGAACCTTTTTCAAGAGACAAACAGCAGGGAGGGCGTTGCCATCCCTGCATTATGGAGACGGGGCGTGATGAAATATAGTCATCTATTTTGTTTTTATTGTGTTGTTTTCTGTTGTTTGTCTCTTGAAAAAGGTTCAATTTGAGCCGATACGTAGAGAATTGTCCTGTTTAGTTTTATTGTATGTTTTATATATACTTTTTTATATATTTTTATTAATAGGCAAGGTAAGTGTTTTAGTAACCTGTTTAATTCATTTTGCTTGACTATATAGACAACCACTAGCTTGACCAGCAACTCTTATCATTCTATTAAAGTGAACCAAATGACTCACTTGATGTTTTGTGAGGCATCCTTTTCTGCCATAATTATGGGGTTACCCTGGTCATATACTTTGATATGTGGGCTGTTTGACATATATTAAAAATATGGGTGCATAAAGATCAATACAGATCATATTGTAATGAAGGTTTGAGGAATGGATATCCAAAATTGCCTGTTGCTTGAAATGGCAATAATTTCATGAAACTATTGTGTGTCCATGTTTCTACAATAAAGTACTATGCCTACGTTCTGGCTTGAATAATTATAATCTAATCATTTATCTGTTTCAGTTGGCAGAAAAGGCTGTTCATAACCTCAAGACCAAGATCAGAAATGAAATGAACATATTGACTTTGGAACATGTGCAGTTGGAAGAAGCCAACTTGTTCTGGGCAAGAGCTGAAGTAGACATTGCCAAGAACATCCTAAAGAACCTAATTGGACGTCTGAGCAAAGTATGCCATAGATATGTTTAGATTTATTTGTGTGCCATTACCTGTAAAAAATTGTTTTCTCTCCTTTATGAGCTGAATTGTTTCTTTGGAAAAAATAGCATGTAAACTGGTTTCCTGGTTTGGGCTGTCTGTGGTTTTCACTAAATTATCTCGGACTAGAAATGGATCGATCACATGGTCAGCAACACATTCAAGGGAAACAATCATTAAAAGGGAAAATAACAAAAGAATAGTTGGGAGAACTAATTGTATTTTTTTACAAGAGAAGATACACAAAGATGTACTTAGTGTCACATTTGTTCATTTATGCCTTAGTGTCACATTTGTTCATTTATACCTGAGTCTCACATGTGTTCATTTATACCTGAGTCTCACATTTGTTCATTTATGCCTTAGTCTCACATTTGTTGATTTATTCAGAATATATTTTTTATGTTACTCTCTTTTTAAATTTGTTTTCCCTCTTTTTCCCTCTATATATTGTTTGAGTTTGTTTGTTTGAGAACCCCAGGAATTGCGAGCGATTAGCTCTTACTTCCTACGTGCAGTGGGGTGGTTTTTCTGAGCTCTCTTTCATACCAAGAAAACTTCAGCTTTCAGCTTAGTGCAATGCCCATTGAAGGAGCCTTCTACTTAAAAGGGGTCTATAATTGTATAGATAATATGCTACAAAGCTTCCATAAGAGAGCCTCAATATAACTGCATGTCATCTACTAAGGTTTTCTGTTGCATGGGTGGTTTATCTAATAGGCCATTGGTGAAACTCACAGACACAACTGCATGCGTATTTCTCTCAATATATATAATGTTGGTAATCACTGGTTCATTTTGGCTTTAATGATCATACCAGTTGCCAGAATGAATTTTCAAAATCTTCTGCAAAATTAGACTAAAAACAATGTGTTAAATTTCTTCAGCATCATGGTATATTGCATACACAGTGCTAATGTCCTAAGGCACACCCAATGACACTTGCTATCTAATAAGTGTGATAGATGGAGGTGTAGGCAGTGTGAAATGTTATTCTATTTTGATTTGACACATAAAGGTGCAGATCTTGCAATCAATCTGTAAACTATGGCAATGTATTCTGTTCTCTGGATTGCATCCTGCTAATCTGCAGGAGTTTGAGAAAAACACAGAAGAAGATTACTTTCTGCCATTACTCTGCAAAATTTTTGCAATTATTGATTTAAATAAATCTGCCATTATCATTTTCAAACCCAGACTGACTTGGGGAGAGGAAACATGCAAATCCTCTATCCCGAGGCACTGTGCACTTATGGGAACTGGTTAGCAGAGACCAAGTCTGAAACTCCAGCTGTGATTATAAAGGAATACCTTGAAAAAGTAAGTGTTGACAATTTTCTCAAAATGCTTTTAGTGCTGATCAATGTTCCCTCTAGTTTTTTCTCACATGAGCAAATCTTAAGCTGTCTGAGCTGTGAATATTTCCACGTGAAGGTTTCTAGTACTTAAAAAAAAAATTCACTCATTCACTAGCTCATACTTTATTTATGCGAGAGGTACATTTCGTGAGTGGTACCTTCTAATTATATGCGGCACCATAAACCACACGCTAAGTGGAATATTGATGCTGATATTTTTATGTGGTTAAAGGTCATATGTAACAGTTGAAAGAAAATTTGGTTTAGGTGAGAGATCAATCAAGTTCCATGCCATGTAGGCGATCCTGTTTCTCCATAAATCTCTGCCTCTGTTAATTAGTTTAATTAGTGACATTCTCCCATGCCACAGTAGCAATCATCCAGCATCTTCTTTCTTTGTCTTCCTCTCCCCTTGATCTTTCCAGTGGTTACCGTTCAAGTTTTGCGCACAACATAACCTAAACATCTTGACTATCTTCTTCCAAGTTTTGCTATAATTTGTCTATTTATTCCAGCATTTCTGAGGATTTCTACATTAGTTTTCTTAGCAGTCCATGGAGTGTTCATAAAATTATCAAAAACCAAATCTCAGTAGTCTGCAGTTTACATTGATCTTTTTCAAATTTACAATGCATGCTTCACAGCAATAAAAATAATTGGCTTGATATAATAATCTAGCTCTCTGTGCATGAGGGCCAGTGCACATAGTCCTTTTAAATCAGCTTTTTCTGCTGTATTTTCTCCATCACTAGTTTGAGCACACTTTAACCCTTATTGTGTGCAAGTGAAAACCATTTTTTTATGCAGCTGTTTTTCAGTGCAAGTTCTTGCATACAACTGTGCTGTATTTAATCATATATATATATTATTTACTATTGTTAAATAATGTTTTTATATATTAAATTATTTAGAAATGAGGCTCAATTACATGAAAGATATTAGTGGTAAATTATATGATAAAATTTAGAAGTAACTGAAATATTTCCTTGTTGTGATATGAGAAAAAGTAGAAGTAATATTACCTTGTTTTGTAATTGTGATGTTCTAATTTTTACAAGACTGTAGCTCTGATGAATGAAGTTGACAATCCGTATTCTGCATCAAACTATACATCCTTAGAGGGGTTTTTGTCTTTGGCAAGGTTTGCAGATGAGCAATACCAGCAGATTGCTGACCACATCAGATCACCCACATTTGAGGATAAACAGAATTTGCTTGGGAGTTTGAGAGCAGAACTAAAAGAGTGTCAGGAGTTCAAGAAAAGGTCAGTGTTTGTGAGTTTATAGCTCAATGACTATATCTAAGTTTGAAAACACTCATTATCCTGAATAGAACTGTCTTTATTTATGAAAAATGTTAAGCATTGTTGAACCAGTAAGGGGAACAAAGAATAGTAACACTGTATCTTGCCATGCATTTTATAAGAGTAGACTAAGGAAGTTTGAGGGGGTTATCTAACTGGCATTATTATCTCTGCTGGGATGAAGTCAAGCCTGGACAGATGGGGTGCTACCATGCCTAGACAGCTGGGGTGATACCATGCCTGGACAGCTGGGATGATACCATGCCTGGAAAACTGGAGTGATACCATACCTGGATAGATGGGATGATACCAAGCCTGGAAAGCTAGGATGATACCATGCCTGGAAAGCTGGGATGATACCATGCCTGGACAGATGGAATGATACCAAGCCTGGAAAGCTGGGGTGATACCATGCCTGGAAAGCTGGAGTGATACCATACCTGGACAGATGGGATGATACCAAGCCTGGAAAGCTAGGATGATACCATGCCTGGACAGCTGGGGTGATACCATGCCTAGAAAGCTGGGGTGATACCATGCCTGGGAAGCTGGGGTGATACCATGCCTGGACAGCTGGGATGATACCATGCCTGGAAAGCTGGGATGATACCAAACCTGGAAAGCTGGAAGGGGATCAACCTTTTTATCTGAAGCCTTGAGATTGCACGATAGTCATTGCTTCTGAAAGTTTCCTCTTGATAGAATGTTCATTTCATGGCATCACATCCTACATCCACATTGAAAAAGATAGTCATCTGGGACTTACAGAAGCTCTGGAAAATTGTCCATATATATATATATATGTATAAAATAGTCAGTAAACATTTTGAGCATAGTTAGAGAAACATTTAGAGAATAGTCAGAGAACATGTGGAGAATATTCAGAGAAACACATTTGAAGAATAGTCAGAAAAACATTCAGAGAATAGTCAGAGAAACACATTTGAAGAATAGTCAGAAAAACATTCAGAGAATAGTCAGAGAAACACATTTGAATAATAGTCAGAGAAAAACATTCAGAGAATAGTCAGAGAAACTAATTTGGAGAATAGACAGAAAAACATTCAGAGAATAAACACATTTGGAGAATAGTAAGAGAAACACATCTGGAGAATAGTCAGAGAAATCATTTGAAGACTAGTCAGAGAAACATTTTTGGAAAATAGTCAGAGAAAAACATTTGGAGAATAGTCAGAGAAAAATATTTATATTAAAATGTGGCCTATTACTTGTATAAACAGTGAAAGGGTTCTTGGTGGCGTGACCCCAAATATGCAGGTCTATATAATGAAAATGTAAAATGATGACACAATGCAGCACCTGTTCTCTGGGCTACATCCTGCTGGAAATCTAGTAGAACCATTGTCCAGCTACAAGAGAGATTCAGTGGTAGATTCTGAGATAAATGCTTAACCTTAGGCATGCTGTGTTTACAATTATGCAATTTCTCTCATGCCGTGGAATTGGTTTTCGGAAATATTACGTAATCATTGGTGGCTGTTTTGAAATCGCGATAACTTTTTCGTTGTTACAGATATTTAAATAATATTTGCACATATAAGTAAAGAATTAAATTCTGCATATATTGGTGTAAGTTTTGTTTTATGTGTGTGATACGAGACGTGTGAGAAAGTGATAAAGACAGATTTAGACCTATCTCGATCTAGACCTACCGTATTTTTGATCGATCGACAGGTGTGAAATATGTTGACTATTATATATTTTACATATTGGAAACATCGTGGAATAATTTAATAATCACAGACGAAGAACTTACCTTTCAGGTTTCTCACTTTTTCATCTGTTTACACGATGATTTCACTGGATATACTATTGACAAATAGTATAATAAACACTATTCACTTTCTTGTCAATTTGTCAAGATGCAGAAGACTAGAAATTCCTGAATTTCCATCTCAAAATCACCTCATCGTTTTTTCCCCCACCAACAGACATTTTAACAAAATGGCGACAAATTTTCTTCTCAATATTGCCACAACATTCTACCTCAAAGCTACCGATCTCGTTTTGTAAAGATTTTGTCGTTTGTATCGGGTTTACCGAATCGGCAGATGAAGACGCCTTCAGAATCACGGCATGACACAATTCAGGCGGAAAGCACTGCCTGGTTTGTAAACACAGGGTGCTAAAGGTTAAAAACACACATACATAAATTATTTTTGTAATTTGGTTATTTTATTCTAGAAAATATTTAGAAAATCAGGATTTAAAGAAATTTAAAAATGTATCGCCCTGTTTTGGTATAATAAATATATGAAAAACACATTGATTTACCAGTAAACATTAAAAATACATTTATCTCCAGCGATAAATACTACAGGGCAAATAAAGGCACGGATAGACAACAACAAAGAATGGACAGGACAAGATTTGTCCTCACTCATCCGCATCGCTGAGGATAGGAATTGCTAGAGGACTTCTGCTAAAGCATCCAATGTGGTACCCTTACAGCCCTGAAGAGTTACGGGTTTATTGATTGATACATTTAAAAAAATCTTCATAATACTGTATACATGTTAAACACAAGCAAATACATGTTTGTTTTCTTTATTTTAGCAAATATGTCAAAACTATGGAAATGACATTGGTTCTTGATCAACAAGAAATTCAGTCACTCCAAGAAACACATGTTCACTTCCTGCTACAGGCTATTCTCAACTATCTGAAATGTCTGAGGTCAGGTGACCTGTATAATCTCAAAGTATTTCGAGTTGTTGCTCTCTGGTTTGAGAACTCCAAGAATGATCAAGTCAACTCATTAATAAAGGTAAACATTGTGAAACATTTCTTTCATATTAGCATAATCAAAGCTCATCTAACCTAGTAAAAATGTCCAGATTGAGAAGATCAGATAATATAGTGGGCAACTACTAGGCTAAATATCCTTGTGTACAAATCACCATGGGTATGGTACTTGAAATCCTTGTAGGAATACTTAGATTGTGTGTGTGAATTGTTAATTTAGTGTGAAGCACTTGCAAACAAGGTGTGTGGCACCACACAGCCTATAGCAGTGGTGAGTAAAAGAAAGTCTGCAGGCTGAATCCGTTCTGCCAAGACATTCTATTCTGGCCCACCAGTCTGATCTAAAAGTACTATATACACTATCCCCAGAGATAAAATACTACACTATCTCCAGACATAAAATACTATATACACTATCACCAGAGATAAAATACTACACTATCCCCAGAGATAAAATACTATATACACTATCCCCAGAGATAAAATACTATATACACTATCCCCAGAGATAAAATACTACACTATCCCCAGACATAAAATACTATATACACTATCCCCAGAGATAAAATACTATATACACTATCCCCAGAGATAAAATACTATATACACTATCCCCAGAGATAAAATACTATATACACTATCACCAGAGATAAAATACTATATACACTATCACCAGATATAAAAATACTATATACACTATCACCGGAGATAAAATACTACACTATCCCCAGAGATAAAATACTATATACACTATCACCAGAGATAAAATACTATATACACTATCCCCAGAGATAAAATACTACACTATCCCCAGACATAAAATACTATATACACTATCACCAGAGATAAAATACTATATACACTATCACCAGAGATAAAATACTATATACACTATCCCCAGAGATAAAATACTACACTATCCCCAGAGATAAAATACTATATACACTATCCCCAGAGATAAAATACTATATACACTATCCCCAGAGATAAAATACCGGCTGACTCAAAAAGCTTGTCCACCGTTGGCATTCAATCTTAACTACACATTAGTTATCAGTTATATTGTCCAAATTTCTTTCATATATGAGATATCAGTTTAGATATTAAAAAAGCTGTTAAAAATACTGTATCAGTTTGTGAGGATATACCAGCAAAGAATTCCATATCAGTTTGTGAGGATACAGGGCAAAGAATACCATATCAGTTTGTGAGGATATGGGGGAAAAATACCATATCAGTTTGTGAGGATATGGGGGAAAAATGCCATATCAGTTTGTGAGGATATGGGGGAAAAATACCATATCAGTTTGTGAGGATATTAGGCAAAGAATACCATATCAGTTTGAGGATATGGGGGCAACGAATGAACCACACCTTGATCTGCCATGCATGTCATCAAAGATGAACATTGAGGTTTTGACAGTTTCATCGATAATCAGAAAAATAATATTGGCTCCCTCTTTCCTGATGTGTGTGCTCTCCATGTGTGTCCCTCTTTCGAGTCCATAAAGGAGAACACAGAGTAGTGACACTGCTACCAGTTATGCTTGTCGTAAATGTTAACTAAGGAGAGTTTGCTAAGGAGTTGGTTGTTCTCTATGAATGTAAATTTCCAGTGTCGTATAATTATGAAAAATGAGTGGCTGGTAGAATGTGTGTACTCTGTTGGGTTTCCATCTTCATCAACAACTAATAACACTGGACAACATAAAGAATGTGTTTTGGGTGCCTTAAATTTTAAACCTGTTGTAGAATAAATTGATAATTAATGGACCTATAAGTTTATGTAAAAACTAAGGTCATTCATGAAACTCTGTGCATTCTTGCGTGAAGTACTTATGTATAGCATAATTTTGATAAGTTTTACAGTGAACTCATAGACTATCAGAATTATTTGTAACATATTTTCAACATTTCAACTGTGAGGTCTTTTTCAAGAACATACAAGACAAACAATGAACATGCATTAAAAACAGTAAAAATAATGGCACTATCACAAAAGCAATAGATGGCAGATATTAAACAGCAAAGACATCCAAGGTAACAATGACATACTTATACACACAAGTAATGTCATAGAGACACACATTAAAAAACTATAAGGGAATTAGAACAGACTTCATGCCGAAGTCGGATGTGTCAGGCCGAAAGGTGCAGATATCACAGCAATGCTGTAGACCATGACAATGCATTCCGTTCTCCGGACTACATCCTGCTAATGTGCAGGAGTTTGAGAACGAACGCAGAAGAAGAAGAAGAACAGAATAAAATAACTATACCTGAAAATAAAATAAATGACAATACAACAAAAACACCATCCGCCAAAATATAAATAAATAAATGATCGGAATTAAGACCAAATAGCTTAAGGTTACCAAACTAAAATATATAGCTAATTATCAATTCTCATGTGACTGCTGTGTATTTACTGTTTTATGTGAATGATTTGTATCAAAACCAAATGGCAAACTGAAATACATAACTTATCAATTCTCACAATGACTGCTTTACATTTGCTGTGATATGTGATGTATTTCAGGAGCATATAGGATCAATCAAGACATACAAGTTTTTGCCTCTTTATTATCAATTAGCAGCCAGAATGAGCTCTGCGACCAGGGATAACTGCAGCTTTCAATCTGTCCTGATGGAGGTTAGCTTTCTTAAGTCAACTAAGTTTTACTTCCCTTCAACAAACTCTACAGGAGAAATGAATCCTTTATATTTCAGTTTTGAACAGAACATACAAGAGTCAATAGCCATTTAAACTCCAGCAACTCCCCATTTGTAGACACTACTCTCATCGTAACGAAACAGTGGAACACCTTATTGACTGCCCTTACCTTAACTGGGAGGAAAAAAACAACTTATAATAAAAAAGATACTCATAATAGTCACTAATCAACTATATGGAACACTAAATCAACTTCAGAAGACCGACACTTTTTGAAGTGCTGCTAAGAGTAGAACTACTCAGTTCTTTTCATTTGCCCTCCTTTAACTTTTAGAACCTATATCCAAATTTTGGGTTACATGTAGGGCAAAAAAATAAGACTAATTATATCCCTTGACTGACTGAAATAATGCAATTTCAATATCACAAAACAGTGCCCCATATAAATAAAATGAATCACCTTATTTACAAACATTGTTGACGTCATGGAGTAAGCATTATGTTATAAAAAAGTGTTTCCTCAAAATGGTGCACTTTTGTTGATGATATTGTATGGTTATTAATTGTTTTCAAAATAAAACAACTTTCTGACAATTAGGAATATTTATGTTCTAAAGGACTAACAGCACAACATGATGTTGAACATGTGCTGGCTGATTGGTTCATTATGGAAATCAGTGGCCACATCACGTGATTCATTCCGAATTTTTAATATTATATGTAATTACATACAGCTTTTGTTAATCAGAGATTAAAAAGTTGCAACTTCTGCTGCTGTTGAATCACTGCGCACAAAACACAGAATAATATTGCTTTAAGAATGGCTGATAAGATTATAACTACTCAACAACATTTGGATATTGACAACAACAACAACTGGAGAACCTTTCCATCAAAAAGTATATTAGAAGAAATAATCTAAAGCAGAAAGTAGAACTCCATTATCTGTCACAGTGAACAAGAGTGACAAACTCATACTCCCTCTAGGTTCTGACATCATCATCATTGTCTATGACTTGTTCATTTAAAAACTGTTATTTAACTGACAAACTCATACTCCCTCTAGGTCCTGACGTCATCATCATTGTCTATGACTCTTGTTCATTTAAAAACTGTTATTTAACTGACAAACTCATACTCCCTCTAGGTCCTGACGTCATCATCATTGTCTATGACTCTTGTTCATTTAAAAACTGTTATTTAACTGACAAACTCATACTCCCTCTAGGTCCTGACGTCATCATCATTGTCTATGACTCTTGTTCATTTAAAAACTGTTATTTAACTGACAAACTCATACTCCCTCTAGGTCCTGACGTCATCATCATTGTCTATGACTCTTGTTCATTTAAAAACTGTTATTTAACTGACAAACTCATACTCCCTCTAGGTCCTGACGTCATCATCATTGTCTATGACTCTTGTTCATTTAAAAACTGTTATTTAACTGACAAACTCATACTCCCTCTAGGTTCTGACGTCATCATCATTGTCTATGACTCTTGTTCATTTAAAAACTGTTATTTAACTGACAAACTCATACTCCCTCTAGGTTCTGACGTCATCATCATTGTCTATGACTCTTGTTCATTTAAAAACTGTTATTTAACTGACAAACTCATACTCCCTCTAGGTCCTGACGTCATCATCATTGTCTATGACTCTTGTTCATTTAAAAACTGTTATTTAACTGACAAACTCATACTCCCTCTAGGTGCTGACATCATCATCATTGTCTATGACTCTTGTTCATTTAAAAACTGTTATTTAACTGACAAACTCATACTCCCTCTAGGTCCTGACGTCATCATCATTGTCTATGACTCTTGTTCATTTAAAAACTGTTATTTAACTGACAAACTCATACTCCCTCTAGGTCCTGACGTCATCATCATTGTCTATGACTCTTGTTCATTTAAAAACTGTTATTTAACTGACAAACTCATACTCCCTCTAGGTCCTGACGTCATCATCATTGTCTATGACTCTTGTTCATTTAAAAACTGTTATTTAACTGACAAACTCATACTCCCTCTAGGTCCTGACGTCATCATCATTGTCTATGACTCTTGTTCATTTAAAAACTGTTATTTAACTGACAAACTCATACTCCCTCTAGGTCCTGACATCATCATCATTGTCTATGACTCTTGTTCATTTAAAAACTGTTATTTAACTACTATTATATCTTTATTGTATACATCTTGTTTGATTTAGTACTTGATGTTTTTAATCCTAGTTGATGGAGAGAGTCGCGGTAGAACACCCACACCATGCTCTGTGGATTATCATGGCTCTTGCACATGCTTACAAAGATGATGAATTGCAAGCCATTGATCCCACAGTTAGGTCTCGCAAGAGACAAGCATCCACCGAGAACAGGATTGAGGAAGTAAATTGTTATTATTATTATTAACTCTCAATTTGGTAATGAGAAAGGATAACCTCACTATTTGTATATACAAAAAAGATTCACTAACTTTCTGTTTATAAATGTAGAGATTCACTAACTTTCTGTTTATAAATGTAGAGATTCACTAACTTTCTGTTTATAAATGTAGAGATTCACTAACTTTCTGTTTATAAATGTAGAGATTCACTAACTTTCTGTTTATGAATGTAGAGATTCACTCAAATGTGTATATCTGAATGTATTCACTCAGTTTGTGAATATAGAGAACTCCTTCTTATTCCACTCACATTCTGTTTATGAATGTAGAAATTTATTCACAGTCTGAATGTAGGAGATTCATTCACTTTCTGCTTAAGAATGTAAGATATTTATTCACATTTCTATTTATGAATGTGGAAATTCACTCACTTTCTGTTTATGAATGTAGAGATTTACTCACATCTCTGTTTTTTTTTTAATGTAGAGTTTCACCTGCTTTTTCATTGTGTATCCAGATCTTGGTCTGTTCATAACCATATCCCTGAATGTCTTATCTTGTGATTAGTATTCTTAGGAAGAAGCTGTTTATAAATATCTGTAGTTTAAACTGTAGTGTGTTGATTGTTAAATATTTTATTATCATTTCTTTCGATTTTGTTATCTTTAACCTTTGGCAAGGAGTATTAAAATTATGCTATCTACCTCAGACAACGGATTCTTTATAGAAAATTTCAAACTTTTTGGGTGTATGTTTGGAAAACACAATAACTTTTTTGTTTTTAGAGATTTTAAAATAATTATTGCACATTTAAATAAAGAATTGAATACTGCATATATGTGTGTAGTTTGTTTTTGTATGTGTCATTTGAGAGATTTGAGGAAATGGTGATGTTTTTTTGCAAAATAAACAACCAAACATGGGTGTTTGAAAAACACAATAACTTTTTTGTTTTTAGAGATTTTAAGTTAATTGTTGTACATTTAAATAAAGAATTTCATACTGCAAATATGTGTGTAATTTTTTTTTTAGAAGGTCTTCAATGTCATGTGTCTGTTGTAGTCATGGTCTGCCTCTTGTTCTCTTTCCTGAAACTTTTCCCTCCATGATTAATCTTTCTAAACCATTCTGTCTCTTTATATGTCCAAGATATGTTAGCTTGCATTTTGATAGTTTTGATGAGCCAGTCTTCTATGCTCAGGTCTCTGTGGACATCTGCATTGGTTCGTCTTTCTGTCCATTATAGACTTAGGCCCTTCCTATAAATTTCATTTCACATCTCACAACCATATTAGGACACTTGGAGGATATAACTTCTTACTCCTTGGCTGCGGGGGTAAATATGTCATATCTTCACTACAGTGCGAGAATATTTTAATGGTCTTTGAATTTTCCCCCCTAACCAATTTGCAGGCCGCATTCTCGCTTTCAACAATTTGAGTGTATTATTAATGTATACTTTAATTTATGATTTTACGAGCATAATGCTTCTTTATATTATGGAGGAGTCGTAAAAACCTTAATATAAATTTGTTACTCAACAGGAAACATTATTTCAAACCAGAAATCATAATCCATTTCATTCCAGATGCTAATGCTAGTCAGCATATTTATTTGTCTCATCACAAATATGTTGTATAATACTATCATTTGATCCTGAGTCAAATTTTTTAAAACGTCTGCATTATCAATGTTTTAACCTTTAGCATGCTATGTTTACAATTACGTAATTTCTCTCCTGCCACTGAATTAGTTTTAGGAAATGTTACGTTATCATTGGTGGCTGTTTTGAAATTGTGATAACTTTTTTGTTGTTAGAGATATTTAAATAATATTTGCACATTTAAATAAAGAACTGAATTCTGCATATATTTGTGTGCTTTGTTTGTGATACGAGACGTGTGAGAAAGTGATAAAGACAGTTTGCAGTAAAATCGTTATGTAAATCTAAACCTTTTGTATTTTGGGTCGCTCCAAATCTGTTGAATATTATATATTCTAAATAACGAAAACCTCGTGGTCTATTTTATTGAATCTATTTGAAGAACTTACTTCTCAGGATGTCCATTTCAGATTCAAAATCCATAACGATTTCACTGAATATATGATAAAGCAAAAGTATATAAAACCTGATTCACTGTCATGTCGCTTCATCTCTATGCCGATGGCTATAGATTGTTCGGATTTCAATTTCATAATCACAGGACATCTCCTATCGCCATTTTAGTAACAGAAACTGGAAGTCAAATAAATTATCTACTGGGAGTTGCCATAACATTTTCTAAAAAAAATGACTAATGTGGCTTTTTTTTTTTATTTACATTCCGAGCACTGGGCGAAGGATTTCGCCTTCAGGATTCAAGATATGGCGAATTTGGGTGAAACATTTAGCCCGGCGCGTTCTGAATGTTAAATTATTACACCATTATTGCAGGAAAATTAAAATTGGGACATGTGTCTGACCATGAATTTGAAACGTTAAAAAATTTGAAATGTGCAGATATCATCTGAATCTAGGCCTATATACTCTAAATCACTACTGGTATGACAATACAAATTAACACTTTCTGAATCACTCACTGCATCAGATAAATTAATACTAGAATTATCAGATAAACTTTGTTCCAAAAGAATATAAATTTCAAATTCATTGAGTTCACCATATTTGAAGATCTAGGTTATAAAAAAACATACTGCTCTGTCGACAGACAAGAATTGAAATGACACCCACAAGCATACCCAAATACAAAATTTGTATTTGAAGATTACCTTTAGATAGCTTTAACTAGCCAATCAGAGTATTTGATAACATTGAGGTGCTTTCAGGGATAAATTATTTGAATACTTGACCCATCTCTCCCTATGGAGATTTCTGTAAAATGGAGGTAACTTTTCATTGTATCCTTAAGGATGCCTCTGCAGCCAAGGAGTTTATAGTTGTAATTTTGTTTTAGTCTACACTAGTTTGATAATTTCATGGTTGTTGTATGTACATGAATAAAAGATATGTACTTTCTTCATATTTATATGACAGGAGAGGGTACAAGCAGCCAAGTGTATGTTAGAGAATCTATGTCAGGTTGACAAGAAGATGGCTGATATTGTGACCAATATGGAGAAACTGTGTACAGCCTACATAGAGTTGGCTAACTGGCAGGTTACCAACAAGACTAATAGAAGTAAGTCAGGATTATCTCTATTAACCATTACAAAGTCGTCAATGTGTATAAAAACCTACTTCCGGTTGTACATTGATGAATGCCGTGGTAGCAGAATTGCGACCGTCGCAAAGCAATTTTGTAACTGATAAAATGTTTAAATTTAGCTTTTCTTCCAAGAAAATAGTGGTGACACTGTAGCAGTAATCTAGCTTACTTTCAGGTCAAGGTATTTAAAAAAGCCAACAGAAGGGATACATTTATAAAATGTCAGTTACCTTGTTACAAATTTCTCACATCCAATCGGTATGGAAGCCATTTCTTATGGATTGTTTTTCAAATCTTGTGTAATTGTTTGGAATTACATTTGTTTTCAAAGAAGATATTAGGAACCCTTTTTTTCGTTATAAAATGATGGTTTTTTTTTCAAGGAATTGGTTGTATAAAAGCATGTGAAATCGTCATTTAAAACATTTGTTTGAATGTTGTTGTTTTTTTTCATCTTCATTATGCACAATAGTAAAAAAAAAAAAACCTGGCTGCGCAGTGGGAAAGTTGCTTAACCTTAAGCATGCTGTGTTTACAATTACGCAATTTCTCTTCTGCAG
This sequence comes from Meghimatium bilineatum, assembly GCA_034231615.1. NCBI lineage: Eukaryota > Metazoa > Mollusca > Gastropoda > Stylommatophora > Philomycidae > Meghimatium > Meghimatium bilineatum. Next base: position 56,557,895 of record CM067311.1, on the reverse strand, counting down.
AGGAATTGGTTTTCGGATATGTTATGCAATCGTCAGTGGCTCTTTGAAATTGCGATAAATTTTTTGTTGTTACAAATATTTAAAAAATATTTGCACATACAAATAAAGAATTAAATTCTGCATACATTGGTGTAAGTTTTGTTACAGTCCATTTTTAAAACTTGCATATTGGTGTAAGTTTTGTTTGTATGTGTGTGATACAAGATGTGTGAGAAAGTGATAAAAGCAGATTTAGACCTATCTACAGCTAGACCTACCATATTTATGATTGATCGAAAGCTGTTGAATATTATATAATTTACATAGTGAGAACATTGTGGAACCTCGTGTCTATTTTAATTAAACAAATTGAAGTCCTTACCTTTCGTGACTTCCACATTGAATTCGGAATAAATAATGATTTCACTGAATAAATCGATGATAGAGAAGTTTAATAAACTCGATTCACTATCATGTCGCCTGACGTCAAAGCCGATCCTTGAAGATTGCTCGGAATTCCATTCCATAATCAAACACTATCGTCTATCGCCATTTTGACAATAGAAACGCTAGGTAAATTCTCTTCTCTATGTTGCCAAAACATTATGTCAAAAAGTTCCTGATCTCGATTTTTTCATTCGGTTTCAGGTTTACCTAATCAGGCGGTTGATTTCGCCTTTCATGTCAAGAAACGACACATTTCCGGCAATATGCTTCGTCCGGTTTGTCAACACAGTGTGCTAAAGGTTAATTTTTATTTAGCATAGTACATGTAATTTCTCAAGGCAGCAGCATTTATTAAACCTTGAAAGACCAGTTAACTCTGGAAATACAAAGCACTACTTTGCTTTCACAATGGCTTTCAGATGCCCACAGTTTTTACTGAAAACCACATAAAATGGCTTAATTAGTAGTAATACCAAAAACATTGCCTAAAATTGTAGTTTTAACTTTTATCACACCAAATAAAAATTGCATAAATTCCTGCATCCGAATGAGTATTTGGCAATTTGATTTCTTTTTGATTGGCTGGTGTTTGAAAACGCAATAACTTAATTGTTTTTATAGATTTTTATAAATAGTTTGGTAATGTAAATAAAGAAATGAATACTGAATCTAATGATATATGTTTTGTTAGTGTATGTATGCTACATGATATATAAGAGATAATGGTGAAGATGAAACATACAAACAAATAATTACTGTATAAACTGGTACAGAATTTCTATCACTCATATTTGTCAATTAGTATAAATTTTCTCTTCTACCTAAGAAGAACTGGTAAAGATTTTCTGTATGTGTACAGAAAATAAGTAACATCATTTATTGATAATGCCCATGTTAACCTTTGTATTTAACTTTAATTGTAGTTCTCTTAATAATGATGATAATAATAATAATAACAATAATAATAATAAGACACACTGGAACACATATCCAACCTGAGACAGGAAAAACTTCCCAAGAATTATGGACAATATACCAAGCATTATTTTGAAAACAGAAACTACTATTCAAGTACTAAAAGAGACAACTAAGAATCACATACAGAAAGCATACCCAAAGGATATATGGACATGTAAATACAGATGGATCAGCGAAAGAAGCAGTATTAGATGGAGGAGCGGGAATATATATAGTGACACCAGTGGAAAAGAAATAGAAAACTCCATACCCACAGACAAACATTCCACAAATTTCAAAGCATAAATTGAAGCCATAGTAGAAGCAGCCAAAATGTTCATAAACTGCTTGCCAAGTCACAACAGACAGTTAGTCTTTCTAACTGATGCAAAATCAGTATTGCAGCCATTGAAAGATAAAAAAAAACATAAGTATGAATGAACTTTTGGCCTGCTTACTACACCTGAGCAGTACTACCAAAGAAACGGTACTGCAGTGGATCCCTGGTCACTATGGCATACTTGGAAATGAAAAAGCTGATGTCCGGGCAAGAAAAGGAGGATCACTAGAACAAATAGAAAGTGATAATAAGTACTATGAATGTAAGACATAAAATCAGAATATAAGAAAAAGTGGAAGGAGATGCAGATAACTGCAGAACCAAATGATCCCTACCATCAAAAGTCACGCAAGAAACACACTATCAACTTCAGACTACGAACTGACCACAATAGACTGAGAAGTCACATGTTCAGAAAGCTGAAAAGTAGTGAGACAGACCTGTGGACTGAGCCCAGAGACAGCAGAACACATTCTTTATGCATGTCAACTCTGCCAAGAAGTATGACCTGAAGTGAATAGCACAGTTCAATGATGTTATTGACACTGTAACCTGATATCTGACTGAAGAACGATGAAGAAGAAGAAAGCACACTGGAGACATCAGCACATAAAGCTCTCCAAACAACTTTATTCTGAGACATTCAGAAAAGTGTAGAAAAATTTCACCCAAGCCATTCCTTGATATTATCAATCCAGAATTGCCTCTTCTCCTACTTTCACCCTTGAATTCTATGAAAAATAATTTTAGAAAGCGAGTTGTGTCTCGTTACATGTTCAAACCAAACAATTTACGCTGTTTAACTTCTGCCAAAAGTGGTTCTTGATAACCTGCCAGATTGTTTATTTGCTGCCGGACAAATATATTTGTCTTGTGTTCTACATAGAAAATTTTTAACAAATGTCTGTAGCACTAGTTTTCAAAAGCCTGAATTCTTCTCTTTGTTTCTGCATTGAGTGTTCAACTTTCACATAGGTACACAAGTATACGTAGAAGTAATGATCTGAATAGATTGATCTTTACTGAAATACATTTAGTTCTCTTTCTACACAATTTTGAGTCAAAATACAGAGTTTTACATGTATTTTGAACAGAAATACATATTTGTACATGTATTTTGAACATAAATACAGTATTGTACATGTTTTGTATAGAAATACAGAATGGTGCTTTTGGAAGTTGACAGGTTTGCAAATCTAAATGTGTTTTTTGTAATGTTCTTGTCTCTCTCTTCCTAGATCTTCAACCTTTGCAGAAAGATTTGGCAATTCTCAAAATAACAGGTTGTGATAATATTTTGTTGCCATCTGTTGAGCTTCAGGTAGGCATTCCTTATTTATATCTATGTATTAAATGAAAGTGCTTTTCTGTCTCTCCCTCCCTTTCTTTCTATCTTCCACACTTACTTGTGTATTTGTTTATGTTTATATACTTGTTTTGTTTTAGCGCGTTTCTATGGGCTGTGCTGAATTCTAGAATAAAGAACATTGTGACAAGTGAATTTTCTTATAGACAATGATGTGTGGCATTGGTTAATACGTTTGCACAGACTTCTGTCTTGTATGATCTTACTGCCAATCATGTCTTGTACCAATGTTCCTCGATGCCATGATGCCAAACTGTCCAGCATCTTCCCCCTTGGTCTTCCTTTAACCCTTTCCTCTTCGGCTTGCTTGTTGTGATGTCTTCCATTGTTCCTCCTTTCATAATCTCCACAGGATATAGAATACATTCTTCTGAGTGAGAAGCTCTCTTTTTAAATAAACATCTCATGCTGAAGTCAGATGTGTCGGGCCATTGGTGTAAATAAAAAGTTGGTTTACATTTTACAAAAAATTAAACATTGGTTTACAACCCTAAAAAATGAATATTTCAATTAATTATTGATATAATATTTAGATCAATTAAACACAAAATACATAGGTAGGCACTAGTGGGAAACAAGAATGAAAACGGGGGTTGGACTGCGATCATAGTACCTTTTTTTGTTACAGCGGATTAAGAGAGAAGAATCAAGGCGTTTGAAACAAATGCTTTATACATCTGTTGGGCATCTGTTACCAAAAACATAAGACCAATGTGTTTGTGCATTATAGAATTAATGTATATCTGGTTAACAAGAACCAATGTTATCAATTGTGAAACTTTATAAATTTCGGTAGTACAAGTATGTCGTGAGAGATTCCTCGATGACAAGAGATGTTCTTCAAGATACAGTGGAAGGAGAAAGAAGATGGTAAGAGCAGAAGAAAGCATGGCTTTATAATATCAGTGAATGAACAGAGTGTAAAGTTTCCAAACTCATCAGGATGGTAGAGGATCGATATGCGAGGATATCTTTCTAAATAAAATGTTTCAATATGGCAACCCTGTTACAGGTTTTATTGCTATTATTAAATTAAATAATGCAGGAGGTTTGCTGTAAAAGATATTTGTTGAAGACAACAATGAAAGGATGAGATTAAATATTTCAAGTATAAAAGGAATGATCTCTCCATTCCAGAAGCATACGTGTTGTTGGGGTTAGAAAGGGGAAATTTTTCTTTTGCTCGCTCTGGCCGGTGGGGGTTCCAGGGAAGATGATATGATTGTATATACAGATGGGTCGGTTGAGAGACACATCAGAAGTGCCTTGGCCTTCACGGCTCAAAGGTTGGGGGAAACCATCAGAGAGGAAAGTGGTGCTTTCGCTCAGACGACAAGCAGCATGACAATGGAGCTTTTGGCAGTAACCAAAGCTTTGCAATGGGTCTGCTCGCAGACTATCTCTGAGCATACCTGCATACTCAGTGACTCGATGAGCATGATTGTGAAAGTTCAGGCGGGATACATTCGGGAACAGTGGCTGAATGGGGTGAAGAATTAATGTATGCGTAAAGTGACTTTCATTTTTGTGCCTGGACATGCGAGGGTCCGTAGTAATGAGAGAACGGATGGGTTGGCCGCACACACTGCTGCTGCGGCTGTTGGTGGAACGATGGATCGTGCAGACATTTTGAACGCCCTACGGGAAAAGACATGAGCAAATGACTGTATAAGCGACGATGACTCTTGTTCCATGGCTGGAATGGGGGAATTTGGTTTGAAGTGTGGTGTCGCTAGAGGGGAGCGGTTTCATGGACAGGAAAGAATGATGGTTGGTCAACTGCGTACTGGGACCTTCAGTTAACGTGTAATGGCGGCTATACTCAAGGAGAGATCTGAGCATCTTTGGACTTGTCCGGAGTGCAATGACGATGATCCAATGACTAACTAACTAACTAACTTTTTCTGTGTGGAAGAATCCTGCAGATTAGCAAGATATAATCTGAAAAACAGAATGTGATGCATCATGGTTTACAGACTGGCTGCAATATTTGCATCTTTCAGCTGACATATCTGACCTCAGCATGGCTTCTGGGTGAATTTGACCCTCTTTGGGATGGGACATCCATTTCTACCCATTAAAAACTCCTTAGTCACCTATTCCAACTAGCATTGCAGATAAGGAAAAGGTATGTCCCATGGCAGCAACTCTTCATGTACTAAATGGCATGGCAGATAGCAGTATTATTATTCTTTGCTCCCCAATGACACACGAGTGAAAGGGGAGCAAGGAATAATAACACTGTGACCTGAATGAATGTCATAAGAGTGGGAGGTTGGGAGTGAGAATGGCTACCAATCCTTAGAAGGTTAAAGTTATCCAAGAATGCCTTGCTGAAGTCAGATATGTTGGCCCAAAGACACAATTGCAGCCTAGTAGTAAACCATGGCATAATTCTTTCTGTTCTCTGGACTACATCACACTGACCAATATGGGTTTAAAGACAAATACAGAATAAGAAGACCCAGATACCAATATTCAGTTTAGTAACTGGGAAGTAAGCTATACCTAGCACTGGATATTTGACATTAGTGCTGAAATTTATCACTTGAAATGTTGATTTTTTTTTATGTTCACTCTTTTCTATATAGTTTTTATTAATTTTATGTTGTTCATTCTTTTATATTTAGTTTTTAATTTTTTTTTTTTGGTGATCACTCTTTTCTATATAGTTTTTATTTATTTTTTTGGTGTTCCTTTTTTGTATAAAGTTTTTATTTATTTAAGTTTTTGTTCTCATCATCAAGTGCCATGAAGAATGCCGTTGGCGATCATATTTCTCCATGTACATCAATCTCCCATCTATGTCATCATCTCTGTCGGTGTTGTCAATCGAAGCCAATTAGTCATACTGTTCAATATCTTTTCTCTGGGTATTCCCCTTGATCTTTTCCCTTCTATCTTTCCTGTTGTCACTATATTCTCATTGCCTCCTCTTCTCATTATGTGCCCATTAAATGTTGACAGTCTTTTTCTTCTATTATCCATAATGCATATTTTCACATCCTTCCTTCTAAGACATTCTTCATTAGTAATCTTTGGTGTCCAAGGAATGCGTAACATTCTTCGAATAAACCACATTTCCGCTGCCTTTAATGATTTTTGTGATGTCTTATTTATTGTCCATGCTTCACTGCCATAGAGTAGCACTGGTTCAATGTAGCATTTGGGGACACGTTTTCTAGTATCCGTCAATGTGGACCATTCGTGTAAAAATATAAATTTAATTATAATAAAATTAATATATATTATTAATACTAGTTTATATTGTTCTTTAAATCCAGGTGGATCCTACAGGTATATACAAGGATATAATCTCACCTGTTCAGTTTGGGACTCACTATCGAGTTGTTGGAGGAATTAATTTACCTAAAATCATTACATGTGTTGGGTCTGATGGAAGAGAAAGAACCCAGTTAGTAAAGGTAGAGTGTTCCAGTGTTCATTTGAAATTGGAGCAAAAAATAATGATTTTGTGACTAGTCATGCATGTTATAAGAGGCAACTAAGAAGCTTTTTTTGGAGCTTAGATTTTGTTCCATTCCATATAGGGTCAAAGTGATCTAGAGGCCATGTTGAAGTTGGATGTCAGGCTGAAAGACGAAGATATTACAGCAAAGCTATAAACTGTGACACAATGCAATTCATCTCTGATTACAAAGCATTTTATTCTCCAGACTCCATCCTGCCAGTTTATGGGAGTTTGAATTCTTAAGAAAAACATGCTCACAACTAGTACAGGTTTTCTGTATTGATATAGATTTACAGGGAAGTATATCTGGCACACATTTACGGTAACAAGTTTGCACTTCATTTTGTAAAATAAAATTAATCTATTTTTTTCTCTAGGTGTATTATTGATTTGGGGGGGGGGGGGGGGGGGTTAAATTGAAGTAATTATTATAAATATGTACAATTATATAAGAATAGATAGTTTTTATTAAACTTCATGTGAAATGAGATGTCTAAGAAAAGCAGCAATTAGAACAAGAAGAGATTATGGGAGGAATTAAGTGATTAGAAAAACTGTTGGAACAATATCTTTAGTCATATATATTGAAAAATAGAGACTGAAATTGTTCAGCCACCTAATGAGAATGAACTTTTTTGACCAGCTGTAAGAACATACAACAAGAAGATAGAAACAGCAAGAGCCAGAGGTAGACCAAAAAGAAGATGGATTGATGGAATTATGAACTTTCTGACATGCACAGTATTACTGCATTTTAAGCGACCAAACATCCATAGCTCTAAAACCGATTGTCATTCAATCTTGCGACACCTCACAGCATTAACAGAGAAAAAAACGATAGATAGATAGATAGAAATAGACTGATAATTTGTCCCTTAATGCAGATAGTGTTTCCCTTTAATGCAGATGTTCTTCCCTTAGTGCAGATAGTTTTCCTCTTAGTGCAGATAGTTTATCCCTCATTGCATATATTTTTTTCTCTTAGCTGAGATAGTTTATCCTGTAGTGCAGATAGCGTTTCCTTTTAGTGCAGTTTTTCCCTTAGTACAGAACGCTTTTTTAATTTTAGTGCAGTTTTTCCCTTAGTGCAGATAGTTGTTTTTTAAGTGCAGTTTTTCCCTTAGTGCAGTTAGGTTTTTCTTTTATTGCAGTTTTTCCCTTAGTACAGATAGTTTTTTTTCCCTTAGTGCAGATAGTTTTTCCCTTAGTGCAGATAGTTTTTCCCTTAGTGCAGTTAGGTTTTTCTTTTATTGCAGTTTTTCCCTTAGTACAGATAGTTTTTTCCCTTAGTGCAGATAGTTTTTCCCTTAGTGCAGATAGTTTTTCCCTTAGTGCAGTTAGGTTTTTCTTTTATTGCAGTTTTTCCCTTAGTACAGATAGTTTTTCCCTTAGTGCAGATAGTTTTTTCCCTTAGTGCAGATAGTTTTTTCCCTTAGTGCAGATAGTTTTCCCTTAGTGAAGATAGTTTTGTGTGATGTTGTTACAAATGAAAATGAGTTTTCATTCTTATTTTACAAGGGTCAAGATGACTTGAGACAAGATGCAGTGATGCAGCAGGTTTTCACACTTGTTAATGAGCTCTTGACTGGTGATGTTGAAGCTCGAAGGAGACAATTAAAAATTCAGACCTACAAGGTTGGTGCCATGTGATATCAATCAGTTATACCACGGTGGTTTATGGTGATCTGTAAGTTTAAGTAAATTACAATTGGTTTGTAAGTATCATGAGATTTATATATAATTCTCATGCTTTGGAGATGATTCTCATGATTTAGAGATGATTCTCATGATTTGGAGATGATTCTCATGATTTAGAGATGATTCTCATGATTTGGAGATGATTCTCATGATTTGGAGATGATTCTCATGATTTGGAGATGATTCTCATGATTTGGAGATGATTCTCATGATTTAGAGATGATTCTCATGATTTGGAGATGATTCTCATGATTTGGAGATGATTCTCATGATTTGGAGATGATTCTCATGATTTAGAGATGATTCTCATGATTTGGAGATGATTCTCATGATTTGGAGATGATTCTCATGATTTGGAGATGATTCTCATGATTTGGAGATGATTCTCATGATTTAGAGATGATTCTCATGATTTGGAGATGATTCTCATGATTTGGAGATGATTCTCATGATTTGGAGATGATTCTCATGATTTGGAGATGATTCTCATGATTTGGAGATGATTCTCATGATTTGGAGATGATTCTCATGATTTGGAGATGATTCTCATGATTTGGAGATGATTCTCATGATTTCGAGAGGATTCTCATGATTTAGAGATGATTCTCATGATTTGGAGATGATTCTCATGATTTAGAGATGATTCTCATGATTTGGAGAGGATTCTCATGATTTAAAGATGATTCTCATTTTAGAGATGATTTTTATGATTTAGAGATGATTTTTATGATTTAAAGATGATTATAATGATTTAGAGATCTCCTTGGCTTAGTGGTTAAGTTATTTTCCTACAGTCTCTCAGAGAGAGAGAGTATGAGCCTAATATTACTTTTTCTTTTAAACAGGTGATTCCATTGAGTCAGAAATGTGGGTTGCTACAGTGGTGTGAAGGAACAAAACCTCTTGGAGAATACCTTATTGGAAATAATTCAGCACATTTTCGATACAGACCAGTAGATTGGTCTGCCAAGAAATGCAGGGAATATCTGCAGGTAGGACATTAATTTTGATGGTTTTTTTGTATGTTTTATTTCTACTGCATGGTAGTATAGCCCAGTGGTTCTTAACTTGGGTCATATGCACCCTCACCATTTTCCTTGGAAAAATGCAAAAAAAAAATTAATTTTTCAAGAGGGCCACAGGAAGGTAATTTTTATTTTTACTATATAAAAAGAAATATAAATAGTATTAGGGTAAAACAAAATGTAATATATTTTACAGTTTACAGGCTGACATGAATAAATGTAATTAACACTTCACAAAAATGACTAAATCGACATTTCAACTATAAGGATTTTATCAAGAAAATTACAGGACATACAATTAATTGGCATGTGTGGTGGTTTTTCTGATAAGTGCCATGTTGTTTTCTTGGGTAAAGACCTTATAATTGAAATTGTGATTTACTTCTTTTTATGCACTATTAACTACCGTTAAATTCTGAATATAAACCCATCCGATTGTAGGCCGATAACCTAACTATCCCTTCCCAAAAGTGGAGAAAGTCGAAAGTCCGACTATAGACCGACATCCCCAACTTAACAAAGCCGGCAATAATGAACTTCATCATCATAAGAAAGAACCGACATGCTAAATGGAAATTAACACAAACTTTTGCAACTCTAAGAAAATAGCATTCCTTTCATTTGCTTCACTCACGTAACTTGAATGAATCAAGGAATGAAACCCCGGTGGCTACTGTATTCTGGATCAATATATCCGAAAATAATGAATACCCGGTAGGCTGACTTCCCTATCCATGACTATAGACGGTTTATGAGGTGGCAAGACTTTGGGGAACAAAGTTTTTCCTGAATGAATTGTCTGTGTTGGGTGTCTGGACGTTATGACGCGGAACAGCGCTAGTGAATAGTAATTACTATGTAACTATTATGTCGCTGGCTTCTGACAGTGACGTTTAAGTGGGAAATGATGAAAGGCAAGACAGCAAGATCACGTTTGTTTTTATAAGATACAGAAGAGTTTGAACTTTGTTCCTGGTTATGTTTACCATGTGGGGAGAATACGGTAATAAAATAAACATAACAGAGGATTGTGAAATTGATCTCTTCTTCCACTAAATGTACAGTGGTTGGGGGAGGGAATCAATTACGGTGCAATTTTACTACAAAATGCCTATGATGTGTTGTGATTTGGAACCCCATTTCAAATCTTCTATAAAGAAAGATTACATTTTAGTCACTTATCTGAATGGCATCACATAATGTGAGGGAAACGTGGATTGGTTGAGCCGATTGAAATGGGTAGGGCCAGTAGTCCATCTTCAGCCTCAGTGGGCTGGACTAATTAACAGAATATACAGAGTACCAGTATGTAACTACCGGTATTTGCCACGAGTTCTCACAAAAATATTGCAGACAGTCATTCCCGGGCTTTGTTTTTAAAAGATACAGAATCAACAGTTTGAACTTAACAACGAGTTTGAACTTTGTGTGACCTGTATGTTTACCTTATACAGTAATATAAACATGAGGCACAGCTCAGACGAGTTTCACTATTTATTTCTCTCCGCCATCCCCCCCCCCCCCCCCCCCCCCCCCCGAACACTGCCTAAGTAGCAAAGTTTTGGATGTCAGTTACATGTTTGTGCAAGACCGTGTTTGTGCAAGACCGTTGAATGTAGAAAAAGACCTCTGTACAGAATTAATTAGGGCTTCATTCTTTATGTTTCTGATTATTGTCTTGGTCCCTATTTATATACTTGGAGTCGCATGTTAAAAATTGGCAAGGCCGACCAGCACATGCACGGAAATACTCAAAATCTGCCTTTGATGTGTTTTTACATTTTCTGTACACAGGTCTTATAGCCTAGTAGACGGTCAGTAACTGTGGTAACATTTGCTTTACCCAAAATGAAAGTGTGTGACAGTGTTTAGACTACTGGTAGTCGGTGTTTCCCTACACAAACAAGACTGGGCCTTGATGATAAACATGTGTTACTGGTAGATCAGCTTAGGCTACCATATTTCGTTTTTTCACAGACCATTACCGTATTTTGGTCAATATATACAAAACGGTAATACCCATTGCTAAAAATAGCATTTCCGGGGAAATTAAGCTCAGTAAAAATGGCGGGCATGGCATGTCGGAAATAACGATATAGACCTAGTAAGTGAGTTTTATCAAGAAATATCGGAGGTTTCGAAGGAAATATTGTATGATATATAGAAATTAATGTAATTAGAGGCTTAGCAGTATGGTAGTACGCTCTAGATTGTTGGAGAGCCCTAGTCATTTTATCCTGGCTTAATATATCGGGACATGTGAGTTGTCACTGGCATTTTTTTTAAAGTGTTTTTCTCCTTTTTTACTGTGATTTGGACGTAATTTTTTTTTTTAAATTTGATGTTACTCGATTATAAGACGAAGAGTATGAAGTCATCTCTGTTTATTGTCCAAAAATTCTCGGGTTATACACGGAATTTAACGGTATATTTTTCAGATTAGTCTGTGACCTTCAAAACATATTAAAAATTTTGTCTTTAACCCTTTCACCACTATGAGATTTCCCTATTGTCAATCCCCCATCACTAAGACAATGGGCATAACTCCTCCAAATTATCGATATGATGATGTTAAAAATGCTTTTTCTTTCTAATTATTCATCATATCACACGCAGACTTGGCACATCAACAGAAAAATGCATAGTCTTGCATGAATCTTATCAAAGATAATTTAATACATATTTATTTTTTTAAATAAACTGTGAAACTCAACATAATGTGGGGAAAATTGTATTTAACCGTGCTGGTGCTGAGTAGTGGAGTCATATTGAGAAGAAAATATTGAGATATATTCTCAAATCTCTTTTTTTCCCACACAGGTTGATATACCTGAAACATTGAACCCATCATCTGTACTCCATTACATGTCATACTCAAGCAAAATACACAGGCCCATCATAATATAAATATAAAAAAGACATTTTATTTCACTGGCAGTTACAGATGTCTAGCACGCGTCTTCTTTCCTTGCTTGTTCTTTGTGTTATTTTCCACAAAAATGTGTCCGATCTGCAGCAAATTGATAAACTCATTGTTGACAATGATGCTAAAGTATCATAATGTGTGGCAATCTCATCAAGATTATGTACAGTCCTAACGTTTTCTATAAAATTCTCAAATTCTACTCGAAAAATATACAAACAGTATACAAGCCTTATTCCAGGATGAAGGAAACCCAAAATCAAAAATAGGAAGCCATGGTAGGTGTACAGGTGAAGCAATATTCTATAATCTGGCACCTCCTAGATGTTTCCTTTGCTTTGAAGTTAGCAAAGCAGGCAGAGAGAGTGATCACACTACATTGGTAGCATGTCGTCTCAACATTTCAAACCTGGTATTATGTCATCAGTCTGCTGTGTCCTGCTCAGAATATGAAGATAATTATTTTTTCTTTTGTATTTCAACACAATATTCTCATAACATTCCCTCCTCCTATCTGCCAGGCTGCCCCATGTCCTCTAGTTTCCTATTTGTGCGTTTAATTAAGATATTGTCCATGATTAACTTCCGTATGACAGCAGTGGCCCTGTGTATCATTGAAGAACTATTTTTTTACTTCTATTAATATGAACATGTTCAACAGGAACTGGTTTTATTTTATGAAAATTGTTTATGTGCTGAAATATATAATAATTTGCTATGTTTTTATTTTTTCCCAAAGGACATGAATTATCCATGCTATATTATTGATATAACAGTATTTCTATTTTATATTCCAGTATTCTATATTTCTTCATCAACGTTCAGATTAGACATTTTCTACAAACCAAATAATTTTCATTAACTGTATTCCCCATAGACAATTTTATGGTTGCATTTTATTTTTTTTATCAGAGAAAATTTCCTGCAAATGTTTTCTAAACTCAACAATACATATTGTTTTGTTATTATACTTGATTTTTATCAGGCTGCGGGAAATAAAACAGATCAAAGGTTGAAAGCTTACCAGGAAATATGTGCCAATTTCAAGCCAGTGTTTCGTCACTTTTTCATGGAAAACTTCCTGGAGCCTAATGTTTGGTTCGAGAAGAGGTTGGCCTACACTCGCAGTGTAGCTACAAATTCAATTGGTAAATTATGTGTACTGAAAGATTCTTGATTGATTAATATCTTATCTATTATTGGTTGTTATTATAACGTCTATAGAACTGATTGTTGGGATAAAAGTTTTCATTGGTTTTTAATAACTCATGTGTGATATTATTTTGGTATAATATGTGTGATTGGTTCATTAACATATATATGAATATTTGTTGTGATGACATATTCAAGTTATTTTTGTAATGAGTGTGGATGCTATAACTCACCTGAAATTATTGTCCTAGTAAATTGCTTGTGATTGGTTATAATAACTGTAATCTGACTGGCTGTTATAATACCCTACCTGTGATTTGTTATTATAATTAATTCAAGTCTGGCTGGCTGTTATAATACCCTACCGATGATTGGTTGTTATAAAATTTGTATCTGACTGGCTTTTATAATACCCTGTGATTGCTTCATGTAATAGCTCCTCTATGATTGATTATTAGAATATTAGCAATAGACTATTACAAAGATGGCAACTACTTCAGTCTTATGGTCAGTCATGTGTTGTCACGGATCTAGAATGAGCTCAAGAGATACCATACTATCTGACTGACACAAAAACTCCTATGTTGATTGACCATACGTGCTAACAGTTGAAATCAGTTCTTTTATTTGTCCAGTTCTTTGAAATAATTAGTTTTCTTTATATTTAAATTTTAATTTATCCAGTTATTTGTTTTCTGTATATATATGTACAACAGATTCTTGGAATACAATTTTTTTTTATAGTTTAACCCTTTAACTGCCACTCATGAGTTCACTTGTTTTTCTATGTTACTGTTTTTGATCAGTTAGAACATTGTTGTATTTTCTATCCCCTCATTACTAAAAATGATTTCATTCTGAAATTGTTAAGCGCTAGTGCTTGTTAGCCAATCCTTCCAGGTGGTACATATTTTCAGTTGACATTATAAGGCCAGTACTATGGAAGCTTTCTTATTATTTGTAGCTCAAGAAAAGGAATCAACACAGGGGGAAAGTCATTGAGGAAAGAGTTTAGCACAGCTGGGGTATCAGTTACTGAGAACTATGTAGCAGCTAAAGGATTAAATATTTCCTGTTCTTTTAGAAAATGTTTTCTTTATATTTTAGTTTCATTATTTCATTCTTTGAGAAAATGTTTTCTTTATATTTAGTTTACATATTTCCAGTTTTTTTAAAAATCTATTATTTATATATTATAGTGGGCTACATTCTAGGACTGGGAGACAGGCATCTTATGAACATTCTCATAGATCTGCATTCTGCGGAGGTTGTACACATTGACCTCGGTGAGTACATGGTTGTTTTTTTTCATCTTAACTAAATATATTATTATAACCTTATATTGGATTTATTGCTCAAAGTGATAGCTCCCAGCTCATTATATTATTAGTGCATGTAAAATCCTGAAGATCTCACCAGTCACCAGGACCAACTACTGTACAATAACAAACCATTAGTAAATGATATACATATATACTGAGATATTCCTCTATGGAAACCCCCAAAGCACTGAATCTGTACGATTATGTTTTTACCCACACTGAGTAGGAGGCCTCTTCTCAAAGTATTGCACACAGCTAAGATTTGGTCGACCAAGCTGTACATGGGTACCTGATGCATGAGTTAGAGGTGGTAAAGACAGCAAGGAGGGGAATTGGCCACCCCATGTAATAGTTGCTGTGGTACATGAAGAGTTATCTTAACACCCTGATGGCAGGTTGCTGCCATGGGACCTACCTTTACCTGTAAGAGTTGGTTTTTGTTTATGAAATAAAGCACAAATAATACAAGAGCTATATTGCTTGTAATTTCTGGGGATGGAAACTAGTAAATAAAACTGGGCATGAGTGGATGCTTAACTAATTACTCCGGTGGTCATGGTAAACTGGATTACCAGAACTGTGACCTCCACTAGTTTTGGTCATTACAAGCTCTGATATAAACAAGCTTATAGAGCTTATCTGACCATAAGAGGTACATCTTACTTAACCACAATTAGTAGATGCTATATATATTTTTTCAAAAGTCACATCCATCCTGACACATGGGAAGACAACATTCTGGAAGGAATACGTCACATGACTAAAGTTAGGTCCCATGGCAGCAATCTGCCATCGGGGATGTGTCAGAAAAATGGATGTGTCAGGCCATTGTCGCAAATGAAATGCAAACGTTAGAGAGTTAAAATGAACGCTGAAGAAGAAGAAGGAAATCCCAAATTCTTTCACTTTCCTTAGGTATTGTTTCATACTTCACATAACAAATAACTTCTAATATCAGCTCTCCAGACAGGTACAGGTGTTCATTTTCTGACTACATTTTACATAACAGATTGTGTAACCATCTATACCACAAATACAAGATTGGCATAACAGACTTATACACCTGTGACATCAGCACTATGACAGCCATACGCTGTAGCAAGTTCTCAACATACAATGAAGAACAGAGAAGCATTTAGCCATGCCTTATCTCCTTTCATAAATACTACAGTACTGCTCGGAGCCTGAGATTAACCTTTAGCGTGCTGTGTTTACAAATTACATAATTTCTCTCCTGCTGCGGAATGAGTTTTTAAAAATGTTACGCAATCGTCGGTGGCTGTTTTGAAATCGTGATAACGTTTTTGTTGTTACAGATATTTAAATAATATTTACACATATAAATAAAGAATTAAATTCTGCATATATTGGTGTACGTTTTTTGTGTGTGTGTGTGAGAAAGTGATAAAGACAGATTTAGACCTATCTAGATCTAGGCCTACCATATTTTTGATCGATTGAAAGCTGTTGAATATTATATATTTTGCGTAGTGAGAACCTTGTGGAACCTCATGGTCTAATTTAATTAAACTATTTGAAGTACTTACCTCTCCAGATTTCCACATTGAATTCCGAATAAATAATGATTTCACTGAATATACGATGACAGAAAAGTATATGAAACTCGATTCACTGTAATGTTGCTTCGTCACTATGTGGATGGCTAAAGATTGTTTGGATTTCAAAATCATAATCACATTACATCATCTATCACCGTTTTAACAATAGAAACAGGAAGTTAGATTAATATTCTACTTAATATTGCCAAAACATTCAGTCAAAAAGTTACCATTCTCAATTTTTTTGTTTGGTTTCGGGTTTAGTGCACTGGGCGGCGGATCTCGTCGTCCGCAATCAAGATATGACACAATTTTTGCGAAATGTATCGCCCAAATTGTAAACACAGCGTGCTAAAGGTTAACTGCTACCTATGTCAGAATCATCAATGTTGTTTTATTTAATACAAATTTATTTAATGCTCAGATGGCAAGCCACTCTCAACAGGATGTTCAATGCTTAGAGATGAAACCTTAGTTTTACACAGGAACCAGTTTACCAAGGTTGTGAATCACTGCTGTAAAGGACATTGCTATTAAGAAAATTGTGTATTTTATGTCATAAAGTAATGGTAGTAACAAAGAACAAATATCCTCCAGAATGCAATATCTATGTATAATTGAACCAGCCTGAAGCAAGTCAACATATTCAAATATTTGGGTTCCTTAATAACATCAGATGGTAGATGTATTAAAGATGTATCAAATATGGAATTGCCCAGCTAAAGACAATATATTACAAGATGAAGATCATCCTATGTAATATACCTCTCTCAGTTGAAGTGAGAGATAGGGAGTTCTTAGAGGTTATATAGAATCAATTCTGATGTATAGAAGTAAATCTAGAATAATCAGCAGAACAGTAAAAAGTTATATTGAGGTAGTAGAGATGTGGTTTTGTAGAAGAATATTAAGGAGACAGATTAAAAAGCGTAATGAATATATCTTGAAAGAAACTATTTTAAAAAGAGTGCTAGTCCCTCGCATCAGAAAGAAACAGACCTAATTTTTTGTTTAGATATCATGATAAGAGGAAAGATGAACACTCTGACAACAATCAAGATGAAGAGCAAGAGGGGTTGGGAAACAAACAGAGAGCATACTAGACGAACTGGCATTATAGCATGGGAGAACATTGATATTGGAAATGATAGCCAGCAAACAAAACAGAAGGCTGTGGAGAGATATAATAACCAATGACATATAAGGTATCATGTATTTCTAACTTTTCCATGTGACATATTTCTCTGATTTAGCTTTTAAAAAATATTACTTTTTTTTAAGTAAAATATATTTATTCATGCCACCAGGTATTGCTTTTGAGCAGGGACGAATCCTTCCAACACCAGAAACAGTTCCGTTTCGTTTGACTAGGGACATTGTAGATGGCATGGGAATAACTGGAGTAGAAGGAGTATTTAGAAGGTTAGTGAATGAAGTTAAGTTGGGTAAAAAGTTATCAGATGGTCAATTATAAATTTAACTGGTTACTCCTTAAGTGCAGCAGAGAGTTTGCTGTCATCAGAGTTTTCATATTAGATCTTGATCAGCATCAGTATAAGGGGGATAAATATCAACATGATCAGACCTGATATTGCCATTACAGGTATAAGTAGGTATAACATTGAATTGATTGAACCCAATGGCTGCACAATCATTTAACAAGTGATGATGGTGTCAAGAACAACTCTATTGGGACAGGAGTATATAATAAGAATTTATATAAATAAATGGAGGAGCGAAGTAGCTTAGTTGATAGTGAGCTTGCTTAATATCACAGGGTTGCAGTGCACCAGGTTCGAAGCTACATCTGGACAAAAATAAATAAAATTAGTCGTTATTTCTTGCCTGATCCAACTGTTCCTTCATTCAACCCAGTTATAAATTAGTACCTGACGTATAGGTTGGGAAAGGTAAACACAGCAAGGAAGGGAACTGGCCACCTTACCTAATAGTTGATGCGGCTTAGTACATGAAGAGTTATTTTCATCCCCGATGGCAGATTGCTGTCATGGGACCTACCTTTAGTCATGTGACGTATTCCTTCCAGAACGTTGTCTTCCCAATGAACTCTCTGAACCTCTCTCTGTCTTAGGCAATGTGGCTTTGCATTTCTAGTGAAGTATTCATGTTATCTTTAATTTCGTCAGCCCACCTACCTTTACCATAAATAAATGTTCTTCCAATATCATCTCTCATTCAGTTTGGGACTCCAGATTCTACAATATAGTTTGTTGTTTTTTTTCTTTGATCATTCGCACAATCTGCAGATTAGCAGAATGTAATCCAGAGAACTTTCTTTTCTTTCGGAGTCACTGTTGACAGTCATCCAGGGTACTACTGACCCTCTCTCACACTGGACTCTAACACTACAACAAGCTTTGTCTATTCAGGTCAAAACTAGAAAATTGTGTGCAAAGTAAAGAAATAAAGAAAAATCCAGAGAACGGAATGCATTGTGTTATGGTTTGCAGCTTAGCTGCAATATCTGAAAATAACCTCATATACCTATCTTCAGCATGGCCTATGAGTCACTTTGACCCTCTTTGTGATGAAACAGCCAACTCCCCGAAACCTCCTTACCTGCCTCTTACAACATGCCTGGCAGTAACAGCGTAATTATTTTTACCTCCCTTTTCAGGTGAGTCTGTTGTCTTTATCAGGGTTCCTGCTTTGCCATACAGCTACTCTTTGAAGCTGGCTCATACGGGGCCATTCCTTGTCTCCTAAAGTCTGTTACTGAGTACCGTACTTTCCTGTAATAAATGTACTATTGTCATATTTGTCAGTCTGCAATGGCAAAGACCAGTTTTATTTATCCTGAATTTAAATAAATGTTCAGGGTAGTTTTACGTATGAACAGAAATTTTTAAAACAGTTGATGATTGAACTGAAAGATTCCTGAACATTAAATGGATATGTGTGCCTACAATACTACGCATCGTACAGTTCATACATATATACATATTTTGGTGTTCATTACTCTACCATCTTATCTCAGCAGTAACGATGCTTGTTGAAAATCCATGCCTGGGAAATTTCTGGGAAAGATAAAATTGTATATCTATATGTTTCGTGATTGTAAGAATGCCATGTGAAAGTCCACTAGGAGTAGAAGACTGTGCATTTCCTAGCTTTTCATATTACAGCCACATAACAGCCACACTGGAACTTGCAAAAACTCTGAAAAAAACTCTCCACCAAAAAGAATTACAGAAAAATACTAATCTAAACTGGAAGTAAAACTCCACCACGAGATGTTCCATAGGCAACAAGTGACAAACTCATACTTTCTCAGAGTTCAGTCATCAACATCATCTTCATGTTTTCTTTTCAGATATAGCAGCACTTTTAAACAAGGCAAGAAAATGTCAATTTCATTGTTACCACAAATCGTGTTCATGGCTAACAGCAGTTATTTTTATGGCTAAATACATAAGACAATATTAACATCACAATCGATAAGACATAACATCAGATCAACACTCACCAAGACATCTAACAGTATATCACCCTTTATCACTCACCAAGACATCTAACACAGTATATCACCCTTTATGCAATAATATCACACACAACATCTAGTCCCAGATAATGTGAAAATTAGATTAAATAGCTAATCCACAAGAGACTCAGGTTGTCAGAAACATGCCTCTACTCAAGGTGGTTTTAATCCCCTACTCAACAAACTGACAGAAAAACACCAGCTCCATTCAGATGGCACCCATTCGCCTCACAACTTGACCTAACACACTTTCCATCTTTGACCACACAGCATCCCTAAAAAATGAGATGCGGTTTTAGTCAAGACTTCCAGCATGTATATTCTTAATTTGCTATGAGTATAGAGCAGTGGATTGACACACAGAACATCTGAGCAGCCCTGATTAAAGTCCCATTTGATGCATTATGATTTTTATTTATTAATATTCTCCATGCTATTAGACCTGGCAACACAAAGACAGAAAATGGAAAGATATGCTTTCTACCCTATGCGCCGCCTATGGCCCTGGAGGAACGTAACATAACATAACATGCTATTATATTATAGTATATATGAATACAAGGTGACTTGCTTCAGTGATGTTGATGTCTGTCTATTCTAGATGTTGTGAGAAGACCATGGAAGTAATGAAGCATAATTCAGAGTCACTGTTGACAGTCATTCAGGTACTCCTTTATGACCCTCTCTCACACTGGACTCTAACACCACAACAAGCTTTGGCTATTCAGGTCAGTACCAGAATATTGTGTGCTAATCTTGTAGTAAGTGTTCTCAGATTTACTATCTGATTTTCACTCATTGTTGACTGGAAAGGAGGCTAGATTTAATTGCTAGCAGTGTTTCGACTTTACCTGAAAAGAAAAAACTAAATTTAAACTTTTATTGGCCATGGTTACAAAACTGCTTAGATACTGTAGCAATTCTTCAACCACAACATTCAGCGGAGTACACTAAGGAGTGTGTTTATTGATGCCAATGGTTAACCTTTAGCACGCTGCATTAGAAACACATAATTTTGCCCTGCTTCTGTATCTTTATTTGACTGAGTTATTTATAGAGGGTAACACAAAATTTTTATGTTTTTGGAGCTTTTCATAAATTTATTTTATGGAAATAAAGAAATGGTTACTGAATGTAATGATGTAAGTTTTGTTGATGTATGCAAGGAATATTGGAATATGGTGAAGATGGAAAAAAATTATGTAACGCATATTCTTGTCCAATATACTAAATCTAGGATAAAATGCTGCATTTAAATTTACGCCTATATGCTTAGGCCTATTGTATGTCTGATGTTATTTCATAACCAACGAATATAATATTGTCTGTGAAAACAAATTAAACACACCGATCTAACTCACGTTATCATCTAGGCCTAGTAGTTCTGTAAAAACTTTGATATATTCGATGCAGAATGAAATGTCTAGGTCTTTTCAGTTCCGATGTCATTTTACAACCAAACTAATGTGTTTATATAATATTGTCTTTGAAAACAAACGAAACATGTCGATCTAATTAACATTATCAGCTACGCATATAGAAATCAGAATTGTAAAAAATATTCCCAAAAATGACTGCTATTTTGACGGATTACATTGGTGGCTAAAAACAGTCACAACCTTCTATATCTTGTCCTATATAGTTTAACAGTAGCGGAAATGGAAGTTAATTATGTGTACCTTCATTTCCTATGTTAACCTGATGAATAATGTCTGTTTACAGTCATGCTGTCCTTGCTAAATAAAAGTACATAGCAATTGGGAATTGTAGTTACTGTTAGCTGCTGAAAATATACACAGTGCTTATAAACCATGTTTATATAAACTAAAAACAATGCTTTTTTGTTCTCCAGACATCTTGTAAAAAAGATAAATATGTGAAATTGACAGAGGGAGAAGATTTCTGAGCATGTCACCTCTACCAAATGCTTGTTCATTATCTATGTTTCTGCGCCATATTGTTTTTTAAAATGCATACATGCACATCAAATATCCGTAGGTCTTGTTTTTTTATGCATTCATTCTCAAACTCCCACTGGATATCTCTTGGTCCTGTCATTAGACAATGATCTTACTATATTTTTATCAAGATATCCAGAGATATAAAATATGCAGTATCTCTGTTTTATGCTGAAATAGCCCAACACATCTGCCTTTGGCTGTATCTGTTTAATATTTGCTCTTATTTCATATATTTTTATCTTGTGAAACAATGTGCTTGTAGTTATGGAGAGTCTTAATTTTTCTTACAGAGAAAGCGTGAACAAGCAAACATGGACACATTAGACATAAATTTAATTTCTAGTGGTCAAGTACCTTCCAGTGGTCATGTATCTGGACTGTCTAGTTTGAATGATAGAGATGTGTCTTCTAGAAATAATGGTGAGTATAATAATATTTAAACATATCCAGTATATAACACTTCTACTCAACTGTTAGAAATGTCCAGTATATAACACTTCTACTCAACTGTTAGAAATATCCAGTATATAACACTTCTACTCAACTGTTAGAAATGTCCAGTATAGGACACTACTCAACTGTTAGAAATGTCCAGTATAGGACACTACTCAACTGTTAGAAATGTCCAGTATAGGACACTACTCAACTGTTAGAAATGTCCAGTATAGGAAACTACTCAACTGTTAGAAATGTCCAGTATAAGACACTACTCAACTGTTAGAAATGTCCAGTATAGGACACTTCTACTCAACTATTGGATGTATCCAGTATAGCACACTTCTACTCAAACTATTGGATGTATCCAGTATAGCACACTTCTACTCAAACTATTGGATGTATCAAGTATAGCACACTTCTACTCAACTGTTGGATGAATCAAGTATAGCACACTTCTACTCAACTGTTGGATGAATCAAGTATAGCACACTTCTACTCAACTGTTGGATGAATCAAGTATAGCACACTTCTACTCAACTGTTGAACATGTCCAGTATAGCTTACTTCTACTCAACTGTTGGACATTTTATCGCTTGTAAAATATATATGATTGGTTATGTTTGAACTGTGATCAAGTTTGACTAAGTTGTTTGTAAATTGGATCTACTAACCCCTCTAACACTGAGACAACATTGTTTGCTAACTGGTGGATTTACCTCATTTGGCAGAGGCATGCCCTTTCAGCCTAGGAAGAAGTTTCTTTTTCCTTTTATATCAGAGCGTTTGGGGGCCTTTGTTTCTTGTGGCGTGGTTGCCTGGTTGGCATTAGAATATTGCTACCCAGTCAGGTTGCAGCTGTGGCTTCTAACTGGAGTTCTTGAAAGGACTAAATTATGGCATGTTATTGGTCCTGTGAGGGACTTTGGTGTAGCCTGATTGGGGTAGTCCTTAGTGGGTCTTTTGGTGTATAGTTTGTATTGTCTGTCTGGGTGCTGTCATGGAGATTACTGAAATGTGGGATCATCTATTGGAAGGGCTCCTTTTCATTATTCTTGTGCATCCTGCTTGGGTCTTCTCTACCTGCTACATTTTCTGATTTTCTAGTTGAGGTTTAGTGGCTGATCCTGTGCCTTGTAGGTTCTTTCATTGTTGTTCTGGGTTGTCTGGTAGCCACATTCTTGTCCTGAGCCAACAATGGTAAGCAAATGTGTCATAAATAATTTTCATTGCCTGTATGTTGCCATGGTCAGAAATGAGTGCACGTATCACACTTGTCATAGGAGCCATCTGAGGAGGTTTTGTCTTAGGAGGCATCTGAGGTTTTGTCTTAGGAGGCATCTGAGGAGGTTTTGAGGTGGAATTGGCTGTTCCCATTTCATAGACTTAAAATTATCCAGAAGTAACTGAAGCTATTCGACAGCTGAAGTCGGGTGTCTTAGGTCAAAGGGTGCAGATATCACAGCTAAGCTGTAAACCATGGCACAATGCTTTCCATTTTCCAGACAAATTCCTGCTAATCTGCAGGAGTTTGAGCATGAATGTGGAAAATTAAAAATAAGATTGTATTCATTTTGTAGTAGATGGGGCTTCACGATACACAACTCTTTTGAGTTTTGTTAGATTCCAAGTATTCAAGAACTGACATTATGGTACTACATGCAGACCTATAGATGCTCAGTGACTAACAGCAGATGGTGTAGAGTATTTATATTTATTTTTTGCATGCTGGTTTTAAATTTGTTATATTAAATATATATATATAGAACATTTGCCATTGTTTGTGTCATGCCACAGATTAACTAAATGTACATTTCTCATGTGTTTTGTTGTTTTGTTTGCAGATTCCAAAGAAACTCAGAATAAACTGGCTGAGAGAACCTTGTTGAGACTCAGGCAGAAGCTTGGTGGGCAGGAAGATGGGGTCCCTCTCAGTGTTACTGGACAGGTCAACCTGTTGATTCAGAAAGCTAGTAACCCGGACAACCTCTGCATGCTCTTTGCTGGATGGCAACCTTATCTGTAGAAGCTAAGAAATTAATTTTCTCTGACAGGGCATCACATCAAATAATGTCGCAACATTGAACGTTTCATTGAAATGTTTCCAATACTTTCATTCTTTTGTCATTATTAGACTTTACTGCCTGTTCATGATGATTCATGTCCACCTGTTGGTAAGGTATATGACCTCTTCATGATCATCTCCACCTTTTGTTGATGTACACAGCTTCTTGATGTTTCAAGTTACCTCTTGATGTTTCAAATTACCTCTTGATGTTTCATGCCCACCTTCTCCTAATTTATATCACATCTTCGTGATACCTGTTCACCTATTGTCTACCTATAAAGTAGCTGTTTATTGCTCTGATATTGCTGTTTATTGCTTACATTGATAAATATTTATGTGTCTTCATAAAAGGTAAAGGTATGTCCCATGGCAGCAACCTGCCATTGGGGATGAAGATAACTCTTCATGTACTAAGCCGCAGCAACTATTAGGTGGGGTGGCTAGTTTCCTTCCTTGCCGTCTATACCTCCCCTACCTCATGCGTCAGGTAATCATTTACAGCTGAGTCGACTGGAGAAGTGGTCGTGTCAAGCGAGAAATCACAACCCGGATTTTTTTGTTTGTCCAGATGTGGTTTCGAACCTGGCATGCTGTAACCCAGTGATAGAAAGCAAGCTCACTATCATGTGTCTATATAACGCACTATGAAATTGAATACTATTTAACCAGTGAGCCACAGGAATCATCTGCTGGTTGAAACTCAAAACCTATCTGTATATCTGGAGTGCTGTGATGTTGGTTCTACAATCTACAAATTGGAAACTAGGAATTCTAAATTATACTGTCCGTGTCCTGGTTAGTCCAACTTAAGTAATGACTGTTATTAAAGAAGAGTCAAAGAGGAAATGAAGTCAGACATGAACTGAAGAATGATCATTGTGCTATAAGAAACTGATTAAAAGTGACATTTCTTGTAAATCTTAACCCCTCAGCTGCGATGAATAGAAAGCTCAAATCGTATCTGCAGAGCGGGGAAATTTCAAGGGCTGTTAAATTTTTTCCTCTAACTATTTTGCTCAATACATTCTCATGTTAAAGACTTTGAACACTTTGAGGTGCTATCAGGGATAAATTATATGAATATATGGCACATTGCTCATTAAGATGTCCGCAAAATAGAGGCAGTTTTTTATTGTATCCTTAAGGATGCCTCTGCAGTTAACAATGTGTACAAGGATAAAATATAGGAATTTTATATTTTGTCTTTATCTCATATCTTTTGTAATGGTATCAACCCTTAGACTGTGAAAATTCAAAATCCTGAATCCTGTTTTGGCAGCTGTATTTCGTTACAAATTTCCTCACTATACACCAGTGATTAATTCAATCATATATTTGTTATTTTGCATCGCTCAAGCATGTTTTTTAAGTATTAAAATGTTCAAGAATGAGTACTATTTATACTTACAATAAGTCAATACAATAGCAATCATGTAAAATGAATTGCAATAAGGAAAAAGAATACAAACAGCAAATAAATTAGAAAACAATTGTAACTTCCCACAAAAGTACAACTTACACAATACACATCATTTTTGTACATAATTTCTTGTACTTCATACTATATTCATTTCTTCAGAACTGAGGAAAGTTTCATCATGTTTGATACACGTAACAAATATGATTATGCAGATGACACCACATTAATTACAATATAATTCTCAATATTAATTCTCATATAATTCTCAATATTAATTCTCATTGAGTAAGAGGAGACTCCCCATCTCACATGAATTATTATTGTCTAAAAAGATCTAAGAGTATGAACATTCTGCACTAGATAATTCCTTATTTTTGTCACTCTCTACATCAAGCAATGATTGAATTATCTGTGTGATAATTACACATCATAAAATCTTGTCCCAAATGTGTTCTTAGAGAAAAGCATTTCTGTAAATCAATCATTCATCTGTATTTATTGTTAAATTTAACAGTACAGAATCACTTGACTACACCTAATTTAATACAATGTGCTGAGATACGCTTACATCTTATACAGGTTTATACACTCTGGATTGCATTAAAACTAATACAGACTTCTCTAAATAAATCAGATCAGATGGAATGCTAATTCCCACTTCAAGTTTCAGGAAAGGCTAATACCATTTGTGTGGTTCAAGTGTCAACAGTAACTCATCATCATAATCAAGTGCCGTCTCCGCAACGAAGGTTGGCTGCAACGTATCTCCAACATCTCCTGTCTCTTGTCTTGGTGGTGCACTCTGCTAGACTGTAACCTGTCCATCGTGTAATGTTACTCTCCCACTTGTATCTCTGCCTACCTCTTGCTCGCTTCCCTTTGACTTTACCCTCAAGTAAGGTCTTCAATAGGGTGTCATGTCTTTTAATGTGTCCAAAGTATTTTATTTGCCTGATCTTTATTTCTCTTAGTAGTTCTTTCTTCATATTAAGTGTTTTTAGCACCTCTTTATTTGTTTTCTTCTCTTTCCACGATGTTCTCCCTATTCTTCTATATACCCAAATCTCAAAGGCATCAATTTTGTCTTCTAATTGTTTATTTAGTGTCCATGTTTCTGATCCATACATTAATATGGAATAGATGTAGCATTTTATAATTATCATTTTTAACTTGTTTGTAATTTGTTTAGATATTAATAATTTCCTCATGCCATTGAAGGTACTTTTAGCCATTCCTATCAACAGTAACTACAGTTATTCTATTATTTTGTGGTTTATATGAGGTAGTTTCAAAAAGTTCCCGTAATAGTCAACTAGTTTTTGAATGAAAAATGATATGGAGATTATATATTTAGAAGTAATGACCTTAACGAAAGAACATGGTGGATGTGACCTTCACATATACTCTTGAAGAGAAGATATTTTAAATTCTGTTATTTGCTTGAGAATTCACCCTCAGAGACACTAACATTGAGAATTCATCCTCAGAGACACTAACATTGAGAATTCACCCTCAGAGACACTAACATTGAGAATTCACCCTCAGAGACACTAACATTGAGAATTCATCCTCAGAGACACTAACATTGAGAATTCACCCTCAGAGACACTAACATTGAGAATTCACCCTCAGAGACACTAACATTGAGAATTCACCCTCAGAGACACTAACATTGAGAATTCACCCTCAGAGACACTAACATTGAGAATTCATCCTCAGAGACACTAACATTGAGAATTCACCCTCAGAGACACTAACATTGAGAATTCACCCTCAGAGACACTAACATTGAGAATTCACCCTCAGAGACACTAACATTGAGAATTCACCCTCAGAGACACTAACATTGAGAATTCATCCTCAGAGACACTAACATTGAGAATTCACCCTCAGAGACACTAACATTGAGAATTCACCCTCAGAGACACTAACATTCCTTAATAAAGAATATTGTGATACAATGGTTTTAGTAAATTGCAAGTGTGTGTGTGATACTAATGTTTCCATTTACTTCATCACATAGTTGAATTATGCTGAATGACAATGCACAGGCCCATTGATCCCTACTGTTAAAGTAGTACATCGCAAAGCACAATGTGATTACCTTGGAACAGCATCTATATTTACCCGAGCTGGCGATGGCTGTTTTTTTTCCTCTTACCTTGACTGAAATCGCAGTTGGTTGGTTTGTTGGTTGCTGATCCAGCGGTCCATGGGCTCATGCCTTTTGACCCAATGCCATTAAAATGGCATTATATTGCTGGGAAGTATGTGGATTTTCAGCTCACCCTGGGTTAGAGCCAGAGAATAACTATCATACCACCAGGAAGGTAGGTTTCAACCTATGCACTGCTCCGACCCACTGCAACCAAGATAGGGTTCACTGTGCCCTTTCCCCGCCACCAATTGACTACTGTCTATACCGAACTTTTGTATTGCTCCAGGCATGCAACAAAATGTTTAAGTGAAAAGGATTGTCGTGTCCTGAGTCACTGTGCCTCTGATGATCCTCATCCATAGGAAAAAACAGTGTTGTCAGTTTCCTCCTCCCCAGTGCTGTGCAGTACATCTCTGGCTCCCTCCCAAACACAGAGGATGCATTCATATACAAAAATAACGAAGCATAAAATACATTACAACAACAAAATAAAAGCATGAGAAGCATAATTGTATAG
Source organism: Meghimatium bilineatum (assembly GCA_034231615.1). NCBI lineage: Eukaryota > Metazoa > Mollusca > Gastropoda > Stylommatophora > Philomycidae > Meghimatium > Meghimatium bilineatum. The sequence continues at coordinate 56,529,594 of CM067311.1, read as the reverse complement.
ATGACATGCCATGAAGCTTCTATAAGAAGATAACCTCAATATAATGGCTTGTCATCTACTATGGTTTTCTGTTGCATGGGTGATATGTCTAGTGGACCATTGGTGAGACCCACAGATGCAATCGCATATGTAAATCGGCACTGAAACGACAGCATTTCAAGGAAGCAGATGATGTTATCACCAATGTGACAAGACCAGCTGAGAGAGAGGTCAAAGAATTGGTTCCACTAATGTTTCCAGCAGCTGTATGCACTTTGGCAACAGTGTGTTTTTGCCAAAGGGAACTACTGTGAAGAAAATATAGTGTAGGTAATTCTATTGTTACTTATTTCTATATAATCTACTAATTCTTGGAACTTTTTGAAGCTACCTCATTTATTTTGATTGTGAGTAAAAGATGTATAAGTTATTGATTAAAGATAATATGTATCGTGTGATTCAATAAAAAAGATTATTTGTATTGTTGTTGAATTAAGATTATTTGTATTGTTGTTGAATAACGATTATTTGTATCGTGTGATTGAATAAAGATTATTTGTATTCTATCTATTCACTAAACTCTTTGTTGCCTTTCAGGGTTAGAAGAGTTTTATGAAAATGGCTTTCTTGTGTGCTGAGTATATTGTGCAGTTTGTAGCATTTTTATTTCGGTGGTTCATCGTTTTCATGGTCTGCCTTAACTGTATCTGTGTAGCATAGCTTGCTGTGGTACGTTGTCTGATAGTAGTCTGCTGATGTGTGCAAACCATTTGATATGTTTTTATTATTTGTATTGTTTTTTATTATTTGTATCATATTTGTATTATTGTTGAATAAAGATGATTTGTATTATTGTTGAATAAAGATGAATATTTTATAAAGGTGATTTATGTTGTGTGCTTCATTGTGTTGTCAATTTTCATTTGGTAGTAAGCATTTTATGTAGATCCTGTTAGACATCGTAACATATTGATACATGGATGCATTACTTCACATGGGTATTGGGACTGTTAAATAAGTTCCTGGGATGATTTATGTCCCTTAGAAAACTAATATTGAGAATTGCTATTTACCGTGTGAATGTCATGACTAAACAATATTTATGAAACAAAGTATGTAATAGCACACGTGCGATGTAATAACAACGGTGGAGAAGATAACAAGTATGGCCATGAACAGCTAGTGGCTAGCGAGGGGAAATGGGCATTCCCGAGTAAACTTACCACACAGCACTTAACCTGTGACTGACCTAGCACGTCGACAGGGGATACACAAAGTGCTCAAAAATAAACTTAAATGGAGAGGAAGGCACATCACACGCAAAAGAGATCAGCGGTAACAACAAAAATAGCAACCATCAACATCTGCAGCATTAAAGACAAGGAAGAACAACTCATAGAAGAAATGCATTCAAATATCTGGGCAGCACATTGAGATATGACAACAAACAAGAAGCAGAAATAAATGCAAGATGTAATAAGGTTGTCAGATCATTGGTCAATTAACACCTTTACTAAGAAACAAAGATATTACACTAGAAACAAAGAAAGCGCTTTTCAGCACCATTTTCTTACCAACATTGTGTTATCAGTGTCAAACTTGGACATTAGATTCTAGAACAGTACATAAGATTAACAACACTGAAATGAAATGTGTGAGACGTATGATTGGAGTTAGCTTGAGAGACAAAATCAGGAATGAAGCACTAAGGAAACAATTAGGGATCAAACCAACAATAGAATACATACAGAAACAACAAGTTAAATGGTACGGCCACATAACCAGACAGAAAGAGCAAAGTATTATCAAAAAAACACTTAACAAACGATACGAAAACAGTCGACCTATTGGACGCCCTCGTAAAAGGTGGATAGATAGTGTATTAGAGACACTCGGAAATATAACAGCAGAGGAGGCAAATAGAAGGGCAAAAGACCGTACACTCACTCTCCCCTCAACACCGAAAGGTACATGAGGATAGAAAGAAGAAGAAGACACGTGCGATGTGTGGGATCCTATAGGTAACGGTGATCTAGTTTGTCTCGTCACATTTCAAGGTAGATGTCCATTAACATCCATTATTTTTGCCTGTGTGCTGCTGGGAATTGAAAAGGGAGCAAAGAATAGGGACACTGTTACCTGTAATGCACGTCATTAGAGGTAACTGAGGTGGTTTTGGAGTAGAGTTGACAGTCTAATCCCATATTGGGTCAAGTGACACAGAAGCCATGCTGAAGTCGGTTGTGTCAGGCAGAAAGGCACACATTGCATGCAAGCTGTAAACCATGACACAATGCATTACTATTCATTACACACAATTTGTCGTGATTCATTCTCATAATGTGACCAAACCACTTGGTCTGCTGGTTTTCTATGTAATCTGTACAATGTATTATACCTATTCTTTCCCTGATATCACGAAATGAAGATATTTCATATACAATTTTAAAATGAAAACGGTGGGCCAGTAAAATGGTTGCGAAGGCCAGATTTTTCTCACCCTTGGTTTAGTGGTGGGCATTCCTTTTTTTTGTTTGACTCTGTTTTTGTTGTTAGGCATTGCTGGCTTATGTTATAATCAGTTTTCTATATTGGCGCGTTCACAGCACTTGATGTGTGGTGTTGTTTTAGGGTGTGGGGGACTCCTCTATTTCATCTTATACACGGGTCTTCCCCTGTTACTATTCCTTCTTATTAAGTGGTCAACAAATTTAATCGGTTTCCTAAAACACAGTGGAAACTCCCCTTGAATTTAATCTGTTATCTAATACACAATGGAAGCTCACCAAATACACTGGAAGCTTCCCTGATACACAGCAGAAGCTTCCCTAATACACTGGAAGCTTTCATGATACACTGAGGAAGCTCCCCTAACACTATAGATGCTCCTATGATACACTGTGGAAACTCCCCTAACACCATGAAAGGTACCCTAATGCACAGTGGCAGCTAATCCTAATACACTGGAAGCTCCCCTAATAACCGTGGAAGCTACCCTAATACACTGATAGCTCCACCATAGCGCATGTGTTTATAACTAATACACTGATAGCTACTAAAGATTGCCTGTCCAAGATGTCACCTGTTGTAGAAACACTGAAATCCGGCTATCCTGATATTACCACTTTCACCTAGCTGCGTTTCTTGCAATGCAATGACGTCAGCCTCATAACACATCTTTTCTAGCTCTGTTCTACGCTTGTGTACACTGGCCACATTCCAAAACAGCACACGCACGTTTTTAATTCCTAGCCTAGTTCGATCTCGTTCTTCTAGCACCCGCCTGGTGACTTTTCCTTTTTGAGCCACCTCGTTTAGGCCGCTTGATATTGGCTGCCATTTTTCAAAGTGTGACAGTGAATACACTCACGAAGACTTCAGCTCAGATGCACGCACTCCGTTAGCACCGGCGAAGATCTTAACGAATATATCCATTGTTCAAGTGAAACTGTAGGCGACACACAAAGCACTTGTGTTGTTATCCACCATTTTGACAGGAAGTCAGAGGGTTTTAGTGTATGCGAGGTTGATATGTCCAAGTGGGATAGCGACAATATCCAGTTACAGGCAGTGACATGATTGTAAATGGGTATGTCTGCAACACGAGCATTGATCTTCATGGTTGGAAGATCCTAGGGGAGATAATGGAACAGGAAAAGCAGATCCTCTTTTGTGGTGACTTCAATGCGAAAGGTACATCATGGGGCAATAGTGCTTCGAACAAACAGGGAAGAGAACTTGAGGAGGCCCTGACAGATACGGACCTGGTGTGCCTTAACGATGGCCGTATAACAAGGATGGCAAGCAGGGATGGTGATGATGATAGCGCTATCGACCTGGCATTGGTGTCATCAGCTTCTGTGGTTATCTGCAAATGGGACGTGCTGTGGCATAATGGCAGTGACCACCTCCCATGTGTTGTTCGGTTAAAAAATGACAAAAGTAATCAGATAAGGCCAAAGGTAAGATCCTTTAAGTATGATCGCAGAGGAGTGGATGTTATGAGCAGAATTCGACAAGACAAACGTAAGGTTCAAGTAGTGGGAAATCAGGTGTGGGATAGGCCCCCCTGGTGGAACGAAGAGGTTCAAAGGGCATGGAGCGAGAAACGGAAAGCAGTATCACTATGGCAAAGGGCACGGAAACGTGTTGCGGCTCAGCCCATGGAGGTTGCACAATGGAAACGGAAGAAAGATATCTTGGTCCAAACATTCAAAGATATTGCAAAGTCAGCAAAGGCGTCAAAATGGGACGAATTTTGCAAGGAGATCACACGCGAAAAGTCACTAAAATTGTTCTGGCGGTTACACAAGTCCATGAATGGTCTGACAAGACACGTGACTATTGCCGATTTCCAGAGCGACAATACCGTCTGGCAGAAGACGGACGAGACAAAAGGTGTGGCGTTGCTGGCACACTACATCGCACAAATTGGTCAGAGAAATGTGGAGGCAGATCAAGAAATCAGGAAAACGCTCACAGACACGTGTAAGAACTTGAGCATGGAAAACCATATGCTAATCACAGTTGAAGAAATCAGGAAGGCACTGAAAAGTACAAAAAACACAGCATCAGGGCCAGATGGCATTAGATACGATGACATTAGTCGAAGAACGGATGAGAAGTTGGAGAGTTGGCGGACATGTTCAATAATAGCCTTCTAAAGGGCACAGTGAAAGAAGACTGGTTGCACAGCTATTTAGTTCCACTACACAAACCTGGGAAGGACCACACCAGGATACATGGCTACAGAATAATAACAATGCAGAATACGATTGGCAAGCTTTTGGAAAAAATTGTGGCCCGGGAGGTATCGTGTTATCTTGAAAGAAATAAGTGTTTACCAACATTGTTAGGAGGATATCGTCCAGGAAAGAAGACATGGCAGAATGCAGCCATATTTGCGCAGGATGTTTTTGAGGGGTTCGATTCGCGCATGGAGACAGGTGCGGTCGCAATAGACCTTGAGGATGCGTACAATAGGGTGTCCTTGGATATCTTGATGCACCAGCTGTTAAATCTTGCAGTTAATCCTTTTGTCGTGCGTTGGGTTGGCTCCGCCCTGATGCACAGGGTTGTAGTTCTTAAGTGTGGTAACTGGATATCTACACCAACGGTTATTAGCCCTGGCCTGCCACAGGGATCGCCTCTATCTCCTATACTTTTCAATGTATACACAGTACATATCGCTGGCAATCAAATCACAGGTCTTGGCAGAACGATGTCATATGCCGATGATATCCTGGTGTATAGACAGGGCAGAAATCGAGAAGAGTGCGTCGTGGAACTACAGAAGGAGCTGGACAGACTGACAAATTGGTGTCGAGATACGGGAGCAGTGGTTAATCCGTCTAAGGCATTCGTGACGTGGTTTTCCTTGAACAATCACATGGTAAAGACACCCATGCCACATGGTTCGTTGTCCGGGAAAAGTTTAGAAAGAACTAGCACAATGAGATATCTGGGTGTGTTTTTTGACAGAAGCCTGAGTTTCAGGGAACATGTTGACCACATTATCATAAGGGCAGGCAAAGGCTTAGCAGCAATGAAGGTTATGGCTGCTGCGCAGTGTGAGCAAAGATTGTCATTTCTTTTGTACCAGGGTTTGGTTGTGGCTGTGGTGGAATATGCACTGGCAATTCTGACTCTTAGCCAAACTCAGATCGAAAGACTGGATAGAGTGCAGAATGCTGCAATGCGTATCATTCTGGGATGCACAAGAGACACATCGACAAGAGCTATGCGATAACTGCTTGACTGCCCAACAGCTGAGCATAGATTACAGTATTGCCGTGCACGGGCGTATCTTTAAATATATGCAGATAAGGAACACCCGTTGCATTCCGAAATACAGAAAGTTAAAGGCAGCAGACTCAAGAGAGGGAGGTCGTGGATGGGACATGCCGAGGATGTCATACAAAGCGTGTGCAGATTGCAGGATGTGGCAGCAGGTGCGGAATGGATAGGTCTACTCACAGATTTCGAAACTTGTTTTAGATTAGTAATATCACTTAGCAGGGAATGCAGAGAATGGTGTCCCACAGCTGTGGAGAAATAAGTGCAGACTTTAATCAGGGAGAATACCGAAGAGGGGGATATGATTATATACACTGATGGATCTGTATTTAGGCATGTTTGCAGTGCTTGGGCCTTTACAGCTCAGTGCGCAGGTAAAACGATCAAGGAGGAAAGTGGTGCCTTTGCGGTCACTACAAGTAGTATGACCATGGAGACTATGGCGGTGACCAAGACATTTGAGTGGCTACGCACACAGAAGGCAACGCAGGTCTGCTTTTTGAGTGACTCTATGAGTATGATTAAGAAAGTACAAGTGGGTCTCGTTCGCGAACAGTGGATTGAGGCTTTGAGAAAGGCGAGCTTGAAAGAGGTTATATTTATTTTCGTGCCGGGACATGTGGGCATTCGAGGCAATGAAAGAGCGGATCAACTGACATGTGCGCGATTGTGGCACAGGGCGATGGGGCAATGTATTGCGCTGACGTTTTGAACTCCTTAAAAGATATAACACTCGAGAGTGAGACTAATGTGGATGATGATTTATTTTCAATGGCTAGGATTAAAGATCAGGGATTGAAATGCGGTGTTGCTAAAAGTGGACATTGTGGTGAACATTCTCGATCATCATCGGTGACATCTAATACGTTCAGTTTTAGAAATTCTATTGATCGATGGACGTTCATATTTATGAAATACGAACACGCTTATGTAAATTCACTGATCGATGGGTGTTCGTATCTATGAAATACATGACACGCTTATGTAAATCAACAGAAATTTGAAATTTGTATTTAATAAATTGATGTACCAAATCTAATGTCGTTAGTATGTGAATTGAAAGAAATAGGAAAGGGCAGTGAATGGGTGGATGTAGACACTGAGAAGAAATCACTGACTAAAGTAATAATACAACTAGATAAAGCGTGTCGAAAATGGACGGCAGTCAGGGTTCAGGATACAGTGCAAGATCTCGCCCAACTACACTCGAAACCACAAGACATAATTATATACACAGATGGATCTGTTAGCAGAAATACAAATAAAAGCGGTTGGGGTTTTGTTGTCTACAGAAATGGCGTGAAGTTGGTTGAGAAATCTTCAGCATATTCTACTGTCACATCGAGCATGAGGATGGAGATAGAGGGAGTTACAGCAGCTCTTAATTGGTTGATAACTGATACATCAACACACTCGGTAATACTCACAGACTCTCAAAGCATGTTGCGCAAGATATAAAAGTTCATGCTAAGAAAAGAATGGTTGGACTTATTGAACAACTCAGTTGTCCAAAGCATTACATGGATATTCTGCCCTGGTCATGCTGGGGTCACAGGAAACGAGAGAGCCGACTTACTGGCAGGCAATGCGGCGATAGACGACACATTGCTGAGAAGAGATAAAGCAGATTTAATAAAGGCAGTAATAAATTCATTTCGAGATGCAGATGATGTCAATGAGGTTGAGAACGTACACATACAGAGAATGTTAGAAATGGGAGTATTCAGAGGTGAGGGGAGGTAAAGTAAATTTTTTGTAAAGTCCCGAAGATCACACAATCAACACCTGACCGGAACTATGAGTCTACATACACTGGGATGGCTGCTGGAGCGGAGGGCGGAGCACTTATGGGAATGTCCCGCGTGCTGTGAAGCCAGTTTTTAATCAAGAATCAAGAATCAAGAAATGTCGTTATTTCATGAAAATAACAGAGGGGAGAAATTATATAAATCTGTAGTATCTTTCGAATTCAAAATGTGTTGCGTGTGAAGACCCCATAATGATGTTAACCGTCTTTTCATTGGAGCAAATTAAGGCTGTGATCCTTTCAACAATCACACAGCAAGTGTCGAGAAATTAGATTGAACCACCTAAATGAACATGGCCGACCCAATCAAATCTCACTTGATGAAGTAGCCTAGCTGGCAGGGGTAAAATTCTAATGAGAGAAATTTAACATATTAACTTTTCATTCATTGAATATTGTTTTTAGATGGATTTCTAAGAGTGCAGCACATTTCAGTCTTGTTAAATGAAGTTCATGAATAAGTCATGAATTAATTATATTTATGAAAATACAATATTGGGTTAACTGGTGTACAATAAAGTCATTCCTCTATGTCTTTTGATAAAAATTATCTTTCTACTTCTTATTATTCTTCTGCTTCCGTTCTTAAACTCCTGTAGATAAGCAATATGTAGTTTAGAGAACGACATGAGTTGTCATGGTTTACAATTTACAGCTAAGCTGCGATATTTGCGGCTTTCGGTCTGACTCATCCTTTTTCGGGATAGTGTATGGGTTAATTTGAACTTTATGTGACAACACACTCCACTTCAAAGCATCCTTAGTTGCGTTATATTTCTTCTTGGTTCTCCTGCCAAAGTCAGATGCTATGTATTTCTTCATGATTATACTACAGTAGAATCAGATGATAATTATTTCATTAATGAAAGGTTGAACGAAGTTGAAAAGTCGTAGAGGATTGACTTCACTGTACTCGGTTTCCCATATGTACTCCGTCCATCTCAACGAAGCGGAAGGCCGCCTGCCGAAAGTATCACTCATAGCACGTAACTCCGTAGCTTCAAGCGATAATCCACAGGGATCTCCGAAAAATCCACCTTGTACACAAGACGACACGAGCCGGATTCAAACCCATGACCTCTTGAACACAAGGTGAACAGCTTAACCTTGCGCTAGGTAGATACCCATTTTCATTAATAAACTGTACAGCGGTCACAAATCCCAAGACAGGCACTTAAAGATATTTATATCTACGGCTCTGTTTCAAGCAAATATACACAGTGCCTTCTTGTTGTTTCAAGCACATATACACAGTACCTTCTTGTTGTTTCAAGCACATATACACAGTACCTTCTTGTTGTTTCAGGGTATTATGACCATGAAAAAATATCGTCTTGAAGTGTAGGCTACCCTGAATCAAAGACATACCAGTGTATAACAATATATAAAGGTATTTGTCTTTACACCACTTAACCAGCATCACTTGTGTGGCCAACAGCGCATGATAAAAAATACTTAGAACATCTTGGAAGGAAAAATGTGAAACTCAAATTTTATAAACACATTGAAGATATCAGAGTGGTGGTTACTAAACACAATAGCAAAAAGAAAACTATACCTATTTGGTCATATACAAATACACAACTATTTTGAAATACAAATAATGGAGAACAGAGCATCTGGGCGAGGAGAAAGGGCAGACCAGGAAGACGATGGATTGTCAACATTAAAGATAACATGAATACCTCGTTGTAAGCTGTTTCATTCAAGACAGAGAAGGGTTCAGGAAGTTCATTTGGAAGACAACGTTCTGGGGAGAATACGTCACACGACATAACATAACCCGAAAGAGTAAAAAATAGAAGGTCAGAGGTGAAACCACACAAATAGAAAATGGACAAAACACACCAAAGTATTGATGGAAAAAAACCCCCGAGAAATGACATAACAGCAGAATATCATATATACGACTGACAGGCATTGATCCCAAACGGTTCAATCGTGTCAATTTCTTTTTAATCTTCAGCATTCATTCTCAGACTCATGCTGGATCTATTGTAGCAGGACCATGGTCCTACTAGATTCTAACAGGATACAGTCTAGAGAATGAAACTGCGTTGTATCATCGTTTTATTTGCGCCAATGACCCAAAATATATGTCTTCGGAGGTGAATCTTGTCAATTTGTTGCACATAGGGAAGAGGTTTTCGGAGGCGGCACATAGGGCATAGGTTTTGATTCTCCATGCGCTGCAGTACACTGCCTGTACTTTTAGTTTTTGTATGGACTTGCAACCTATTATTTCCTCTTCTGATGGTGACTATTAGGGTAATTTTAGGTGTTCCTCTTTTTCTTTTCCCCTCAGGTGTCTACATTAGGGCTTGCTGGTTCAGTCTGCTTTCATCTAGTCGAAGAACGTGTCCCAGGTATTTCCCAGGTATTCTGAAGTAGGACTTTATAAATAGGGGCCAACTGTGCGTGAAATACCAGCTACATTTGGTAAGAACCGACCTTTTATATGACAAACGTGCTGTGGTCATGTATAGGTTTATATTTAAAAGTCCGTGGTAAAATCTGCGCCTTGATTGCTACCAACAACATTTTATATAGCTCTGTGCAGGAATTTTCCACGTAAACTGATGTGCCGTGTATATTCGACCATACCTTCTTTAAGCACACATAGTTCTTGTGTGTGTAGAACACTATCATCCGTACCGGTTTATGTCAACATTTTATGAAGAAAAAAAAATAACCCATGCTAATATGAGATAAATGGCGGAAATGAAATGGACATCCTCTGATTGAAATTTCTAACTAGCTGGAAATGAATCCAATCCTTCAATAACTTTATCATCCTTACGCTCGACGCTGAAATATTAACTCTCTCGGAAGTGTGCTTATTTCGAGACGCCTTCTCTTAGATTGGTCACACCGCGCCAATTAGCTAGCGGCCTGGCGCGTGTGGGAAAAACCGTCATCAACAATGGAGATTCCCGAAAGATCATTCGATCTCAAAGAAAGTGTCTAAAAATGTGTCTTCCGCTTCCGTCTGCACCATAATATAGCTCTGAATTTGTGATTTGATTAATCCGAATCAGAAGAGAGAAGAATTGAACAGTAAAGGACAGAAGCTCAGATATCGAAGGAGCAACGAATGAATCTGGCAATCTATGTTTATAATAAAGAATAAGCCGATTACGGTCATGATACATATTTTGTTAATGCGAGTATGTTGGGAGTTTCTAGTTTATTTTATTTACTGGTAGCATAGAAATAACGAATGGGAAAAAAATGCAGAAAAGAGATTTGTCACCTGAAGCAAAACGTTACAATCAGGCAAGATCGCCGGTAGTAGAATACATGTGTCTATATTTAATTAGGACTTCATTCGTTAAGTTTTTGACGATTGTCCTGGTTTTCGTTGGTCACTATTTATATATGTAGAATCAAATACCAAAAAATAGTAAATGCCAACCAACGAAATGTGCGGAAATAATCAAAATTTGCCGTTCATGCCATGTTTACGTTTTTGGTGCACAGATCATATACACTGAAGACCAGTCACGAATCAGGTATCGCAGATTACCCCCACCCCCCTCCTTTTTAATTTGCGTAGGTACCAATGACATTTATAATTTAATCCTTCATATACAGTTATGAAAAATCATAAACTGATTTATAGAAAGGCTGGAGATAGCTTTGGCAACCATGTCAAGGCTAAATATTTTTTTTAAAAATTTAAACATCAGATTTTGAGTGAAGGTCATAATGTATAACTTACTAATGCCACTTATTATGTTGTATGGCTGTGAGAGTTGGATGGTCACTGCAGACGTGGAGAGGCGGATACCGTCTTTAGAATACACGTGTTACAGATGCATTTTTGGGCACTTATTGTAGAGAGCATAAGCCACTTGTGCAGGTAGGAAAGAAGTGGAAATTCTCTCACGTTACAAGAATCACTACTTAGAATAGCAACAAAAAGAAACCGATCATTTTCATGGCTTAGACATGTATGCTGATATGATTCCGTCAAAAATATTATTGCGGAGTACAGTACAAGAAGCAGAGTTGGTAAAATAAGTGGTAGATATTCTCAAGGACGGGGCAGGCCAAGAGTTTTTCACATTCGTCCGCATACCCGAGGATAGAAACCGCTGGAGGACTGTTTGTTGACGCATCTAACTTAGTACCCCCATGTTCCTTACAGGTTATGAGTTTAACGAGAGATAACTTGATGTAGGCCTACCTAAACTCAACATTTCATTAAAAAAAATCCTAAACACTTGACATCAATTTAATGCCTGAAATCAAAACAATGTCCGTTTGATAGTGAAATGTGACAGAAAAAGGGCTTACAAAAGCAGATAACGGGAAGTAAGCAAACACATATGCATTGTTTATCCGATACAATCCACTAATATTGTCACTTAGATAATCTTGTCGTACCTGTAAATCAATACATTCTTTCTTTGCATGAGCGAAAGTGTCACCTCTACTACTCAAATGAGGAGTACCTTTTTCTTTCAGCAGAAATAACTATGGGCTATGTGTGTTCGTCCATCATAAATGATGATGACCATATTTTACGTCCACTTTTGAAAATTCATTTAGAATTATGTCCATGACTAATAGCTCGCAGATGGTTAGTGAGCCCTATTCAAGCTGAAATTTCCTTGGAAAATTCGGACATGGAATGACCACTGTAGACGGATTGTGGTCTATCCTCGACTTTCTAGCTACTTTCCGCTGTTGAGCTGCTGCACTTCTCTTATCACTTGATTATGCGCTCTTTTTGACTGTAGAGCGCCATGTAGATCTATTTTGTGCCAGTTCTTCCCATGTGTCCTCGTCTATTTCAAACGCTTTCTGTTAGTTCTTTAACGTGTCCTTGTAGTGCTTCTTTTGATCACACTGAGATCGGGAACTATGGGTTATCTAACCGTTCACAGCTAAAGGGATTATTTCTTCATCACCACGTGTCAAGATCTATTTGTTCACAGCTAAAGGGGTTATTTCATCACCATCACCGGTCAAGATCTACGTGTTTACAGCTAAAGGGATTATTTAATCATCATGATGTGTCAAGATCTACCCGTTCACAGCTAAAGGTATTATTTCATCACCATCGTGTGTCAAGATCTTCGTGTTCACAGCTAAAGGGATTTTTTCTTTAACATTATAGTGACATCTAAATATATCAAGTTCGACTCTAATGCGGAGAGATACAGAGTGTGATTCACACCGCCAAAATACCAGGTTAAATTTACACCGTAGATAGTTTTGCACCGTAGACAGTTAAGAAAGCAATAGCAATCTACTGGCCTGAATTTTGCCTAGAAAATTAAGACAACCAAAACATGCAGGGCTGATTGCTAAATACTGAATATGATACACTACGAACTAAATATTTGTATTTTATTTGTGAAAATTGTATTTTATGCAGGATAGAAAAATCCCTAGCAGAAATAACAGTTAAAGCTTTCCCCTCTACGTTTTATTTGCGCTAATGGCTGGACATATCTGTCATCGGCGGTGAATTGGAATCTCCCCTCCCCAAAAACACACGGTTAAATTGGAAACCATACTAGCAAGGACAGAAATTAAAAATATATTTTAAATTGTTATAAAATACATCTTCTTCTTTCTGTCCTCGTGTACCTTTCGGTGTTGAGGGGAGAGTCAGTGTACGGTCTTTTGCCCTTCTATTTGCCTCTTCCGCTGTTAAATTTCCGAGTGTCTCTAATACACTATCTATCCACCTTTTACGAGGGCGTCCAATAGGTCGACTGTTTTCATTTCGTTTGTTAAGTTTTTTTTGGATAATACTTTGCTCATTCTGTCTGGTTATGTGGCCGTACCATTTAACTTGTTGTTTCTGGATGTATTCTATTGTTGACTTGATCCCTAATTGTTTCCTTAGTGCTTTATTCCTGATTTTGTCTCTCAAGCTAACTCCAATCATACGTCTCACACTATTCAAAAAATAAAATACACATAAAATACATATTCACAATTTATACAATAAATACAAAGTCGTCTAGAAAAACCAATAATAAGTCATAGATCAGGAATGGACATTTTTTTATGTTTCTGGACCAAATGCTGGAATATTGAGTCTGTTCATGACTATCTGCGATAGAAGACCACGATGCAGAATCACAACAAGCCTTCATGCGTTATAATTTTAATTAGTGTCGTGTCTTACTCCTGACCGTCTCCAATAAAGACCTTCCAACAGAACTAATTAGGTCCTAATTCGTTACGGTTTTGATTATTATTAGCATTTTGGTTGGTCACTATTTATTTACTGTACTTAGAATCGCATGCCAACATAGCCAAGGTGACGTAAAGTATATAATTCGTGACCAATCGAAATCCCAACAATAATCTGATACTATACCTTCACATCTCAGTTGTTTCGAAACGTAACTAATGAGGTCCTTAATTCTTTTGGAAGGCCTTCTAAACCTCTGACAGTCTCGGATTTACGTTGGTCACAAAGTATATAGTTTGTATCTCCTGTCGACGACGATCAAAGAAATGTACGGAAGTAATTTTAAAAAAACAACGTGATACAAAAGACTTATTTTGATTCTGTCTTTGGTCTTCTAATATCGAGAATCAATGTCTGTCAATTTTCACTCCGGTCATTCGGTGACCTCTCTGTCATAGTTGTCAAGCCATTAGCTTTGTGCTAAAAAGATCGCTGATTCCTTGAAAAAAAAGGGTTCCTTAAAGAACTTGAGTAGGGGAATTATGTTTACAAGTGCTTATTTTCAGAGATCGTTTATATCTTGAAGCTACATAGTAGCGTTCTGTGAGCTGTACTCATGTCATGTGGTGTGCCACTTCACTGAGATAGTCATATGATATATGCAAACTCGAAAGAAATGAAGTCAATCCTCTACTCTTTTGAGACAATGTTTTTAGATTTCCATTTCTTGTTTTATGTCTACTCTTTATACTAAGTCTAGATGTGTAAGCTATCGAAGGAGAGTCGGATGTTTTACTTTACCAATATCACTCTTTTTCTGATCTTTAGGAATAAACGACCTACATTTGCGGAACATGGACAATAAATAAAACTACAGCCAAGATAATAGATGCCCTCGAAATGAAGTACAATAGAAGAGTCCTGACAAAACCATGGACAGCAAGAAAAACCAACCTAGACTTTAAGAAAAATCAACGTTAAAAATGGCTGACTTTTTAACACCATATTATTAAAGAAGTTTGGATTTTTCGGCCATGTGAAGAGACAAGATTGCATGGAAAGAGTGCTATTTAGAGGGGGTGCGATAGAAGGTAGTATAGGCAGAGACCGACCAAAGCGTCGTTGGACAAGAGATATTTAGAAATGCATGTCACTAGAGTAAGTCCGACAACTTGCCAGAGACTGCGGGGATTTCAGGAGATTCATAAGGAAGACGCATCATCATCATCATCAGGTGCCACGCCGGCTGGCGATGGCTATCATATCTCTCTACAGCATAATTCTTGATTAGAAACTGGCCTCACAGCACGTGGGGCATTCCCATAAGTGCTCCGCCCTCTGTTCCAGCAGCCATCCGACTCGATTGTGTTTCGAGTCTAATGCCACTGAAACAGACGTCGACATCAGGGCACAACTCTGGCCCTTGCGACAGGTTTCTTTGTTGTTCCGCCCACCCACGCCGTGCCCGTAACTAGTTCAAACTCAACGTCGGTCTGTCGGAACAACATGGTAACTGTTCTCTACAGCTCTCTATCACCAGTATTATGTTTCAAGATCGTTGTTGTTTCCCTGCCATGCCATGTTGTCACACTGTCTAATATTTTCTCACGTTGTCACCCTCTGTCTCTATTGCCATCAATCTTGTCTGTTCTATGTTCTCCAAACCTCCCTATATCGCTAAATGGCAAAAAAAATGAAGATTGTATTTTTCTTATATTATTATAAGGAAGACTACGTTCTGGAAAGAATATGTCACATGAAAAGGAATAAAATATCATTTTCAATTTCCTTGCAAAGTTAACTTTTTGTTGTCAGCAAAAGACTTGCCAATTCAAGACAAAGATTTTCTCGTCACATATTCTCATAGATATATTGTACCAATATGAGAAAAATGGTGAAAATCAATTGGATAGCCAAGAATACTAATGTAGAGGTACTCAGAGATTCTAGGGTAAAATGAAGAATTTTAACAGACATTTGAAGCAGACAGTCAAGATATTTAGGGTATATGATGGAAATAGCAAAACTTGACAATTTTGTAATCACTAGAAAGATCATGGGGAGAAGATACAGAGGAAGTCTAAGAATAGCTGGATGGGTTGTCATTGTTCCTCGAGAGAATGTCACCAAGAGAACTTATTAAAACCACAATAGACAAAAAGTTGTGGAGAAAGATGATAGTCTGCGCCACATGTCACGGCGCTTGATAGATATTTTCATAATTAAAGGCACCGACAGATAATGTACCTTCACATCGCAGTTGTTTTTAAACACGCTTTCAATTCTGTTAATTATAGTTTGAATGGGCAGGATGTAGTCCAGAGAACGGAAATGCGTTGTGTCTCTATTTTATTTGCTTTAATAGTCCGACCGATCAGGCTGCAGGTAGTGTTTTCTTTATATGAATGGTGATGTATTGTCTTGCTTCTTGTATGTATGCGAGTGCGTGTCTGTTTATGATGTCCTTTTCTTCTGCATAAAGTAAAGTAAAGTAATCCATAGCATTTATTAATGCCGTAGCGCTGCGATATGTTAGCGATCTCACATTTCAGAGGCTCTGCAAATGAGGGAGGTAGCCATCTCCTCTGCCTCGCAGTCTTTACTTCCTGGATTCTTCTGCATATCTACTGCTATATTGTTATTATCTGCTTTTTTTTATCGGCTGGTGTCTAGTTTTTATTGCCTCTTTTTGCATGATAATTTTTTTCTTGCCTTCCTCGTCTTTCTAATTGTGGGCAACTGGTCTACGTCTGCTTTTCTCTTACCTTTACCACCTGACCAGCTTGATAATTAGGCTCTGTCCATTCACCGGACATCATTGTCCACTTCCGACTTTGAGTCCTACGTGTTTTGGCCCATTTGTTTCAAGTATCTCAGTTGGACAGGACATATCGAGCAAAGTTACCCGTACTTTTTATTTATAATATTTAGCTCATTTAACCTATATGTATCATTACTGTATTCTCTTAATACTATTATGTGCTCCTAATACACGTCTCTCTCCACTGCTTAATATTTTCCTTCTACTGTTTTATTATAGGTGCCCTGTGGTTTTTACTTTTCCAGTCTGTTCTTGCCGCTTCTGCATCTTTCTCACCCTCTCTCCTTCGCGCGCTCTCTCATCTGAATCGCTCGTACCATCTCCATTTGCTCTTCTCTCACATTATAATTGTTTGTCTATAATACTGCCTGTTGCCACATTTTGACGTAAGTATTTTAATTTATCTTATTTTACTTGCTATTATATCTTATATATTTTCACTTTCCACTTTTTTTTCTGTGCACTCTCCGTTCCTTACTTACCACTATCTTCTCCTCACATCCTCTTCTTCCCTGTCATGCTGCTCCATCTTTGCTTCCACCGTCATCCATTCGCTATTGTCCTTCTCACCTTTTCTTTCCTCCCTATCATAATCATGTTTTTATCTATGTAAGATTTGATTTACTGTGGTCTTTTGTTTGTCCTGATGAAGGCTTTTTAGTCGAAACGTCATCTGTCACTGTATCTCGTTTTCAGGTTGTTTTATGACTTATTTCGGTAACACTTACACCTATTTTTGTTCATCTTGTTATTATCTAGTTATACTATTGCTATTTATGTGGATAAGGAAAATATCGCAACTATACCAGAAACAAAGCTGCCAAGGCAACAAGAAGCAGAGCTGCCAAGGCAACATTAAACATAGCTGCAAAGACTGCTTTAAACAAAATTGCCAACGCAATACTAAAAAAACCCCCAAAAAACCTTTCACGGCAACTAAGAAACATAGCTGCCAAGGCAACATTAAACATAGCTGCCAAGACAACATTAAAAAACTGACATGACAACGCCCGTGTGTTGCCAGGGCCCGAAAGTGGAGCAAAGAATAGCAACACTGTTTACCTTCCACGCATGTCATAAAAGGCGACTAAGGAGGTTATAGGATGGAGTTGGCTGTCCCATCCCATATGGGTCAGTGACCAGAAGCCATTCTGAAGTCGGATGTATCAGGCCGAAAGGCGCAGACATCGCAGCATTGTTGTAAACCATGACACAACGCACTCCGTTCTCCGGATTACATTATGCTAATCTGCAGGAGTTTGAGAACGAACGCAGAAGAAGAAGAAGAATGACATGGCAACATTAAGCAAAGCTACCAAGACAACATTAAACAAAACTAACATGGCAACATTAAACAAAGCTACCAAGACAACATTAAACAAAGCTGCCAAGACAATATTAAATAAAGCTGCCAAGAGAACATTAAACAACGCTGCCGAGACAACATTAAACAAAGCTGCCAGGGCAACAATAAATATTGCTGCCAATACTTAATGTTATTAATGAAAGCTGACAAGGCAACATTAAACCTAGCTGCCAAGGCAATATTAAATAAAGCTGCCATGGCAACATTTCTGAATTCTAATGGGATCTCACTGGAGTAGGGGTTAAGTTGTTGGCTTTGTGCTCAAGATGGTCGCAGGTTCATATTCCGATTCCGATGTCTTATTTATAAAGTGGATGTTTTCGAAGATACCCTGGGATTATAACTTGAAGCTACGGCGTTACAAACTATTTGATCGGCAGGCAGTGCGCCTCTTTGTTGAGAGGGACAGAGTATATATGGGGTAATTCGAATACAATGAAGTAAAATCTCCACTCCATTTTGATACCTTTTTTGAAGTATTAAACACATCGATTGTTCAGTCTCATGTCAGCAAAGTGAGAAGTTGACATTGAGGTTTCTTACTCGTCATGTGTTATGCTGTGTTCTTGATAAGGGTCTTTTGGTAGACGCCAATTTTTGTGTGTTATTATGTAAGCTAAACACGTAAATTCAGGTAGAAAGCATGAGGATAAATGAAAAGAATATGGTACACAGACTGAATGTCCTGACAAGATCACAGCTTTTTAGGGAATGTGGTTAGTAAAGTACGGAAAACCTGCTTACTTGAGTTGTAAGGCGATTCGGTGCCGCTAGAACGAACTCGGTTCAATTCCTGTCATCCTTAAGAATTAATGTATGTTATTGCGATTAGCTAAACATGATTACTATTTTCAAAATGTTTTATGTACACCACAAAATTGTATTTTTTGCATGGTCTATCACAAGGTGCAGTGTTTCTGTGTCAACTAAAGTGTCCACTTGTAGACGGCCACAGGCATGGTCGCGTATATATGCTACCAAGAATTCATCCTTGAAAACCAAAAGAACCACCGTACCTCGTGGTAGACTATGTAAAACTAGCAATTATGTAGCTCAAACTAACAGTCGTTTCAAAGATTCAAAATACGTAGAAGATTAACTTCGTTGTACGCGGGTTTCCCCTATATGTACACCACTCATCTCAACGACAGGGCCTGGCAAGAGTACCACTCACATCACTTAACCCCGTAGCTTCAAGCGATAATTCCCAGGGATCTCCAAAAAATTCACTTTATAAACGACGCCTCCAGCGGGATTCGAACTCGCGACATGGTGAATACAAAGCCATCGACTGAACCACTACGCCAGCCATCTATGGGAGCTTCACATGTATCTCTAGGAATATCCTCAACGCAATCATTTGTAGCCGGAGCCACCTAATATACATTGGAAAAACTGGTCCAAGAATTGGGGGCTTTTTTCTCTTCACCTTTAGGATTCTCTCCTAGGTGAAATAACGCATGTGGTTTCTCATTTCAACAACCCAAATCACAGGGTGACATTGTATATTTCTGTCACAGCTATTCAGTCCTGCACATCTGACTACAACTTCGCCACTGAGAATCACATTATGTATACCATGGACACTCTTTAACCATATGTCATTAATATATTTTATTCATTTCACTAGCACTTCTCTCGAACCCTCTTCTGGGATGACGACTTCATGTGGCCTCCTATTTTAGAACCACTGTAGTTTGAATCTTTCTGACTGACTTCCATCTTTTCCCTTTTACACCCCCATTTTTACTTCATTGTTTTGTGCATTGGAAGAGCGAGCTTCATAAAGCAGGGAACGAGGAACTTTAATTGATGAATCTTATTCCTCATACCTATTTCCACATTTACATTGTCTGCTTACATATCTCAGCATGTAGCTTATATTTATTTCGTATTCTACTCTCCATATATTTCTCTTATGGTAACACAGATGCCTACATACGTTCCTTAAATGTAGTTTTGTTCTATTATAATTACAGTTTTTGTGCTTGTCATCATCCTGACAAAGACATTATGGTAGAAACGTTGAATCTGTGCATTTGTCTTATGTGCAAAACTGAATGTTAACCATAATTTTTTTTTTTTAAATTTTAATGTTTTTTATTTACCACGAGGTAGACATTTTTATTTCAATTTTCCTACCATTTTCACTGCTCTCTCATATACAATATAATCTGGAATTGTATTTTAGAGTCTCATGTTTATTATATTTCTTAACTATTTTCTTCCTCTAGTGTGGCAACCGGTGTTGGGATTCCTAGTTCAGGGTATGAAGATTAGGGCAGTTATCTTCTTTCCAGGCATAAGTTCGTGATGAGCTGACCAACAACCTATCACGTGTGAAAAAGTCATTGTCAGTGCATGTCATGTTTCGATTTCTTACTTTTTTTCTTATGTCAGATGGTTCTTATGTATGATAAAGAGATACTTAATCCTTCCTCGTGTTTGGCGCGGAATATTAGATGTGCCATCGCTGCACGTGGCTCAACAGATCTGGTGTAAGAATTATGAACTAGTTGGCCAGACGTACATAATACGCTCCTGAAAGGAGGTGATGATTGTGGGATTCTGCCACACTGGATTGTCGCAGTTAGATGACAAAACATGGGGATCTCCCTAGCGTAGGGGTTAAGCTGTTCACATTGTGTTCAAGAAATCACGAGTTCGTATCCCGCTCATGTAGTCTTCTTTACAAGGTGAATTTGTTCGGAGATTTCTGTGGATTATCGCTTGAAGTTACTGAGTTACATGCTATTGGAGGTACTCTCGTCAGGCGGCGTGCTGTTTTGTTGAGAATGTCATAGTACATATGGGAAACCGAATTCAGTGAAGTCAATTCTCTACTACTTTTGAGCTCTGTGAATTTTAATAATGGAAGATTTGTCGGCTTATCGACAGAAGCGTCTGGTTTAACTGTTTCATGGTGGGTTTTTTACTGACATATAAAGTTTATCACATTGTGTGTACACATACAAGTTTTTGTAATTGTAGAAACTAAAAAGAAGTACATTTCACAAAAACGACGATTGTAAAACAATAAATAGATTCTTCGTGGAAGCAGTTTTTTTAATTGAAGTGGAAACATTTGTTAAATACACCATTATTTATTTTCAAGATGAACAGAAACATAATTATGAACACACAAGCACATACATTATTGATACTTGTAGCTATGTCAAGTCATTTGGTGAACAATACTAGTTAATAAACGCATCATCCCCCCATAACAACGTATCTAAACCCTGTTCTGCACTATTTCAATGTGGGGGCAATGTGATTAGTATGCTGTTAATGTCAACTGCTCAGTGGACAGATCCGTCGATCCTAAGTATCGAAATCCAATGTGTTGCTTGGGATCTAAATGGGAGCAAAGAAGAAAGGCAATGTTATCTGTCATAAATATTGTAAAACGAAACTAAGGAGGCTGTCTGTATGAGGCTGTCTGTGTGAGGCTGACTTTCCCATCCTAAACAGGGCTAATGTGACAAGGAAGCCATGCTATCATGTCGAAAGTTGCAGATGTAAACGGTCATACCACGTTCAATTATACGGACTACGCCCTGTAAATGTACGGGAGCGTACAAATGAACGAAGAAAAAAAAAATCCTTTAACACTATTCATCCCTTCATCAATTTTCAACATTCTTGTTTTTGGTCTGTTTAAACATTTGATATTTTAAAAGTTTACTATTATTTTAAAATTAAAAAGTCCTCTTTTTGTGGCCTTGGTTTTTACAGACCTGGCTGCAGCATCCTCGCGAAAGGCCAGTCCGACCTTTCTTGTGTTTTTCATTGGTTTTTGAATTATACTTTGTGTTGTTAGCCAATGAAAATAACGGAAGAATTCTAATTGACCATATGTAGTGAGGTTAAAAAAAATGGTGTAGTACTCCGGTTCTTTAAACGAAGTCGCGATTTTTAGTTATTATTATCTTCTTCTTCGTCCTCTTCATCGTTCTCTTTAAAACTCTCACTGGATCTCTTTTGTAGCAGGACATTCTCCCACTCCCATTGAATCTCTCTTGTAGCAGGACATTCTCCCGCTCCCACTGAATCTCTCTTGTAGCAGGACATTCTCACGCTCCCATTGAATCTCTCTTGTAGCAGGACATTTTCCCACTCTCATTGAATCTCTCTTGTAGCAGGACATTCTCAAACTCCCACTGGATCTCTATTGTAGCAGGACATTCTCAAACTCCCACTGGATCTCTATTGTAGCAGGACATTATTAAACTCCCACTGCAATTCTCATGTATCAGGACAATGGTCTTAACAGATTTCCAGCAGGATGTATTTCAGACAATAAAAATGCGTTGTGTCGCCGTTTTATTTGCGCCACTGACCTGACACATCTGTCTTCGGCGGAGTTATTACCTATTACAGTGCATCTAAAAATATGTGTCTAGGTAAATGTTCCTAAGCTTACCACGATTACATACGTTTTACTGTGATTCTGCATAGCTCTTATTTGTAAATTTCTGAACAATGCTCCTTGTGCATTCATCACATTGTAAAACATATGTTTTAGTATGTCATTGATCGCATTGTAGGTTCATTCATGAGAGTCACTGGTAAAGTGGTTACGTTTTTGGTTTAAAACCGCATGCAAGACGAAGATAGATAATTTACACATAGTATCTTTTATTCTTTTTATGTCCGGCGTTTCTGTGGCAAGAAAATGGTGAGCACGTCTCGGGAGGTCAGATATTTAGTTTCGATTTCAGCCACCGGCGAATGAGCATCCGAACTTTTTTTAAAGTAATAACTACATACTGTCTTAAAATGACTGCATTAAAAAAACTTGTGGTTGATTGACACGTCCTGTATTTGATATACTGCCAGCTTATACATGATTTCATCGACAAGCTGATTCTGGAGTGAAGAGCACCGGGAAAGTGATGAAGAGAAAGACGAAGAAGACGATGGGCCAACAATATCGCAGAATGTATAAGCATGTCTTTGGCCAATGTTGGCCTGCTTGCCCGGGACAGAAAGGCATTCATAATATCCGTGATGAAGAGAACGTTCTGAAAGAATATCTCACTTGGCATATTAGCAACCTATAATTATATATATCTTTAATAATGTTATAGTGTTCCTGTTGGCAAGCTTATGTCAGCTTATATTGATACCCTTTTAAATAAACTCCATTTTTCCAGATCTTCTTCTGCGGTCGTTCTGAAACTTCTGAAAATTAGCAGGATGTAGTCCGGAGAATGGAATGCGTTGTGTCATAGTTTACAGCTTAGCTGCGAAATCTGAGTTCTTTCGGTACGACACATTCGACTTCAGCATGGCTTCTGCGTCACTTTGATAATCAATAAGATGAGCAGACAACTCCACCCCGAAACGCCATTAGTCGCCTCGTACGACATGTATTGTAGGTAACACTGTTGATATTCTTTGCTTTTCTTTCAAGCCACTTCAAATGGAAGTTTCCAGATCTCCTAGTATAATTCACGTCATATACGTTACTGCTTTCTTCTGACATCAGTATTATTTTCTCTGTTATTTTCTCTATTATTTTCTCTGTTATTTTCTCTATTATTTTCTCTGTTATTTTCTCTATTATTTTCTCTGTTATTTTCTCTATTATTTTCTCTGTTATTTTCTCATATACGTAAAGTTTCTTACATTTAAATAAACTGAAAAAAATGAAGTTTATTTACAGGAATATCAATATCAACTGAAATAAACTTGCCAACAACGGGACCATCAAACTGCTAAAAATCTACGTAATTATAAGTTGGAAGTATATCCAAATCATGGCCTATCAATCAACCACTAAGTTTTTGACTATTTTGATTTTAAGACAGTAAATTATATCCAGTATGTTGCTATCGTTTATTATAAAGTTTGGATGCTCAATCGCCTGTGGCTGAAATCGAAACTAAGTACCTGACCGCCCGAGACATGCCCACCACCTTCTTGATACATAGAAACAATAGATCATACTATGTATGGATTACCTTTCTTAGTTGTGTAGCCGGTTTTTAAAAAAAAGAACTACTTTAGCAGTGACTCTCATGAATGAACCTACTATGCGATCAATACCATACTAAAACATATTAATGCTTGCAGTGAGCAATACCATACTAAAACATATTAATGCTTGCAGTGAGCAATACCATACTAAAACATATTAATGCTTGCAGTGAGCAATACCATACTAAAACATATAAAGGCTTGCAGTGAGCAATACCATACTAAAACATATTAATGCTTGCAGTGAGCAATACCATACTAAAATATATAAATGCTTTCAGTGAGCAATACCATACTAAAATATATAAATGTAACCAATTTATCACATTGGAAGACCCAGTGTCTTATTTCTGAGAATGCGTTTGAACTGTTCCCTGGTCTTATAAAGATGATGATAATGTATTTTTAAACGGGCTACTATTTCACAGAGTTTGAGGATCACTGTATAGACTTTAAAAGTGGCCACATTTAAAAAGGATAAAAAGCGCAGATGATTGACTTAATTATACTTGAGCTATCCCATAAGCAGCACCGAAAATAGGTAGGTGCGACGGGGACGACAGTTTCTGTGGCTGTCAAAAGCAGTAATCATGGGCGACGCAACCAAAATGAATTTCGTTTAAAAGGAAGGTACGGAGTTTGCTGAAGTTGTCAAACATTCCTAATATTTGGTCTACCCTTATGTATTTCGTCCCTCTCAACTATCGACACTCTGCATGCAGAAAATACTACGAAAAGTACATGTCTCTGTAGCTACAAGCACTAATTCCCTAGGATCTCCAATAAACAAAACACATATAAACAAGACCCGGAACGAACGGACCTAAAACTTTAGCACTAGTTGATTAGCACTATATTTTCTAACAGTGCTTCTTAAATTGGGTCAATAGTCCTCCCACCACTTTTGGGCCACGGAGACGAGAAAGAGGGGCCTACAGATCCATTCATCAAGGTCACAGGAAGATGACCACTTGAACGAAAAATCAAGAATTACAAATTGATGTAGTGTAAAGAATATCAGTGATAATTTATTTTATTTTAAGCACCATAGTTGCAACAGAGGACAATTTGTTTCAAAAGGAGGGCCACAAACAAAAACGGTTGAGAATCACTGCTTAACATTGTATACTTTACTTTTTAAAACAATAGTCACCGTTTGGTTATTTATTTGATTGAAACACGTTAAATTATCACAAAATATATAGGAACGTGTTATACTCCTCTTGTATACCTTATTAATACACTTTCTTTCATTCACCCAATGGAAGACAGTCAATGATAATAACAAGATTGAAACAGTAATATGCAAAAAAGATTAATAAAGCATACACAATCATTTACATAAATCGAATCATATCTAGTGAAATAGCATTTTAAAATATATAGCATCCATGTACAATGTTGTTGTTGTGTGTTGTTGAAGTTGATGTTGTTCTTGCTTGTTGAAGCTGATGTCCTTTTTGTGTTGAAAATGATGTCACTTTTTAAAAATTTATTATGACCGATTGTGGTCTGAAGATCATCGTGTAAAACTCCCGGGATAAGAGAAAGAGGAAGACAAAGAGAATAGATTCCAGACAGTCTTGTTAAGTGACATTGAAGATATTAAGTCAATGTAAGGATGGTCAATACTAACACTTGTGTTTCCTGGGATGAAAGGACGACACTAAATTGTAACATTGTGATTTGTCATGCAAGTAGTAAGAGTTAACTGATCTGGTTTGATGATGGAAATTTTAATTTGGCCGTCACTTCCATTGATCGAAGTAAGACAAACGGTCATGAAAAAGTTGGATGTATCAGGTGGGAAGGCGCTTATACCGCAGCCAAGTTGTAAAGCATAGAACAAATTCCTCTATTCGGCTACATTCTGACAGCAAGCATGGGTTTGAAAATGAATGCAGAGGGAGAAGTTATGGAGATGCGTGCTTGCTAAAGTTAACTGGCATTGAGTTTGCTGGTTATTTTGTTGTTGCTGATGATGCTAGTAAACGCTACTGTCATTGATTAGGTATGTTATTGCTGAAATGTTATTATTTATGAAACTATTATTGTTGTTGGCGGTACTAGTAGCTCTGTCCTCTCTGGAAAGATAAAAACAAATAATAAATAAACTGATTGGGACACAGCTTATATA
The DNA here is from genome assembly GCA_034231615.1 of Meghimatium bilineatum. Lineage (NCBI taxonomy): Eukaryota > Metazoa > Mollusca > Gastropoda > Stylommatophora > Philomycidae > Meghimatium > Meghimatium bilineatum. The sequence continues at coordinate 56,503,546 of CM067311.1, read as the reverse complement.
ATACTAGAAGGAATACCCGGCGCTCCCGGGGTGAGAATATGAAAATATTAAAAATATGCAATAAGCAAAATGATGATAAAGATATCTTGACAACATAAAATGATGTGAAGAGATCATGCGAAATATGTGTAATGTGGACCAAGTTTGAGTTACATGAAAGTGGTATAGATGTTCAACATAGATTAATAACAAATGATATATAATTAATAGGCCTACCAGAAAACATTTTTTCGTATATTAAGGCCGCCACTATATATAATCTGTATAGAATTTGATTTATTAATAATTCGATATTCTGATATTTCAGAAATAACCATTATGATTAAGTTCCTACAATACACCGACTATTACTATCAAATAAACAACAAACAAATTATGAATAGACGTCAATTATTCTGCAAATGCGAAAACGAATTTTATCTGGTGTCTTCAAAATAAATAAGAAAACATAAAATAAACTCCGACAACAAAATTCGTAGACTAGCTTTAGATTTGCGTAGTTATCGACTTCGCTATCCCAGGCATATGAAATGGGACATGACAATTGACCTTTCATATATAGATGCATAATGTGTGACTGGGCGGGTGAGGAATGGATTTTTTAATTAAACGTCATGGATTGTAACGCAGATGTGCAATATTTCATTTCATGGAGTAATAAAAACAATAGTGAACCTGTAAATGCATAGTAAACGTCGATTAAAGCAGAGTAAACGTCTATTAAAAATAAACACTATTAGTCTCTAGCGTCTAGTAGACCTATTCGTTACCAATATGTGTTTACATTCGTTTGTCCTCTGTGAAAGATGTTATAAGGTTACTCAATCATAACAATGGTCAACTTTGATGGACCACGGGATAACTTGAGATCTCTCATACCGCCTTCGGGGGGAGAGGGGGTGTTGTACCTAATTAACGCTGTATTAATATTTCATATTAATTTATTATATTTCATACTAATTATGAATTATTTCATAAATATATTATATTTCATATTTATATTAGAATATTTCATATTCTATTTCACTGGAATCGATAAAGCCGTCGAGATTTCTATACTGGTCGATACAAACATAGTGTTACGGCGTTATTAATGTATACATATAGATTAGATGGCTGATCGGATGGAAAGCATACCATTTATGTAAATGTCCCTTGTACAGAGATGCTCGTTCTTAATCAAGTATCTTTATAGTAGCACTCGTGCTGGTAATTATGTTGTGACTGGAGTGTTATTGTCTGTTGTATTTGTGATAGCGTTGTTGTTGATGATGATAAGGCTAATTAGTGCTGTTCTCAGTGATTATGTCGTTGCTGAAACATTATTTTTTTGTCTTTATGAGAACGTTGTTGTTGTTGCTTATATTTGTGTTCGTGTTGTTGCGGTTATATTGGAAGTGTTGCTCATATTTGTTAGAAGTCTTTACTGCTTGTTTTATATTTTTTTAAATTAAAGAAAACTTTTGTTACTGCATGTTTTCCTGTAAAGGAGTGCAGGGGGCTTTCTCTGTTCGGTGGAGATAAAGGCCGCTTTGCAGTGACAAATGCCACGACATGTATAGGAAGGATTTTGATTGTACCTCGAAAAGAAAAATCATGTCCAAACCGGGGAGTGAACTCGGGACCTCAAGGTTCGTAGATCGGCGTTCTAACCACACGACCACATTGTTTGTTTTACTGTATAAAATGTTAAAATCACAAAAGAGCAGACTCAATGAACAACTCGGACATGTTGTAGCCAATGGCACAGTGCTGGAACAGATTTATGGTTGGCATAATAATGACAGCCGTAGAAGACCACGACGTTGTGCAGGATAAAGTTTTCTTACAAATAATGATGAAAAACCAGTGAGGGGAAAAAGAGTGTCCTTTCTTGGCAGATCCGAAGATCAGGTAAGCAAAATGTGGCTTGGACTTTTGCTGAGTCAGCAGGCCAGTGCCGAGGCATCCATATAAGCTTTGATCACAGATTTCAAATTGATTATATTTCCTACAAAGTAACACAATGTAGTACAAAGATATACTATAATATCTTTCATTCATTTAAAAATGACTTTCCGTCATTTAAAACATATACATCTTTTTAATGTTAATAATTGAGTAAAAACTTAAAAGCGTGTGTGTGTGTGTGTGTGTGTGTGTGGGAGGGGGAAGAGGGAGAAGAGGCGGTAAGTGGCGTTATGTTCCATGACAATTTATAGTGTTATGTAAGCATGTATTCGGCTGCTTACAACGTAAAGTAATGCAATTAATGGATTTACGATTTCTTCAAAACAGGATTGAGGACACATTCAGCTATAAATGCATTGTAAGCAATTGTCAGTTTTTACCCTGGGGGCATGTCACTCTTAATTTGAAATAAACCAATATTAATTGAGGTAACATTATGTCTCTTAAATTGTAATATTTCACAGTAGGATAGAATCTAAATGTGCAGAGTTCGATTCTGGACAGAACTACTTTTGCTTTTTGGATAGTCTTTGGAAAGTATGTTACATTATTACACAGAAATATTGTAAATATATCTGTATATAAATGTCCGCCTTTGTGGCGTTGTGGTACTGTACACGGATGTGACGGTCAAGGTACTGGGTTTGAATTCTGCCCTAGGAAAATGTGCACCCGGACCAATAAGAAAATAATGGTAAACTACTAAACGTATTTATATTGCCTAGATAAATATAGCCCTACATTACTACAGTAAAAAATACTAAGTTGATGGCTATGTCCTGAATAGAATATGCTACCAATATTGTAAATAAAAAGAGCATGTTGCGATCAAATATATATATATAATATAAATATAAATATATATATATATATATATATATATATATATATATATATATATATATATATATATATATATATATATATATATATATATATATATATATATATATATATATATATATATATATATATATATATATATATATATATATATATATATATATATATATATATATCTGTGTTTAAAGTCGACATTTTGTTGGGCTCCCTATTATCCCTATTATCCCGAAAAAATCACGCCATGCCATTGCTAAAATACTGTTGTATGGCTGCCGAAACCGTGGGGAAGAATTGAGGGAATTTATCATGTGCTATGATGCTAATAACTAATCTAAAATCAAGAAATGCTATCATCTTAAAATTCCATTTTCAGTATATAAAACGAATAAGTGAGATACATGGACACATAAAACTGAATACACTGACGATATCGACGAATGGTCTCTGATAAGTTAGGTAAATTCCTCCGTCAGAGATTGACAGAAATATACATACATTTATTTTTGATATGTACGACAAGACTTCAGATAATAAATAAAGTATATAAGATTGAAGAAAAACATACATGCTGTAGTGAAAAAAAATAAGACATTTCTTGTTGCATTAGCTATGGGGATGTAATTGCAAGTAGTTCTGTGTTTTTTTTTTGGTCAAGTTGTTGGGTTTTTGACAGTGGCCATGTGGTCAAATTAGTGATTATTTTATATTCCCATATGCGATTCCAATTTCTTTTTGGTTTGTCTTCGCTAGATCTCAGGAAAGACTTCTGATGAATTGTGCTGTAAGTTTGAGCCTTTGAGTCAGTATGTCCATTATTCACACTGGGGTCAGTTGGGCAGGATATTCTCAGATAAGCTCTACCTGTTCAACTAGTGCACATGGTGTAACAGACTGTCGCATTCTCTGCAACTGTTTATTCAGTATGATGTGTTATGCCTTTAGGCGTAGTAAAGTAACATGTCATAACGTGTCTAGATAGTTGGCATCAATTGTTGAGATGTTACTTCTGATGATTTCTATAGCTCTATTCGTTTCCTGACATGAGACTTCATTTTCTTCATGTATATATTCTCTTCCATTTTGTCCAGCCCATCAGCCCTGAATGCTAAACTTAATTACTATGTGTCTTCAAAATTAGATTGCCGAATCAAAGTTTTGGTTTCATTTCTACCTAGAAGAACAATAATGTGAGGTTGATATAATGCGTTTCACAGTATTTGCCAATTTTTAAAGTGTGTAGATTGGCGAAGTCGGATATGTCGGAACATTGGTGTAAATAAAACGGCCACACATCGAATTTGAGTTTTCATTACTACATCATGCTGGATATTTAGTATGACTATTGTCCTGCTACAATAAATATCTGGTGGGAATTTGAAAACGAGGGCAGCACACGCCCCCTACTTCCAAATACATGTAGTTGTTCTGTAACAATTCGACTTGAACTCTTCATATTTTCAATTTTATACTTATACTTAGAATTGAATTTTATACTTATAATATACTTGCAATTGAACTTTATCCTTGTAGTATACTTACAATTCAACTTTATACGTATAATGTTGAAACATCAAATTTTTGTTGTTCAGGCAAATGAACAATAAATGATTATTATATCTTATTTGTGTTATATGAAATAATTGAAACATTTCGCTCTAAAAATGATAATATTTACAATATCTCAAAGACTCAAACAACGTATTAATACGAGATTTGAGGTTAGTGGTACTGATATGTTCCCATATGGAAAATCTGCATAAAACACGAACATATTTTACAGAACTGATTACTGTACCACTGTAAGGAAGAGAATTCATCTGAAACTGCTTTCATAATCCCCACTGTTCTGCCTCTGGGCAGGTGACAATAGTAGAGCTCATTGACGAAATACTTATGAGCGCCAGACTCCGATATGATAACAAGAGAGAAGGTAGGAAGGTAGAATATACATATAATCAACAGAGATAGGTAGGACATGAAAAAACTGGAAGCAAGGATAGGACACAATAGAAAATGTTCGTTGAGGACATATGGTCAGCAATAAAGGTGAATAGATGTTAAAGATAATTCGAGAGCAAGTTTCAAGAGAAAGGTGACATGATAGTAGATATAGAAAGGTGACATGATAATATAAGCAGAACAAGGTGGACGCATTAAATGTCATAGTACAGCATCTTTGTAACATCACGAAAATGGTGAGACATAACTGTCATTATTTTTTTCTATTACAGTAATTTCTGCGGTTATTCTCAGACTCCTGCAGATTTGTATGATGTAAGAAATGGTCCATAAGTCGTAGAGATTGACTTCATTGTACTCGGTTTGCCACATGTACTCCGTCACTCTCAAAGAAGCGACACGTCGCCTGCCGAGAGTACTACTCATAGCACGTAGCTCCGTAGCTTCAATGTGATAATCCACAGGGATCTCTAAAAAAGTCCACCTTGTAAACAAGATGGCATGAATCGGATTCGAACCCATGACCTCTTGAATATAAGGCGAACGGCTTATCCACTACGCTAGGTAGATCCTGTTGTATGATGCAATCAGAACGGAACGCGTTGTGTCGTGGATTATAGATTGCATATAATTTCTGCGCCTATAGGTCTGAACAACCGATTTTTGCATGCCTTATTCTTCACTTTGAGCTTCTTAGTAGCATCCTACGACGTGCGCAACAGGTATAACAGTATCAACATTCTATGCTTCTCTTTCAGGCCCGGCAAAAGGTATAACAGTATCAACATTATATGCTTCTCTTTCATGCCGGCAAAAGGTATAACAGTATCAACATTATATGCTTCTCTTTCAGGCCCGGCAAAAGGTATAACAGTATCAACATTATATGCTTCTCTTTCAGGCCCGGCAAAAGGTATAACAGTATCAACATTATATGCTTCTCTTTCAGGCCCGGCAAAAGGTATAACAGTATCAACATTCTATGCTTCTCTTTCAAGCCCCGGCAACAGGTATAACAGTATCAACATTCTATGCTTCTCTTTCAGGCCCGGCAAAAGGTATAACAGTATCACTCCCAGATCACTGCTGGCATTACGAAATTTGAAAAAGAAAGAACACTGGGGGCAATCTACAAGCGCAAGAAGCGAAAGGATAAATCCGAAAATTCTCTTACCCCGAACCTTCGGCACTCCTGCATGCACTGCAATAAAACTGTCCGTGCACGAATCGGACTCATCGGACATCTACGAACTCACAAACCAAATTAGACAATTACCAATTTATTATTATTATATATTTTTTCATCTCATTTATTGTTTTTTTATGCTTTCATGCCATGCTAATCTTCGCTTGCGAAGGAGGAACATCATCATAACAGTGTTCTATGCATCTCATTCAGGCCCCCCTCAACACTCAGGCAATTCAAGAATTTGAAGAGGGAACACAGCATACCATCACTATAACCAACCATGCATATCGTACAAGGCGACAAGATATGAAGTAGGATGTCCCATCTCAGAGACAGCAAAATCCTCCGAATATAATGTACTGAAGCACATTATGTCTGAATAAACGGCGCAGATATATAAAGCAACATATTAATCCATGACAAGACGCTCAGGAGGTCGTGGTGACTGGATTACCAGAACTACGGAGTACACTATTTTCTGCTGGTTAAATCCTCTGGTATCACTAAAATCGACTATTGTCCGCTGTTGACAGGAGAGCACAGAGCCATACAAACAATGACAAGACGCATTGTAGACATGTATAGGCATTTATCGCAGGCGAAGACAATCGTCTCAACTTGTATTTTTACATCTCTCTGGTGTGTACGGAGGTGACTGACAAGTCAAATTCTGACATATATGTCCCTGCCACATTTGGTATAGCCAGAGTTGGACATCTGTGTCTTCAAATTCCCTGCCATATTTGGAACCATCAGAGTTTGACATCTGTGTGTTCGTCGTTCTGTCCTTCCGTGCAGCAGGTTATATCAGACCCTCTGAGATATGATGCTTCTCAGCGATGCTACTACACTCTGTTAACTGTAAGAAAGTAAGAACGAATCGCAAAAAAGAGAAAGACTTTAAAATATACAATCTCCAACACTGCAGGATTGTCCCAAGTTTTTGGGAAACCACATATCTTTACCGCCAAATCTGACATAGTCAGATCAATGCGGGAAATAGAAGCTTTGAACGTCGCAGGTTATTCAAAAGAGACACAAACTAAAGGATACGTCAGACTGTTATCCCTCACCTCAAGACCTACTATATTCCTGTTCACATTGAAATAGATTATTTAGAGCACATATTGGATTCTTCAGCATGGGAACTCAGAAACATTCAAACAGAGCACATATTGGACTCTTCAGCATGGGAACTCAGAAACATTCAAACAGAGCACATATTGGATTCTTCAGCATGGGAACTCAGAAACATTCAAACAGAGCACATATTGGATTCTTCAGCATGGGAACTCAGAAACATTCAAACAGAGGACATATTGGAATCTTCAGCATGGGGATTCACAAACATTCAAATAGAGCACATACTAAATATATCAGCCTGGATACTCACAAACGTTCAAACAGAGCACATACAGGACTCTTCAACAATCTGGGGATTCACAAACATTCCAACTTATTTGGACTATTTTCAACTCCAAGCTCATCTTGGCTTGAAAAAGACCAGTATCATTATGACATATACTGTTTTAGTTACAGTTGCGGATTATTTCAGTGTGTAACAAGTCTATTTTCGATCAAATTAAGTCTTAAATTATGACAAATGTAAATTTGGTGATAAAGTGTCACAGTGGTCAGTATCAACCACATTAATCTCTTCATTGTCTTCCATATCCGACTCTGGAAGGTCAGAGTACGACCTTAGCCTACTACCCGGGTTAAACATGCTACGCTGTTGTTGATTGGTGTCCCTCTGAATGAGATGATGATGGGTATGATGATAGTTAATAATACTCTTTGGTTGTTCGATATGGTTTGGCTGGTGTTGTTGCTGCGTATTTGGCGAGTGTGATTGATGAGAATCACATCCAGTGTCGTCAGCGTCAGAATCCCCCACGTCTTCCAGGCTTGTGTCAATAGTGTCATCTGTAACACGACCGCCATCATCCTCGTGTGACTTCCTCTGGATTTTCTTCTGCTTCATTCTTCGATTCTGGAACCACGTTTTTACCTGTCAAAGAGAGAAACCATATAGAGATAATGCTTATAAGAAAGGATAAGAAGATACGATAATGCTTATAAGAAAGGATAAGAAGATACGATAATGCTTATAAGAAAGGATAAGAAGATACGATAATGCTTATAACAAAGGATAAGAAGATACGATAATGCTTATAAGAAAGGATAAGAAGATAAGATAATGATTATAAGAAAGGATAAGAAGATAAGATAATGCTTATAAGAAAGGATAAGAAGATAAGATAATGCTTATAAGAAAGGATAAGAAGAAACGATAATGCTTATAAGAAAGGATAAGAAGATAAGATAATGCTTATAAGAAAGGATAAGAAGATAAGATAATGCTTATAAGAAAGGATAAGAAGATACGATAATGCTTATAAGAAAGGATAAGAAGATAAGATAATGCTTATAAGAAAGGATAAGAAGATAAGATAATGCTTATAAGAAAGGATAAGAAGATAAGATAATGCTTATAAGAAAGGATAAGAAGATAAGATAATGCTTATAAGAAAGGATAAGAAGATAAGATAATGCTTATAAGAAAGGATAAGAAGATAAGATAATGCTTATAAGAAAGGATAAGAAGATACGATAATGCTTATAAGAAAGGATAAGAAGATAAGATAATGCTTATAAGAAAGGATAAGAAGATAAGATAATGCTTATAAGAAAGGATAAGAAGATAAGATAATGCTTATAAGAAAGGATAAGAAGATAAGATAATGCTTATAAGAAAGGATAAGAAGATAAGATAATGCTTATAAGAAAGGATAAGAAGATAAGATAATGCTTATAAGAAAGGATAAGAAGATACGATAATGCTTATAAGAAAGGATAAGAAGATAAGATAATGCTTATAAGAAAGGATAAGAAGATACGATAATGCTTATAAGAAAGGATAAGAAGATAAGATAATGCTTATAAGAAAGGATAAGAAGATAAGATAATGCTTATAAGAAAGGATAAGAAGATAAGATAATGCATATAGTCATAAATATATGATGCAAGTGTAAACCAGTGTCGATGTCACGACAATTGTTCCTATTCTCGCTATTAGTATTACAGTTACCGTTTACCTGTGAGCAGGTAACTTTTGACATCATGTACCTTTCTGAGAAAAGCATATTTACCTGCAAGTGATACTTTTGAAAAGTATGAATGCACAAAATTTATGATCCGACACGCGAAAATTGAAAGTAAAGCTTAATTAAGTTTTATTCATCATCATGGAGTGCCGTATCCGAAACGAAGGTTGGCTGCAACAGATTCAACATCCACTGTCCCTTGTTTTGGTGGTGCACTCTGCTAGACTGTAACCTGTCCATCTTGTGATGTTACTCTCCCACTTGTATCTCTGCCTACCTCTTGCTCGCTTTCCTTCGACTTTACCCTAAAGTAAGGTCTTCAATAAGGAATCATGTCTTTTAATATGTTCAAAATATTTTATTTGCATGACCTTTATTTCATAATTATTTATTAATATTAAGTGTTGTTAGAACTTCTTTGTTTTCTTCTCCTTCCATGATGTTCTCCCTATTCTTCTATATATCCACATCTCAAATGCATCACTTTTGTTTTCTAATTGTTTGTTTAGTGTCCATGTTTCTGATCCATTCTTCTTCAACATTCATTCTCAAACCCCTGAATCTCTCTAGTAGCAGGAAATTTAAGTAGGAAGCCAGAGGACAATTTTTAAAAATTCATGAGACTAACGGGAATTGAACCAGTCCGTTCAACGGCACCAAATCGCCTAGCAACAATTGCACACGCGTTCTTCCGCACTTGACTAACCGCATCTCCAAAAAAGATGCGATTTCGTCAAGCCATTCAAACCGTGAACACAAAGTCTAGTAGCAGGACCATGATCCATTCTTGATTTCCAGCAGAATGTAGTCCAGAGAATGGCAATGCGTTGTGTTGCCGTTTTATTTGCACCAATGGCCCGACACATCCGTCTTCAGCTGGTGATCCATTCATTAATATAGAATAGACGTACTATTTTTATAATTATCATTTTTAATTTGTATTTAATTTGTTTAGATGTTACATATTTTCCTCATGTACTTTTAGCCAAATATATTCTCCATTTAATTTCTGTTTCACATCATCTGTCATCTGTGATGATGTGTCCAATATATTGATATTGTTCTACTTGTTGTAGTTTCTCTCGATGTATGTTTATGTTTAGCACCTGTTCTTCTATGACTTTGTTGATTAACATGTTTAAAAAAAAATATTTATATCCAGTCCATATTCATTACTTGATTTATTGACTTGATCTATTAGTCTGTGTAGTTCATGTTCACTTTCTGCTAAAAGAAGTGTCATTTGCATACCTCAGATTGTTTATTATTGTCCCATTCATTTTGAGTCCTGGCATTCACTCTCTATAATTAAAGATATTCTCTGTGTACATATTAATTAGGCTGGGTGATACAATACATCCTTGTCTTACCCCTCTTTTTACTTATATTTATGGTGAGTAGCTGTTTTCACACCTTATTGGTGCAATCTGTTCCCAAGATATATTTATAATGGGTCTGATGTCTTTACAATTATCATCTTTCTATATAAAGATTGAGGCTGATCAAGAAGCAAGAGATTGATATTTAAAGATGGAGATGGACGACTAACACAACACAGTAGAGAACTAATCTTATACTCATGCTGTCAGTAGAGAACTAATCTTATACTCATGCTGTCAGTAGAGAACTAATCTTATACTCATGCTGTCATTAGAGAACTAATTTTATACTCATGCTGTCAGTAGAGAACTAATCTTATACTCATGGTGTCAGTAGAGAACTAATCTTATAATCATGCTGTTAATAGAGAACTAATCTTATACTCATGCTGTCAGTAGAGAACTAATCTTATACTCATGCTGTCAGTAGAGAACTAATCTTATACTCATGCTGTCAGTAGAGAACTAATCTTATACTCATGCTGTCAGTAGAGAACTAATCTTATACTCATGCTGTCAGTAGAGAACTAATCTTATACTCATGCTGTCAGTAGAGAACTAATCTTATACTCATGCTGTCAGTAGAGAACTAATCTTATACTCATGCTGTCAGAAGAGTAAAGTAAAGTAAAATACAATATAGTAAATAGTAATGTAAAATAAAAGAAAGATATGATAAAGTAAAGTAAATTTAGGTAAGCAGAAAAGTAAAATAAAAGAAAGCAGTAAAAGAAGCAATGTAAAGTAAAGTTAATTAAAGTTATGAGTAAATTAAAGACAACAAAATATTCAAAAAAGTAACGTTCAAAAGGATAAAATACAATAAAATAAGGTAATGTAAAGAAAAGTAGCATACAAGAAAGCAATAAAAAGTAATCCAAAGCAATGTAAACTAAGTAAAGTAAAGTAAGAGAATGTATAATAAATTAAAGTAAGAAATGAAAGAAAGCAGTAGAAACAAAGAAAGACAAAGTAAAATGAAATAAGTAAAGTAGAGTACACTAAAGGGTGTTATATTGTTGACAATGAGGCGTGGGGTGCATGTCCGAGAGTTTAGCGCTTTTATATCACACCAATGATGTCCATTCGATACCCAGTCAGGATAGTTGTTTTTTCTGTCGACAGCATGGGCTTTTATCGAACACGCCCACTGGAAATCTCACATCAACTCCCTTACGGGAAAAATATAGTATTGAGAGATGATAGACGGACAAGGAACAGTGATTTGACAAAATTTCACATAAAAATTTTTTTTTTATTTTTTAAATTAAATTGCTAGAATATGACAACATCTTTATTTTTTTAAAATTGAAGTAAATCATGTATATTTAGTGTACTTTTTCTGCAAAATATAATTTTGGGTGAAAGTGCATTTTTATTATCATAATTAAACATTGTGAGGTCCCTGATCTTCATGACAGTTGTTGACAAATGGAAATGGGGGGGGGGGGGGGGAGGGGGGGCAAAAATTTGTAGAAAAATGTTGACAGAATTTATGGACTTGCCCCTTTATACACAAAATTAAGTTTGTTTTTTTTTTGGTTGGCCTTCTTAGTGAAAAACACTGAAGTGAATCATTATTTTGAATGTTTCTGGATTGTATGTCGCCGTGCTTATTTAAAATGAAATCATATTGCGAAAAATTGGAAATTTTTTTTGTAGACCAGTTGCTATCAACGTGGCCACAGCAATTTCCAACAGAGCCACATTAAAATAAGTGAAATTGTGGGTTACAGTACGATCATAAAAGTAACTATGTCAACAATATTTAATTAGATATAGACTAATTAGATTTGAATTCAACATCGTGTTTAATTCCTGGCAATGGATTTGAAGAAAATGGTGAAAGTCCCTCGCTCAACTAGGACACCCCCCCTCCCACCGATTGAACGGTTCTTGATACAAAAAGTTATCAGACTTTCATTTAAAAACAATCTGACACAGGAAAACGCACGAAAGGAAGTTTTTAGGTAATTCCATCCCCTGAGGAGAACGTATCTAAGAACCACTCGTTTATATCAACACTAGTCAAACATGATCGTTTGCAGTTCTTATAAAACCTCGGCATATAATTAATTAGAACGTTATTCATTACGTATTTGATTATTGTTGTGATTTTTGGTTGGTCATTATATACTTGAAATCGCTGTGGTTATTTTTCACACGAAACTCCAAGTATATTAACTGTAACCAATAATAATCAATAGTCACAACAATAAGCACACAAAAAAATAATCAAATAAAGTAACGAATGAAGGCCTAAATAATTCTGTGTAGATGTCTTCTAATGCAGACGGTCACGAGTCAAAGATCGCTCCATTTTTACGCTGGTCAGGGTTATAGTCAATAGGAAGTTAGCACGTGTTGTTGTGTGGCAAACGATATTTTAATGGGTACGTGTCAGAAGTCCATCCTAATTTATAGCACGGATCAAGCAGTGAGAGATTATGATCTAAAATATTCCCTTTTCGGATAAGTAGTAACTGACAAAACAAAGAAAAACTACCAGCATCGTTACCTGTGTCTCTGACAAGTTCAACTGTGATGCTAATTCCATTCTTTCAGGTGTGGATAAATATCTTTGGGATTCAAACCTCTTTTCTAGACCTGTGAGCTGTTGGTCACTGAACACTGTTCTGGCTTTTCTTCTGCGACAGTGTTTGCTGGGGTTGTCATGCTGGAACAGAGGTCCTAATTGCAGACCTGCAGAATGTAGTAAAAATATAGTAAATGTCCCTTATCCACACTATTAAAGCAAATTGGGTACTGTGATTTTCATTGACCAGCGGCAAATCTGGATACGATATTGTCTGCAGCACGTCCTATAGCGATATATCCAATAACAACATCAAGTAAATACTTTGTAAAAGTTACAGAGTTACATGAGATTGGAAATAGAAGCGGTGACAGCGGATCTCACTTGGTTGATAATGCAGCCACGAGCACATACAGTAATTATATTAAATTCTCAGAGAATGATATGCAAGATATATAAGTACATCAGAATCTGGTAAGTCTTCTCAGCAACATCCACACTATCACATGGATTTACTATCCAGAACATGCAGGAGTCAGATGCAATTATAGAGCTGATGCATTGGCGCACAATGCTATAGCAGATGGGTCAGTGTATACGTAGAGAGTTGAGTTAATTAGGGCAGTTATGGATGCAGTACAAAGTGATGAAGAGAAAGCCGAAAAATACAATATTCATAAAATAATAGAAATGGGAGTGACCAAGGTAGAGGGAAGAATGTGCATCTTCTTTTGTAAGGTCCGAAGAACTCACAACCAACAACTGAATGTTACATTCAGCTTATACATCGTAATATGGCTAAACGATCGGGGAGCTGAGCATTTATGGAAATGTTTTCTGTGCTGTGACGATGGTTCGTAATAAAAATCTGTATTAAGGTAAATTACCATAAACAAAAGCAAAATTACTTTTCCAAAAATATGTAGAATACAGACCACGAAGGATTATAAATACTGGAGTGTGGATTAGAGGAATTTATTTCTCCCCACTGGTTTGAAGTAAATTGAAGAATATACTTTTTACTATAGGTTATAATAGACCACTGGTTTCTAACAGATGGTCGCTATCACTTTTATTTGGGGTCGCTGGTTGTAAGTATAAATTGAAAATCGTTGATTTCAAAACAATTATAATTTGATTTTTTACTTCCCTGTGCCTCTACATATCTCTGTGATAGTGAACTTTCAATCCTTTTTCACTCAAAAACCAGAAAGAAGCAGATTAAATGTTGAGAATTACATGAGATTAGCATTAACGAAAACTCAACAGTATATCTGGAAGCTTAATAACATGTTTACAATTTCAACCATCGAATCAAACATGTCGTAAATTAATTACAGTTTCGAGCTTATCCACAGGAAACGGTGAAAATAATGGGACTTAATTACTAATTTTTCATATAGTTATGATTGCTCTTGGCAGGGAATCCAGAGGTTGTGAAAATGAAAAGGCAAAACTTGAATTAGATGAACTGATTGCTGATAAATTCACAGGTAATGATGTGAATGTGTTAACTGATAAATCTGTTAGTCGGGATTGATGAAATTTTATGTCTAATGTTAATGGTATTCATAAATGAGCTTAGCAGAGAATACAGAACGACCACATACAGTTAAAATGATAGGAGTCGAGACGGTTGCTATACCACTCATATAGTTCTCTGAGATTATTTATTAAGGCAGTAATCGTTTCAGACTCCCAGGCCATGTTTCGGAAAATTCAGCATGACATGTGCCGTTACGAGTGGAGGACATTTACAATTGCGTAAGAACTTTGTGTCACATGAATATACTGTCCGAGACATGCATATACGGTAATCACAGAGCGGACAGACACGCATCTAAATGTTGATAACACTAATTAAAATAAAAATTGTACAAGTAAAGAAAAAATTGATCTTAACTAATTTTAGAGTGCTGAAAACGAAAATAATAAAATATCAATTTGGTGCACAAAATTATTTTTAAATTAAATTACCGTCTATATATATATATATATATATATATATATATATATATATATATATATATATATATATATATATATATATATATATATATATATATATAGATGTTTTTTAACACTGGAAGGATTTAATTAATGCAGCAGAATCCTGAAGACATTCCCCTCCCCCCCCCCCCATAAAATGGGATATCGAATCGACTTTTCCATTGATTTTCATTGATCACTTGTGTATAGTACGTCTCGACGATAAAAAAAAAACAGCATTGTGGAGTAGCCAAATTCGTATCTTCAGAATGATAATTTCCAATTTATCTGGCAGGTCTTGTACTGTCTATAGTTGTGAAGACATGTTATCTAGTCGTGTTGCATGATACAATCTTTCCAGAACGTTGTCTTCCCAATGAACTCCCTGAAACCTTCTTCTTGGGCAATGCGAATTGCATTTTACAACGAAGTATTCATGTTATCTTTAATGTAATCAGTCCATCGTCTTCTTGGTCTGCCTTACCTCCTCCACCCAGGTGCATAGCACTCCACAATTTGTCTTTTTAAACAGTTGTGTCTCTTAATATGACCAAACTGGTGTAGTTTTCTGTTTGCTATTGTGTTTTCTGTTTCAATGTGTTTATAATATCTGAGTTTCTATTTTTTTCCTTCCATGAAATTAAAAGTATATTTCTGTAGCATTTCATCTCAAAGGCGTTGATCTTCTTTGTTGTTGTTTTATTTAAGGTCCATGTTTCACAGCCGTATGTTTTGCTACCGGAAAAATAAATGTTAAAAAATAAAAAGAAGTGAACTGGTAGTTAAGTTAAAGTTTAAGTTAAATAAAAAGTAGTGA
Source organism: Meghimatium bilineatum (assembly GCA_034231615.1). Taxonomy (NCBI): domain Eukaryota; kingdom Metazoa; phylum Mollusca; class Gastropoda; order Stylommatophora; family Philomycidae; genus Meghimatium; species Meghimatium bilineatum. The sequence continues at coordinate 56,487,777 of CM067311.1, read as the reverse complement.
ACTGGTAGTTAAATTATGTTATTATTTAATTGTTGATAAAGTGTACCAACCTCTTGCGGAAGAAAGCAGAAATCCTGGATGATCTGGAAGTCCGTTGAGGAAGCTAGCATGACTCTGTGTAAAGAAGGGCGGTGGCAGTAATAGTGGACATGGATTTCCAAGGCTGGCTGCAGCATAGGAGGCGTAATCAAGAAATGGAGACCTAGAAATAATTGGTGCAACAGGTTCTCTAGGTAGCGGCTTAGGTTTACTAACAAGAATATCGTCTATAAAGAATCGCGTTGTGTGTCGCCTTCCTGTTGTATTCTCCGAAAAAGGAGTCATTGTGGTTGCCTATTCCACTCTGGCTAGAATCTGTATTTTGAAGGCCTCTTTCAGTTTTAGGAATGGAAAATATACAATATTAACATTGCATTATATTAGAGTGTACATATTAACATAGCATTATATTAGAGTGTACATTTTAGAGTGTACATATTATAGTGTACATATTAGTGTGTACATATTAGTTTGTTGAAAAAAATAGAGTGTAATTATATAAGAATAATAGTAATAACAATAGGGCACATAAAAAAGGACGTAGGGGTGCCACATTGGAGACATCAACACAAACATAATACAATCCACAGGAAGTAATGACACATGTACAGTCATATCATCTACTAGAAGTAATGACACATGTACAGTCATATCATCCACAAGAAGTAATGACACCTGTACAGTCATATCATCTACTAGAAGTAATATCGCACTGTACAGTCATATCATCTACTAGAAGTAATACCACCTGTACAGTCATATCATCTACTAGAAGTAATACCGCACTGTACAGTCATATCATCTACTAGAAGTAATACCGCACTGTACAGTCATATCATCCACAAGAAGTAATGTCGCATGTACAGTCATATCATCTACTAGAAGTAATACCACACTGTATAGTTATAGTCACTGTATAGTGTGAATTTATTGCTGCAAAAAAGATACATTTTCTTTTGTGCTTGACGAAGTGGGAATTTTTTCTTCATTCGCAACTACGTCATTATAGGAGACAATGTCCATAAAAATACATGATGACCTATCCAGTGCTGATAGATGTAAGTTCACTAACCAATTACTGAAACGAATTTCATTCCGATGTGATAATATGTACATAAGGCATGGGAAATTAGTTCTGCCACAATGACAAGCAACGAAGAAATGTCGGGGAATGCATTGTTCAAATGTCTGACCGAAGCAGTGTTTAGACTCGAACTCGACCCGACTGTCGCCCGTTGACCAACACGGCTCATACAGAGAGAATTGGGTTCAGTATCCAAGGACCCACTGCGAAGCCCCGTGTCGGAGATTCGTATTTTACCTACGTCTTTGGGTAATATACTAAATGACAAAGAGTCAAAATACATAGACTTCGCCTGGCGATGGATTGGAAGATATCTCAAGCGGATGAGACGAGTGCGTGAGAAATATACATGTGACATATTCCAGATCCCCGACGTGTTTGGCAAAGCAACACCTCGTCTAAGAAGGTATATCAACCCTGAGTCTGATTAGACAGTCGCCGTTACCCAACACGGCTCATATTAAAGAAATAAGATCTGGGACCTAGGGACACAAAGGGTAGTAATGGAATGGTCTTCCTACACGAGGAGCAGCTCGCTGGCTGCGAAGCGCCTCGTCGGAGGAAAGACAAACAATGCGTGTCCCAGGCAAATTATTAGCTCATCTCATGATACATACCTCCTCTGAGTAGAAGACTTCTTCAATAGGCATTCTTCAATAGCAGAAACTGATGCCTCCTGGGTTTGAAAGAAAGCTCGGAGAAGCCTCCCCACTGCACATAGAAAGTAAGAGCTAATCCATCGCAATTCCTGGGGTTCGAGAAGAAGAAGCAAAAACGGAGCAATAGGGGTGCAAAGATATCAATAAATGACCTACCAGGAAAAAAGAGTCCTCATCAAAGATATTAGATAAGTCCAGCACACTATCATGATCTAGATAGAGCTGAACACCATCTCCACGAGCATTGTACACAACCAGCTAAACAGCAACTTAAATATACGAACACTGGTTTTATTACCTCTTTTTTCATGTGGGCAGGCAGCACCGCATTCGGAACATATTCTGCAAGTATGTATTATACTAAACCAGTTGGGATGCCGAAAACTGGCCCACAAAGGCAGTGTCATTACAGAAAGATCTAAGGGGTTGGAAAAGGGGGGGGGTAGGTTATTTCAAATACAGTAACAATTTTTTCAAGGAAACCGGATTTGATTTGTAAATTGCGAAGAAGAAGAAAAAGATATATTTACACCGAATTATTGGAAATGTTAAGTCTGCACAGAATTAGATGCATGTGATACACTAGGCGAATAGAAGATGACAGAAAGGGAAGCTCTCCTTTATGGGGAATTGACGTTCAGGAAGCCATCTTGTTATCGACCTACACACTATTTCGGCACAAGAACATATGCACACGATATATGCATTTTGCAGGCATCGATATGGAATCATTGGAACACGATGTCAAGGATCGTTTTGCATGGAGGTTTAAGATGATGAATGGTGTAAAGACAAAGTAGAAAAAAAATAGATGATAGTTCTAGGGTTTCAAGTATGATAAGAACAAAATCATATCTATACATCCGTGAGTGGAACAAAATGAAATATAACAATGTCCAATGAAACTCACTAAATGAAACATAAATAGCTAAGCAAATTGCACCAAATGAAATTGAAGAATATCCCAGTTAATACACCAAATAATATAGAACAATAGCCCAGTTAATACACCAAATAATATAGAACAATAGCTCAGTATATGGCCCTAATTAAAATAGAATAATAGCACAGTTAATGCACCACATTTAATAGAACAATAACGCAGTGAAACCCATTAATTGAAATATAGCAATAGTTAAGCAAATCGTGCCAAATGAAATAGAAAATTAGCTCAGCGAATGGCACCAAATACAATAGAGTAATAACTCAATGAATGACAGCGCATGAAATAGAACAACAGAAAATAAAAGGTAAAAAGTCGATATTTTTTCTTGTGATTTAGTTAGTTTTGTGAAAAATAAAATGTATTACTGTGTTTTTCCCTTTGTCGTCTTTTGAAAATCCCCATTATAACAATCCAACATGAAAATAAAGAGATAGTTTACAGTTCATCAACAATAATATAATATCTTGCAGCAAAATAAAAGGTTAAAATATTGTCTGGTTCTCTGGGAAGGTTTTTCAGCGACAATAAATGATTGTTAATGATACTTAAAGGAGTCTTAGACAGCTATTCATCACAATTTTGTCTCGCCATTTAATTGTAACACTAAACACGCAGTTTATTAGCGACAGAAGGATGAACTAACACACGACAATCCATAAAACATACATATACTGCGCTTGTTCAGAAAGTAATAGCATCCCACTGAACATATTTATATTACTTAAAATATCAGTACAACCAAAAAAGCTGTGCTGATCGCCACGTTCTGAGTATGATGTGATAACAATGTTATACTATACAATATGTTATACTATACAATATGTTATACTATGCACTATGTTATACTATACAATATGTTATACTATACAATATGTTATACTAATGATACCAATATGTTATACTATGCACTATGTTATACTATACGATATGTTATACTACACAATATGTTATACTATACAATATGTTATACTATACAATATGTTATACTATATAATATGTTATACTAATGATACCAATATGTTATGCTATACAATATATTATAATATACACAATGTTATACAGTACAATATGTTATACAATACAATATGGTATACTATACAATATGTTATAATATATGAAATTAATATGTTATACTATACGATACCAATATGTTATACTATGCAATATGTTATATTATACAATAAGTTATACTATACAATATGTTATACTATATTTGGATAACCTTTGAAAGAGGAGCGCGGTAGTCTAGTTGATAGATAGCTTGCTGTAAATCTGAAGCATAAAGCCTGAAGCTGTAAAACCTGACGCATAAGTTAGAGATGGCAAATACAGCAAGGAAAAGTACTGGCTACACCCCCCTTCCCACTTAATAGTTACTGTGGTTTAGTATATTAAGAGTTAACTTCATCCCCGACGGCAGGTTGCTGACATGGGACCTACAGCTTTTTTAAATGAGAATTAATATGAGCAAGGTTCGAAAACTGAGAGATTGAATAAGGGATTCTATTTCTTCATTTTCTTCCTGAAATATCTAGTCACGATATACTATCGTGACTGTCATCAGGTTGAAGTTCGCTGTCATTTCCAAGTCAGAGCCGCTTCCCCGTAGCTTTTGACTTTCGGCTCAACACTGTATCTGGTCAGATCCGCCGTGTTTGCCTATTGCATATTGGGCAGTCATGACTCATGTGTTTATACGGTTGGTTTTAGGATATTCATGAATATTTGTTTGTTTTACGGGTTCATTAATCGGTAAAAGTGGCTCTGTAAGTTTCAGAGAAGTGGATCTGAAGTTTTGAGAGAAGTAGCTCTGAAGTTTACAGTGGTTAAATAGTATTGAAATATGGAATGCAATCAACACACAATGGCAGATAATTCGCAGTCATGTTTCAAGATGTGACACACTAAAATACTCGCTCAAAGAATAACGGGGAAAAAACAACGTGTACTTATGACTTTTCTCAATTGTATTTTAGCTAATTTTCACATGTATTAGTATATGCATATTATATAGTATATTATTATTCCATCACTGGCTACCAATGCCAAACCTGGATAATGACAGCAGAAGAAGACAAAAGAAAAATAGTGACAGCAGAAATGACATGACAAAATACCTACGTATTTTGTGGTTAATTGATCTAAATATTATACAGTAAATAATCAATAATTAATTGAAATATTAATTTTTAAATGTTAGGGTTACTTATGTTTTACATAACTAATCCTACCCTAACCCTAAATATAATTATATTTAAATTAATAAATGATAAACATAAACTGATAAACACAGACAAGGGAAAGAATCACACAGGTAGGTTCTATGTGGCGCAACGGGGATTTTACTGCAGTCATAGTACATTTTACTTATATTTTTTTACAAAATTGAACTTGCCATTGGAAGACATCAGAATTGTTTCTTATTTTTTTTCATACGATTTTGAGTTATTACTCAAATAATAATATTGACAATATTTATAAGCTTTTAAAATGACTACAGACTGACATAATTTTATATTACATTGTATTATTTTGTAAGATATGAAATCGCGTGTAAATGTGTAAGCAATGCTTACGTAGCTTACATGGCCGATTCGTCACTGTATCATTGTGAAGAGATGAGAAAGAGAGCTTAGAAGTTATATCGACCTATCCTAAGGTATTAAAGTGAATCATGGATAATTAACAGAATAAGAGAAATTAAATTGAGACAGCTGATACGTGGTTTTATAGAAAAATGTTGACAATATTGACTGATGAAAAATGAAAAAAGGAAAAGTTTTCAAAAAAAAAAAATAAGTTAATTAAAAACAAGAGCTGCTCGCGTATACTATTTAAAAAAAATAGTCCACGTTTTTCATGGAGAAATGAGGTAAAATAATTCAATTCGTACAACAAGCAAATTTAAAAGCAAGAAAGGTAGAGGAAAACAGAAAATATTGGAGAAGAAAGACGATGCGTTATCATTTATAGTGTAAGGATAACTATGGTGTAGAAAGAAATCTAAGAGTGGATACATTGGAGACTATTTGCCCATGGTTTATGCTCTCACGTGGACTACGTGCATGATTTATCCATTGATAAATATGCCAATTTTATTGTCATGGTAACGGTGTTAATATGATTCTGCTTTTGCGTTTATTCTCAAACTTCTGCATGTTATTGCGAGGGTGGAGCTTGTGGCCGTACAGCTAGAACGCCGGCCTCAGATTCCTGAGTTCTCGAGTTCAATCCGCGTTTGGGACAAGGATTTTTATCTTTCGGAGGTGCAATAAAAAATTCGTCATGTACATGTCGTGGCGACAGCTTTGGCAAAGCGGCCTTTATTTCCACAGCCTTAACAGCCTCCCTGCACTCCTTAACAGGAAAACACACAGTAATGAAAGTTTTTTCAAATTTATTACCATGTAGTTTAGAGAAGGGATTGTACAGTGTCATAATGTAAAGCTTAGCTGCGCGTGCCTTTTCGACCAACGCATCCGATTTCAGAATTCCATTTGAGCTCCTCTGGCTCTCTTTGGAATTTGACAGTTCATAAAGCTCTCAAAACCTACTTACTTGAATCATACGCAATGTATTGCAGGTAACAATATCGTTGTTCCTTTCTCCTATTACATGTCCTGGAATAGCGCGAATACAACATTGATAGAATTTAGTCATTTGTTCTTTGTTTGAATGTATTTAAGTTATGAATTTATTTTGCCTTTTGGGGGGGGGGGGGGAGACACAACTCGTTCAACCACTTAGTTATATTGAGATAGTAGGGGCCATACAAGTTATATAATGTAAGATGTCACTCTATTGAGTCGTAAAGACATTCACATCGAACAAACTACCATACTTATAACCATCGTCGACAGTGGTACAAGATCTTTTATAAAGGCATAGGAAATGCCATGGGAAAGCTATCGGGAATCATCCTTCTGACGTGATTGTTTTAACATCTTCAGGTGATATCCATTGGCTGTTGACACAAAGTGACCAATGAACACCATCCTAAGATATACAGCTGGTTACTGATAAACACAAGCTGACATCCTGATTCTTTAAGACGTCTCAATGATGTGGAAAAGGAAAATTTTAGTTTTACTTTTTTTATTGAGGAATGCAGCTTTCAACCACAATACACGTCTATGCTGGTAGTGTTCTACACACTCAGGGTTAAAAGTTGAAATTGCGTAGAGGGTTGACTTCATTGTACTCAGTTTACTCCATATGCACTCCGTCTCTCTAATCGAATCAGCATGCCTTCTATTGAGAGTAACACTCACAGCACGTAATTCCGTAGCTTCAAGCGATACTCCCCAGGAGATCTTCGAGAACATCCACTAATACATCTAAATTCTTTATACTCAAATGATTTCTTAAAGAAAACAACATAACCCGAAAAATATTTCATCACTATAACATCATAGAAAAAATAGTTCCTCACCATAACATCACAAGAAAAATAGTTCCACACCATAGCATAAAAGGAAAAATAGTTCCTCACCATAGCATAAAAGGAAAAATAGTTCCTCACCATAATATCAAAGGAAAAAAAAGTCCCTCACCATAATATCAAAGGAAAAATAGTTCCTCACCATAGCATAAAAGGAAAAATAGTTCCTCACCATAATCAGACAACCTGCTGTTCTTAAGTTACTCTCAATATACGCCTGAGAACCGGTATATCCTATTATTTGGTACATTATTTGGGTTCAACATCCGACATTCACACTTTTAGATATTCTGTTATGAGCTGTCATTCATATGTTTTGTTTTGTTGATATCCCGTTGTATTTTTTTCAATTTTCAATTTAGTTTTGTTCATCTCTAGAATTTTAGTTTTCATATAATTCAAACTCTTCCAGACTTTCGCAATTTATCCAAAATAGCATACGTCATTATGTGTAGGTAGACACTGCAGTTCCTTTCTCGTCGTGTGTTCTGTTGTGTGATGCAAGTATTTTGATGGAAACGTCAACGACTATTATATTATCTTGTTGTTACCAGTGATCAGCAAAACTCAATTGTCGATTTTAGAGTTTCGGCTGTAGTTTTGTGCAATGATGGTCATACTTAAGCAATGATAGTCATACTTATGCAATATTGGGCATACTTATGCAATGATGGTCATACTTATGCAATGATGGTCATAGTTATGCAATGATGGTCATACTTATGCAATGATGGTCATACTTATGCAATGATGGTCATACTTATGCAATGATATTCATACTTATGCAATATTGGGCATACACGAGATAGATAAATATTATGTAAATTACAGGAAAACCGCGTTTGCTAAACCAAGCACATCAGAAGTTTATATGTGAAGCTTTTATCTCATAAGAGAGATGTATTGATTTATGCGCCTACAATAAGATCCAACATTTGATATGATACAGAGACCTGAAGCAAAAGAAAAACATATGCGGCATAATTTGAAAAGTATGAAAACGGAATGTTGATGTTTTAAGACCTATAAATTATGAACATTTAAGAATATAGCGGATTAAGGACAAAGAAGAATTTGTGATTTTATGAACCGTTACTGTCTTGCGTGCAGCCCTAAATGAGTCCCGTCTCTTTCAACAGGCGACAAAAGAAGGTTGTATATGCTGATAGCTCTTGTAGCTTGTTGACTGTAATACTTCTTCATAATAACATCCCTTGTGAAATTCTAACTCCATATTGAATATACGTAGAAAGTTACAAACCCATGAAAGTTGTATTATTTAGATTTTAAAAATGTAGTTTCTTTTGGTGAGGTACCTTTTTTCAACAGCGTACCAAGTTTAGTTTTATTATATCGACAACGTATACAATACGGGGGTTTAATTTCACCAAATCTTGTCGCCAAAAAGTGAAATAACTAAACTGTCGGAGGAGATGGTGGAGACAATGTGGAGAGTGCCGCTGTAACAAAACTAAGAAGCGATAAATAGTGTATTAATGTAATATTGCTACTAGATAATGCAACTTTCAAATAATAAAACTGATGTAAAAAGAAATAACAATAAACAAAGAAACAATGACTGTTTTTATATTTGTATCCCTGTTGAATCACAACGTAGAAAACTTCCTTGTAAGTTTGTCTATTGTTATTTATATTTTACATTCTTCTTCTTCTTCTGCGCTCGCTCTCAAGCTTCTGCAGATTAGCAGGATGTAGCCCGGAGAACGGAATGCGTTGTGTCATGGTTTACAGCATTGCTGCGATATCTGCGCCTTTCAACCTGACACATCCGACTTCAACATTTGGCTTTGGGTCACTGACCCTATATGGGATGGGACAGCCAACTCCATCCCATAACTTCCTTAGTCGCTTTTTACAACATGCGTGGAATGTAAACAGTGTTACTATTATTTGCTCCCCTTTCGGACCCCGATAACACACGGGCGAATTTTTACATTGAGTTTACTACTCGGTAGTTAGATTATCTAGTAACAATATTACTTTGATATTTATCACCACAAAGTTAGATTATTCTTTTTTTGTAACCCTGCTGCCCGTAATTAACATAACCTAGTCCCCATTGCCCATTGAGAAGCTTCATCGCATACCACTGCATGTAGAACGTTTGCTCAACAATTTTTGTATGCATACATTTAATCATATGCATTCCTATAACTTATTGGATACATCAATGTTGGTTAATTTTCATCGCACAGTTTATAAGACTGTATGCATCAATAAGACAAAGTTAGGGCATTAGAAGAGGGAGTCTGAAAGATCACATGGTAGGTTACTTCAACTGAAGAAAATTGTTCAGAACAGAATTAAATCAGAAGCAACACTTAAATATTCTACTAGGAATAAATATGTTTAGTAGCAAATTTAAGAATACTCCAATACAGTACACAAGAAACTTGACATTAATAGAAAAATAATAAAGTTTAATTTCTTTTAATAAATAATTTCTGGTTCATTTACGATTTTTTAATAAATTGGACAAAAATCCGATGTTTGATAAGAACGTATCTCATGTAAAAGGAACTTTGTTTTGCTAAAAGAAATCTGTAGTCAGTTCTCCCTCCACACATTCTTAGTGTGAGAACAGGCCATATCACCACCGGCGCTCCACTGGACTACACTGTGCTGTTACCTTTTATAATTGTGATTTTTATATCATTTTATCATCTGTATCATTACTATTTATTCTACTATTTCTATTACTATTGTCCACTATTTCTTCTCGTCATTTTATGTCTGTCTTTTTCTACTTTGCTCGACCTTTCTAGCTTTGATATATTTTTTCTCTATACATGTTTATTACCAGGCTTTAATCTCTTCATTCTACCATCCACATGTGTAAATTCCCATGTTTAGTGCATTGTTTATTTAGTTTGTTGTCTTTTTTTCCTAATGAAAGTTTGTAGTCGAAACGTTGTATGTCACTGTGTTTTGTTGCTAGTTTACTTTATTGGCTTATATTGGTAACACTTATACCATTTTTCTGTTCATGTTGATATTTGAGATGTGTTGAGTGAAGAAATATCTTGTCCTGTCCATTCCTTGATGTTGTCTGTTCATGCTTTTATTTCCCCTCCTCTGCTTCTTCCCCCTTCGACGGTTTCCTGGAAATATTGTTTTTGGCAAGGAATCATGTCTGCATACATTTCCAAACCATGGTAGTTTTCGTCGTTTCACTAGTGAAAGAAAGCAATTGTTCTTGTACACCTGCATATATTTCTACTATATTTCTTACGTACAAGTTGGTCTTATGTTCCCTATAGGAACTTCGTATAATTCGTCTGCAGCATTTGTACTCGAAAGTCTGTAATCGTCTCTCCATGTTCGCAGTGAGTGTCCAACTAAATATCACAACATAAAGCACCAGCGACTTACACAGTTTGACAATCGAACACTGATGTCGCTTTTCCGAAACACCGATAGCATTGACAAGGACACTAAAGCCATCTCCAGCCTTATTTTTTAGTTCTGCTTTGCATTTTCCATCGCTTCATATACTGGATCCGAGGTATTGTATGATTATCAATTCTAGTATTTCAGTGGGCGAAATGTTTAGCTAAGTTTCATTATAGACGTTTTCTGAACTATTTAACGTCCGGGATAACGATTTCACAAAAAATGGCTGTAGCATACAATGTCACTAGATGGACAGTCTTCTTCTCTAGGGAACTGTTTCATAACTTTCTTCCATTCTCGAAATCTTAGAATGCTGCAGATAAAAGACTGATTCTCTCCGAAATATTTAGGCATAGGTCTTCAGCAGAATCCCTCACATTTGAGATCATGTGGTAAGTCAACCTCAATCGCAACCTTCTTAGTCGTCTCTTATGATATTTATGGCCGAAGGTAATGTTCTTTACATTCTAGCCCAGGACTACACGTTAAAACAGACAAAAAATCTATGCACAAAATAACATATAAACAATAAATATTATAATGCAGTTTGACGTTAAACAAATACACATCATTGAGGTTTCGACAAAAATGTATGTCTCTTCCAGTTAGGGACAGAAACACAGAAGGAAACAACAACAAAAATAACTTGAAAACTACGTAGATTGCTGTAATGAAAACTTCCAGATATTGGAAAAAGAAAGTAGCGAAACGGAATGCAATGAACATATGTGAAATTACATGTAAAGAAATTGTACTTAACAAGGACAATATGAAATTGAGTCAGTATATTAGTAAAAGTGTAAAACTTCATTTTCCTCATCGTTGCCTACATTTATTTACCTTAAAGTATACAGCTTAATTCCTGGATTTAATTCATGTAATATTTTACAGTTTTACTCGTGGATTTAATTCATGTAATATTTTACAGTTTTACTCTTGGATTTAATTCATGTAATATTTTACAGTTTTACTCTTGGATTTAATTTATGTAATATTTTACAGTTTTTTCTCCTGGATTTAATTCATGTAATATTTTACAGTTTTACTCGTGGATTTAATTCATGTAATATTTTACAGTTTTACTCTTGGATTTAATTCATGTAATATTTTACAGTTTTACTCTTGGATTTAATTTATGTAATATTTTACAGTTTTTTCTTCTGGATTTAATTTATGTAATATTTTACAGTTTTACTCTTGGATTTAATTCATGTAATATTTTACAGTTTTACTCCTGGATATAATTCATGTAATATTTTACAGTTATTTTTATTATTTAACTGAAACTTTTATATTTATCATATACAATATTAGACAATTGTACATCAACCTAACTTTATTGAATTCCAATCTAAAAATTATTTTGTAGACATTTCAAATCTGTAGACACATTTTCAAGAACTACTACTTTCAATAGTAAAACTATGAAGACATATATGGTCTGGACATGTAATCTTACATGGTTCCCTGTCAAAAACAACTCAGCAACGAATAGTTGAAGGTAAAGATACAAAAACTAAAATAATATGATATGAAAATGACACATACACTACTTACTTTTGGTAATATGAAATACAGTTAGTAGAGATGCGACGGAGCTCTCAATATTGAAATAACAGTTTAAAACAATTGCTACATTTCTGTCTATACGTTATATGTCTCTGAAGTAGAACATCTATCGCTGTGTGTGTTGTTCACACCTTCCTTGTTTCACTCTGGAACCAGCAGTTTGACAGCTGAGTCTTTCAGTCATCACTTAGTTATTAAGATGTCTGGAACTTTCATAACCCTGAAGATAGAAGATGCTCCAGAGACCAGTTTGACACGTCTAGAATTGTCCAATCAGGTAAAAGAATGGATCCCTGTGGTACGATCATCGATTAGTTGCCACTGAAGACAGCACTTCATTGATCCGGAATCTCCCCGCCTCGAGGACAGGCAGATAACTCTAAAAGGCATCTGATTATCGGCCTGGTCACATCACTTCTAGACTAGACGTTCAGTGTTGATGTCATAATTCTTACCTCCCCTACCATTTTCCATGTTTATCATTTGTTTATTGTGAACATTCTTTACGTTGTCATATCTGTTTATGTTATTGACTTATTCTTTCAAATTTGGAGTGGGCATTTATCAAACGATTGTAGATATTTACTCGCATGTGTCAGGCAATGTTTATTCTATGTGTCTTTTAACGTCTACTTACATGCACGTAACCCAAGCTATTTACAATATTATTCTAATTGCATGCAAGTAACGTAAGCTATTTACAATATTATTCTACTTGTATGAAAGTATCGTAAACTGTTTGCAATATTAACAATGCTAGCATACATATATTACACTTCACATCACTTATTTGAAAATGTTTTTTCGGAGCAAATTGTTTACATTGCAGGGCTGTAAATATGTCTTTACAAGTGGGAGAGTAACATTACATGATGGACAGGTTACAGTCTAGCAGAGTGCACCACCAAGACAAGAGACAGGACATGTTGGAGATACGTTGCAGCCAATCTTCGTTGCGGAGACGGCACTTGATGATGATGAAATATGTCTTTAACTTGGTCATTTTTCTGTATAATTTCTTCGCTTTCAAAAGATGTAAATCGTTAAAATAATTCTTAGTACGAGTACTAACAGAAATGTTCTTATTTCCTATGGGTGGAGAGGTTAAACCCCTCCTCAATTCTTCCCTCCTTATATACAGGTTGGATATAGAGGATGTATGCCATGATCCTGCATTCTAACCAAAATTACATAGGTAGAAACACAAAACAGAATTAGAATAACAAAAAACATAGGTAGAAACACAAAAACATAGGCAAAAACACAAAAAATACATAGGAATAAACACAAAAACCATAGACAGAAACACACACAAAAACGAGAGACGGAAACAGGAACTGCATTCTTCAACTGTCCAAACTTCCCAGTTGCATATAAAATGTCAGTAATCACACCATTTGCGTGCAACATTTAGCTCAACCACTGTTTAGTTGACTTAATGTAAATGTAAGGTACCCTACAGGCAAAGATGGGGGATCATAACTAACAAGGAAGTGCACTGGCTTTCTCTTAAAAAAGCTGTCAGTTACTTCTGCTTATTATTATACAAACACCACAACTAGCCATGATACGGTGTAGATCAGGTATGTCAGACGTGCGGCCCTTTGCAAGCACCTGTGCGGCCCGCATAAAGGATTCTGCAATTGTTTCATTTAATGGCGACAATTGCAGTTTTAATACTTTAAACTTGGTGTATAAAACAGAAATCTGTCACGGAGCCACGTATAAGAAAACAATACGGCTGTTTTAAGCTAGTAAGGGTTTTCTATCTATGAAAATTGGCAACATTGACCGGAAGTACCAGACAGGTTGTTATTGCAATGATAAAATTTTAAAACAATTATAAATTGTATCTTGTGGAATCATGCCAGTAATTATATTATTTGTTTTTATGAACTACAGAGTAAACTGACGCCGTTTAAAATGGCTAGAGCACCTTCAGCTAAGAAGAACAGGACACTTGATGAAGAAAGGCGAGTATTTCAAGAAAAATGGGAACTATAGTATTTTTGTACAATGGTAAATGGAAAGATACATTGTTTAGTATGCAATAACTGCATTGCCACGCTAAAAGCGTACAAATTAAAAAACAATAAAAACAAACATCGATTCTGCGATAAATATGAGGGCTTAATGCGTGTTTCCAGACTCAAGGAATTGAAGGCTAACTTGATACAGCAACAGACATGTTTTACAAAAATAGATCAAGCCAATGTTGCTTCCGTTACTGCAAGCTATGAACTCAGCCACATGGTCGCCATGAGTGGGAAATCTTACAGTGAAGGATATTTCGTAAAGCATTGCCTTGTAAAAGCGGCTGACATTGTGTTCCCACATAAAGCAGTTATTTAAGGATATTTCGTTAACCAGGAACACTGTTGCTGGACGGATTGATGAAATGGCAGATGATCTGAAGCAACAGTTGAAGGCTGCATCATCCAAATTTGAATATTTTTCTATTGCTATTGATGAGATCGTTGACATTACTGGAATAGCACAGCTTGCAGTTTTTATTAGGCCCTGTGACAGTAAATTTAATATTTATGAAGAACAGATAGAACTAACCACAATGCATGACACTGCAGCGAGCGTAGACATCTTTGAAAAAGTCGAGCAGATTCTGCATGACTATGATTTTGATGTTAGTAAACTTGTATATTTATCTACTGATGGTGCTGCGAATATGGTTGGCAGACATAATGGTGTTGCTGCCAAGTTGTGAACAAAAATTGAGAACTCGTATCTAGATTCATCTTTTGCACATTTTCATTGCATTATTCATCAACAAAATTTGTGTTCAAAGACTTTAAAATTGAATCACGTGCTTATTGTGGTCACAAAAACAGTGAACTTTATCAAATGCAATGCTCTCAACCATCGTCAATTCAGTCAGCGGTTAGAAGACATGGATAGTCAGTTCACCGATGTTCCATTCTACACAGCAGTCCGTTGGTTGTTGTGTCACAAAGTGCTGAAAAGATTTTATTTGCTGAGACCAGAAATTACTTTATTTTTGGAGCTGAAAGGTAAAAACAGATGAAATAAAAGATGAAAGTTGGATCCAGGACATAGCGTTTGCTGTGGACATTACTGCACATTTAAGCGGTGTTAATTTGAAATTACAAGGAAAAAACAAACTCATCACTCAGTTGTACGACATCAAGTATTTCATTTCAAAACTAAGCTTATGGAAGACACAGTTGTTACTTGAAAAGTTGGAGCATTTTCCTAACTGCAAAAGAATTCAAAAACCAGGCCAATGATGAATCTGTACTTACCTTTGATAAATATGAGTCACCTAGAGTTATTGTCAAAAGAGCTCCAGGAAAGATTTAGTGATTTCTCATCTTTTGAATACATTTTGCATTATTCTCGGCACCATTCAACTTTGATGTTGTTAAAGCAGAGGAATACTTGCAGATGGAGCTATTAGAAATGCAGTCTGATTCTACACTCAAAGCAAAGTATCTAAAAGTCGGGATACCTGGCTTCTATTCATACCTTACTGAAAAGTTTACAAACTTCAGAAAGTTTTCAACTAGGATTATGGTAATGTTCGGTTCCACCTATGTGTGTGAACAGTTATTTTCCTTCATGAAATTAACAAAAACTTCTCAGAGAACAAGGCTGACCGATGAACACTTGTCATCCCTGATGAAGGTCGGAACTGCAAATACATTCCAGCCAGATATACGAAAAATTTCATGAAAAAGAGGCATCAAACATCATGACAAAACACTGATTAAAGAGTAAAAATGATTGAATGTTCTTAAATAAACGTTGGATTACAATTGTTATATTTGGCGTTGTGGGGCGTTAGCTTAATAAAGCCGTTGTAGTAGGAGTGCAAATTAATTAAATATAATTCAATAAGATTACAGTGTTTCTCATATTTGTTGGTGTGGCCCGCCGGTATACTCAAAGTATCTTATGCGGACTATAGTGCTTTTTTAGTTTGACACGCCTGGCTTATCTGCTGCAAGACAGATCATATGGGAGTTTGAGAATTAACATTAAATAGTTACAGAATAAATATTTACCATAATTTAAAGCTGTGATGTGGTCACCAAAGGGCAAGAGAAAACGAGGAAAACTAAAAGAAACTTTACATAAAACTATTACAAAAACACGTTTTACCATCGGTATCAGAAAAAATGAAGACCTAAAGCAAATTGCAATGAAGCGAGAGACATGGAAATCTATGACATCCGTCCTATGACATCCGTCTTTGGCCCTAGAGGAATAACTAATAATTTAAAGAGAACACATCTTGTTCATGTACTTTCACTCAGAGCTACTGTACGTTAGCAGGTTGCATTTCAGATAACTGAATGTCGCGCTTCGGGGTTGAAATATTGCCTGCGATATCTGCGCGTATTGACTTTGGCTAATCGAAAACAGTACCTAGGAAGTATCTTCACAGAGAATGGGCGACTCGATAGGGTGATAGAAATAAGATGTCAAAAGGCATATGATGTGACAATATCAGCTGTCATCTATGCCATTGCACTCAAAAATCAACATGGATGTAAAGATACAAATGATTAAAGAGCATCTGTATCCCAACACTATGCTACCAATTCCAGACTTGACAACTGACAACTACACATAAGAGAAAGATCGCGTCTTTCGTCTCCAGACGCGACAAAATGGGCAGTGAGAACATGAGAAAGATATTGGCATCACATACTGCATCGAATACAAAAGATACAAAAGATATGACGTGGTCATCTAATTATAATGAACGATCAACTTCCCACAAGATGGAATCAGAATACTGCGTCAAGGTTAGACCGAGAAAAAGATTAATGGACAACATCAAGACTATCCAGAATAAACATAACTACATCTCAACCAGAGCAACACGCATGGCTCTGGAACACAGACTACATCACCATCACAAACCTCTCAGATCAACGGCAAGTGTGGAAGCTACGACAACACCACCTGGGGATAGATAATAGACAATATATAGTGTATCTACTGACATGAGATGGTGCTGGACTACTGGGTTGGGTCACTATGGGGTTGGATCACATCAACGTAGACAGGAGGTGCATTCTGCACTTAACCAATCTTAGTCGCGTTTTAAAACATGCATGACAAATCACACCGTTTATATTTTTTCTCCCGTTTCAAACTCAGCTTCATGAAAAATTATACCAGATATGTTTTTTTCCACAAGCAACCTGAAAGAAAAATTGTATCGCGATTAAACAAGTTGAAGACAGACCGCAACTTTTATAAGATCAATTTGATTGTATGAGCGAACAATGGAACAGAAGATCAGTTACTATACACGGGCTTAAAAAGAAGACAAACAATGTCTTCTCCGCGTTCCAAAGACTTAAATTATTTCCACTAAAAATATTCAAACTATTTCTACCTATATCATAATTTTAAATTTTGTTAATAATTTCAAAATCTAAAATATTGTATACCGGTTTTAAAATATATGTTTATTTTACACAAAATCTAAAATTATAGTAAATAATTTTTCCTCTCTTGATTCTTGATTAGAAACTGGCTTCCCAGCACGTGATGCATTTTCAAATATAAGTGTTCCGTCCTCCGTTCCAGCAGCCATCCCAGTGTATGTAGACTCAGAGTTCCGGTCAGGTGTTGATTGTGTGATCTTCGAGACTTTCCAAAAAATGTAGTTTTCCTTCCCTGACCTCTAGATACTTTCATTTATAACATTCTCTGTATGTGTACGTTCGCAGCCTCATTGACATCATCTTCATCTTGAAATGAATTTATTACTGCTTTCATTAAGTCTGCTTTATCACTTCTCATCAATATTCCCATCTATCGCCGCATTGCCTGCCAGAAAGTCGGCTCTCTTGTTTCCTTTGATCCCATCATGACCAGGGCATTATGTCCATGTAATGCTCTGGACAATTGAGTTGTCCAATAAATCCCATCATCCTTTTCTCAGCAAGTACTTTTCTATCTTGCGCAGCATGCTTTGAGAGTCTGTGAGTATTACCGAGTGTGTTGATGTATCAGTTATCAACCAATTAAGTGCTGCTGTAACACCCGTATCTCCATCCTCATGCTCGATGTGACTGGAATATATTGAATATTTTTCACCCCACTTCACGCCGTTTCTGTAGGTAACAAAACCCCAGCCGCTTTTATTTGTGTTTCTGTTAACGGATTCCTATGTGTATATAATTATGTCTTGTGATTTAGAGTGTAGTTGGGCGAGTTCATGCACTGTAACCTGGGTCCTAACACCAGTCCATTTTCGACACGTTTTATTTAGTTGCATTATTACTTTAGTTAGTGATTTCCTCTCAGTGTCTACCTCCACCCATTCACTGCCCTTTCCTATTTCTTCAGATTCACATGCTCTGCGCAGTGTGTCTTTAGCCTCTGCCATCCATGATCTGCCACGCTTGATTCGTTGTCCCTTTGACTCTTCTAGACGTTGGTGTAATCGGTGGTGTTTGTATTCTATTCAGGATATGACGTTTAGTTTTAGGAATTTAACCAACAAGCGGGTGACACCACTAAACATTTTTTCCACTAAAAGGTCATGATATGTCGTTTGACAAAAAGAACGAATTAAACACGAAGAGAGAAGAATGACAATTTTTCTTAAGGTAAACCCTTCCTCCTTACTGAAGACTCTTGTTTAAGTGTTACCTGTTGAGCAAGAGTAAAAAACACAGCTGATATATACCAAGTCGCTACATCACAGCTGAGATATATCAGTTCGCCTGCATCTCAGTCGAGATATATCAACTCGCCTACATCACAGCTGAGATATATCAATTCGTCTGCATCTCACCTGAGATATACCAAGTCGTCTACATCACAGCTGAGATTAGATATACATGCATTTCGCCTACATCACAGTTGAGATATACCAATTCGCCTACATCTCTGTTGAAATATACCAATTCGCCTACATCTCAGCTGAGATATACCAATTCGCCTACATCTCAGCTGAGATATACCAATTCGCCTGCATCTCAGCTGAGATATTGTGGTTTGATTTGTACACACTTTTTCTGTTTTTATTATATCACAATATCCCTTCTGTTTTGTAATATAAAGCTTTATATATTCATTATATCTTTTTACTAAGAGAAAGAAACATAATTTGAGCACCATTTCTATTCGTTCGTGCATTAGAGTTCCCCGGAGACCACACTTTGTGACCTTGATTGCTTTAATGAGGCTTCACTTTAAGGAATCTGTAGGTGGCGCCATCAGCTAGAGAATTTCAAATGAAGACGCTGATTGGTTAAGTTCATTTCAATATCACAGAATCTTGTGATGCGTTTTGATAAAGAAGGAAGGGCATGACAAGCTTAGGGTTCAATATTCCCCACCCCCCACCCTCGCATGACAACAATACGGAGTTATGTTCCCTTATTTCAGCTCAGACTATTAACACTAAAAAGATTGGGCAGAATATTCGACTAAATTGTTGAAATTTAGTCATCTAATGAAGTCTTTATTCAGAGTTGTTGTCGTGTTTCCGATTGTTGCTAGCAACCACACATAGTGTAGTTCTAAAATGTTAGTGAATTCAAGTAGGAAGCATGAGTATAAATGAAAATAATTCTTACGACTGGCAGGAATTGAACCGGGAATGGAACCGGGAATTCTAGCGGCAATGAATCGCCTTGAAATTCAAGCGGGGAAATGATATTTCAAAAATGATAAACCTGTTTAATTGTGTTGCAAGGCGATTAGCTGCCGCTAAAACGGATCTGGTTCAACTCCCGTCAGCCCTAAGAATTATTCTAAAATATTCGGAAACATTGATTTATTGTGTAAACAGTTTCTAGTGATGCAAGATGGGATAAAACAAGTGCTTGTCTAAACTCTGTTCACTTTCAGAATGAAATGGGTCAAATAACACTTACAGGTAACTCCACGACAACAAGTGCTTTTTAAACAGCCGACGACATGTACACAAATACATTTAAATAATTTAACAACTATTAAAAACAATATTTAAACAATAAATAAATATTTAAATACGGAATTTAAAAACTCTATTTTTGGGCACTTGACAATGGATTAATGCGTTCTGCGTCCAACAAACAATAGGAAGCTCTGGTCCACTTCATTCGTAAAGTGAACAGAGTATAGTTCTGTGGTAATGTGCAGTAACATGGACATTTCTAATAATATTGTAAGGTAAAGATTGGTCCCATGACAGCTAACTCATGCATTAAACCGCAGTAGCTATTAGGTAGTCTATTTAGAAAGGGAGCACTAGCGGCGAAAGAATTCAGACAAGATACTGAAAGACAGAAGCCGACACGTAGAAAAGAAAAAACATCTCAACCTCACACAGATACCCTCTATTGTTGTCAATTCTGTAAAAGAACATTTTGTGCGTGCATTGGACTTGCTAGTCATTTAAAAACGCACTATTAACTTTTATTATTTATTGTTATTATTATTATGGTTGAGTTTTTGGTCATCGTCGATCACGACGGACGAACATCACCATTAGGTAGGTTGGGCAGCAGGGCCGTGCCATGCAGTGAGACGGCCTAATTAGGTGCCACCGATCAAATACATTTAAGGGGCGGCATTTCGAAGAAAAAGATTTTAAGGGTTTGGGCGAGCGGCATTTCGAAGAATTGTACAATACTGAGAAAATATACGGTCCTGTTGACAAGCTACCTCTCTTGCTGTGTTTACATTCCCTAATTCATGCTTCCGGTACGCATTTACAGCTGAGTCGACTGGATGAACGGTCGTGTCAGGCGAGAAATCACAACCCTGATTTTGTTTATCCGAAGGCGGCTTTGAACCTGGCACTCTGTAGCCCTGTGATACTAAGCAAGCTCACTATCAACTATGCTGCTTTGTTCCTCTAATAATATTGTAAGGTGAACAAAAAACGGAAATTGTAGCAAACACAACGTACTGAAGCCATGAAGTCGTTGCAAGCTTTCATGTGATTGGATGTTTGTGCAAGCTTTCATGTGATTGGATGTTTGCATGCAAAATGGCAGAACATACTTTCTAACATAGATGCACGGATACATTCTGAGTATGTGCCTTCTGAAAGCATTGAATGCAGCTGAGAGTTTGAATCTTTTGGCTTTGAAAGAAAACTTGGGAAAAGTTTCTATTGCGCATAAGATATAAGAAATTCATAGTTATATTTCTTGGAGACCGGAAAAAACACACAAGCAAACATGTAGTTTGAAGTGAAGGACTAGATATACTAGTGTTAGTTGGAAGGAGATAAATATATGTAAAAATAATGACATTTTCTGCTTAATGTGTCCACTTCTTCAGATGCCGTCTAGTGCCTACTGGCCTCAGTGTTCGGGCAGTAAACCTGGACAATTGGACACCGTTGGTACTAAAAAAACTGAATACTGCATTTTACCAGTTCATGCGTTGCATGCGTCGCCACGTCATGTAAAGGGTGAGTTTTTAATTTACCCTCCGACAGAAAAAAAACCCAGTCCTTAACGGGGACCGAACTCTAAACCGGGGACCGAACTCTAAACCTCACTCGTGTGAGACTAGCGTTTTAACCGCTCGGCCATGCGCCACCGCTTCGCCAGTACTAATATTACTAATTAATAAATCAGGACGAGAGAATGTATAGCAGGACCGCAGATATGACACTGCTTAATAAAAAGAAGGGGGGTGGGAAGATTCATAAAGAAGTAGGCAAACAAATTCAATTTTTATTTTGGGGAATAGATTTTTTTTTAGGGCGATAAATATCCTGCAGTTTATTTATTGTCAAGTGCGAAAGCGAGAATTAAAAATAAAAAGGATGATTTAGCATTGTTTTGTTGTATTAAGTACGTTATTTTATTTATTTTTTCTGAGGGAAATATGTCTGTTCTATCCATGTGCCTGATGTCTATTGATGATTTAAGATGAAATATAAAGAGAAAATGAAACATTTTGGGACGGCGATCAGTTGTAGCGCACTGGCTTCGCATTTGAGGGGTCGTGGGTTCATTTCCCATTTCAGGCGGAAATGTTTTTTAGACCGCAACGGCTCTCGGGGCGACCCAACCTGAATTGGGTACCGAATCAGTCCGAGAAGTAAAAATTGCAAGGGATAGAAGATGCCTGCCGCCCTCATTCAGAGTCACTGAAATCTGAGATCGCTAACGTCTCACACCCATACGGCAGTTAAATACTATAGGTAAACTTTACCTTTGTTTTACTACAGAGGGGGGGGGATGTCCATCCTATCTACATACTATATGTCTAGTGATGTTTTTGCATTTAGTAGTGGAAATTTTCAGTAATACTACGATTTGAAATGCTATGGTGTAATGTTTAATAATGTTTTACCATGAAATATGGTAATAGGTTGTCTTGTGATGTTACAGAGAGCGAATGTTAGCGATTGTGTCAATTCTAGCTTAATGTGTAGATATACATGCTATTTAAAGAAGTAAATTTAGAAATTAGTTGTTCATTTGTTGTTTGTTTTTGTATTAAGGAGATAGAGTGATATCGCTAACTAGTGAATAGATTAATAATATAGTTAAGAATATTCTGCGACTAAAATCGTCGTATATTTATATCTTTCTCTTGTCTTTAGCATTAACGGACTAACGAGTCTATGACCGCTACTTCTTGTGTGGTATCTAGCAGCGCAGTAATCAACAATCTACTTTACTAAACTCAGTCATTCTTTAGTTTCAACTCAGCCTTTGAACGTTTTCATTTATGTTGTTTTTGTTCTACGATTCTCTCTCTTTCCATTGAAATCCAGTGTTGGTGTATCGTCTGCGGAGATGACCATTGCAGCCACTGTCGCTCTTTATTACATGTGACAGTTGAATTTGAATAGATACTTGGGAAAAATAGAAGGTATGAATGGTATAACAAGATCACTCATGAGTCATCGGTAGAAAAATAGAAGGTATGAATGGTATAACAAGATCACTCATGAGTAATCGGTAGAAAAAAATATGTACCATTAGACAGAAGTCATGACACTCGCTGAGATGGATATGGTATACTCTAAGAAAATCAACATAAATTATTTGCAAGAAAGATATTTTTTTGAAACCCACAGGAAAAGAGAAAGACCACAATATATGTGAGGGAAAGCGTAACATACAGATACCCAAAGGCAGGGTTAAACATGGAAGGAGTCGGAAGCAACAGCTACAGATATGTTAAGATAAATGAGATTGACTGAGAACTTATATTCAAATTAGAGAGTAAAAGAGATTGACTGAGGATTTATGTTCAAATTAGAAGACAGTGAAAGGTGAATACATAGTTATATAGTTGGATGTAAACCAATCATTTGCTATTTCTGCTGTCTGATGTGAATCAACCATTCACTTCATCCGAGTTGTATATGAACTAACCATTCACTTCATCAAAGTTGGATGTGAACTAACCATTCAATTCATCCGAGTTTGGATGTGAACTAACCATTCACTTCATCAAAGTTGGATGTGAACTAACCATTCGTTACAACCGAGTCGTGCTCGGAAAGACTTTTCGCTTCACAGGCATCACGAAACAAAGTTCTAGAAATCATACCAGATCAAGAGGTAACTCTGCACTCAACACACATTCGTGACTCGACGTCCTGCTAAACTAGTTCTTAGTGATGGGCTCAAGTCATCAAGTGCTGAACATTTAATCAAGCACTCCAGTCAAACTGGCAGATTTCTTCTTGCTCTCGTCGTGTCTTTAATTAACAACAATGGCCATGCATGTTGTTGTCTGCAGGGTTGATTCTGCATTCATGTTTGAAAATAGAATTTGATTTCTTCATTGATTATATAATTTGAAACAGCTTTAATTTGTTATAAAATATTGAATATATATACTTCTTTTTCATTTTTCTATATACTTACTGGGGTAGGAAATGATACATGTGTCTATACTTACTGGTGTTTGTTTGACAACAAACAAACAAATATATAAATGTATGCTTTTATAGTAATAATTCAACTTCTTGCGAAAAGTTATACACAATGTTAGTTTCGATTGACTAGAGATAAATTCAGATGAAAGACAGAAATACGACTTAAGTAAAATCATGGGGTAATAAAGTTTAGGTAACCCCCGGAAACAAAGGACAACACATACAAAATCGTTGTTTCTACATCTACTATTTGTGTGCTATTTTAAGATTGTTCTTGAAAAAAAAGCCGTGTAGTCGAAACATCGATTTGTGTGTGTTCTCTTGTGTACTTAAAATTATTAGCAAAATCTCATTATCCGTGTTGCATCGCCTGTCGCATTATAGTTTTGCCGCAGCTGTAACCAATTGCCAGTGAGGATTTTCACGATAAACTTGTTAGCCGTCTGCACTGTGTACAAGAGGTCGTTGGTTTGAATCCGGTTCGAGACGTTTCGATTATAAAGTCGATTTATTTTGGAGGTCCGTAGGCATTATCACTTGAAGCAACAGACTTTTGAGTTATTGGGACTCCCAGAAGGCGCAGTACAGCCTCGCTGAGAGTACGCATTACATATGGGGGAAACAGACAACAGTGAGGTCCAATTCTAAGCCTTTAAGAAAAAATTCAGAAATTATTTTACTGAAACATAGACGTATAGGTTTGAGCACCTAACCCTATCTCCCCTTATTCGCCTCTAGTGACATACATGATGCAGATCACAGAAGTGCTCATATTTACGCAAGATTTCGGTCCCGGTAACTTACTACTGCAACATAACTCTGTTTTTAATGTTTAAATATACCAGGGTCATGTAAACCTAACCCATCATAGCTGACTGGCCTTTCTCTGAAGAAATATATAACTTAATTTGTCTTGACATTAAATGGCAAAAGAGAGGAACAAACGAGATGGCGTTGCCGGACATGAAGTTCTGGTTAAAATGATTTAATAACCACAAAGTTATGAGGTCCCAGTGATCGCGTGACACCGGCTAACAACGCCACAGTACGGGAAGCAAGAACGGCGACTCCGGGGAAGAAAATGCAAGGCTAAGAAGGATGAAAAGGGAGACAAATTGCGGCCATTACTTGCTTGATTTCTGGTAATTCCTGTAAATTCCGGATAATTTTGGTAATCACGGTGAGTCGGCCATCCCTAAGGAGAGAAGGGGGAAACTTGGAATCCGCCCTTGGAGACAGAACACGTTATTATCTTATTTTCCCGCCAATACAACTATTTGTCTGTCGTTAGGGGGCGCACGCACTTCCGCTTAAGATGGCTGCCTGTACATTTTCTTTCCCCTGTTATTCCCCCTGGTGGTTTTGCTCAGAAACGCTAGCGTGATTGCAAAAATTCTTCCAGAAAGTTTCCTTCAAATTTTGTCCACGGATTTAAATGGTTCTGCATTAGGACCGGAGCAGGAGTAGAAAAGGCTTCTATAATAGCTGTAATGATAGCGTTAAAACGTTCTCTCCTCTGGCCCAATGACAAATAATAGCGCTCTGACTGCATTATCACCTTCCTATCAGTAAATGAAGGATCGCACGAGGCATGTTTTATCGAGTAACCTCTTATAGGCTATTTGACCCTACCTCTCAATTTCGACATCAATCGTTTTACTTAACAGAGCAACTCTCAGAAAAGAGGTTTTTCCGCCACGTAAGAAGCGGAACCAGGCCAGTAATTGAAAACGGGGTGACTGTAATAGCTTCGATAGATATATTGTGTTGCTTCATGGTTGTAAAAACAGAATGTAATTTATCCCAATTTACTGATAGCTGTATTTCTGGTGTATACAGGATACAATAATGAAAACTTAGCTAGACTTGAAATCAACTTGAACATGTAAAAGAATGTGAGCTTTTGGAAGGCAGAAAAGACATTACGATGAACAAACAGAAAAAAAGGAAAACATGGATTTAAATATATATGGTAAACGCTATGTGTGGGCTGAAAAATACAAAGAAAAACCCAATATGCAAGATGTACCAGATAAACAGGAATATTAACAACAGAATTAAAGGATAAACATTCTTAGATATGTTTCCGGTCTTTTTTTCCCTTCACTGTCTTCTACGATCACATTAATCTCTATTTTAAAAGTGACAATCTTTCTCAAGCTTATCTCATCTTTCTCAAGCTTATCTCATCTTTCTCAAGCTTATCTCATCTTTCTCAAGCTTATCTCATCTTTCTCAAGCTTATCTCATCTTTCTCAAGCTTATCACATCTTTCTCAAGCTTATCTCATCTTTCTCAAGCTTATATCATCTTTCTCAAGCTTATCTCATCTTTCTCAAGCTTATCTCATCTTTCTCAAGCTTATCTCATCTTTCTCAAGCTTATCTCATCTTTCTCAAGCTTATCTCATCTTTCTCAAGCTTATCTCATCTTTCTCAAGTTTATCTCATCTTTCTCAAGCTTATCTCATCTTTCTCAAGCTTATCTCATCTTTCTCAAGCTTATCTCATCTTTCTCAAGCTTATCTCATCTTTCTCAAGCTTATCTCATCTTTCTCAAGTTTATCTCATCTTTCTCAAGCTTATTTCATCTTTCTCAAGCTTATCTCATCTTTCTCAAGCTTATCTCATCTTTCTCAAGTTTATCTCATCTTTCTCAAGCTTATCTCATCTTTCTCAAGCTTATCTCATCTTTCTCAAGCTTATCTTTCTCAAGCTTATCTCATCTTTCTCAAGCTTATCTCATCTTTCTCAAGCTTATCTCATCTTTCTCAAGCTTATCTCATCTTTCTCAAGCTTATCTCATCTTTCTCAAGCTTATCTCATCTTTCTCAAGCTTATCTCATCTTTATCAAGCTTATCTCATCTTGCTCAAGCTTATCTCATCTTTCTCAAGCTTATCTCATCTTTCTCAAGCTTATCTCATCTTTCTCAAGCTTATCTCATCTTTCTCAAGCTTATCTCATCTTTCTCAAGCTTATCTCATCTTTCTCAAGCTTATCTCATCTTTCTCAAGCTTATCTCATCTTTCTCAAGATTATCTCATCGGCAAACATATTCTCCTGAATGTTGGTTTGCCAGAGCCACATCTCTGATCTACTTCATTTATGACGACGACAGCCAAGGAGCATATGTTTTGAAGTCTGATTCTCTGTTTGCACATGGACACACGTCTGTCTGATCAATCTTAACCATATTGTACATGTGATAGTTGAGTTTGTATTGGCAATTCTACGCCAGAAGATTCTAACCTATCTTCTTCTTGGCAGTGAGCAATAAAAATCACTCGAATCGTTTTCTGGATGTTCTCTTGCCATTTTTCTCTGTAGTTTTGTTTTACTATTTATTTCAAATAAGAGGCACTGTCCTCATTTTGGCATTTTCTTCCAACCTCTTTGCCCAGGTTATGTACCTCAGTTCAGTGTATGTTTCAGTGGGTTAAAATTCACTGCAATTCGACTTTTCTGAAACGAACATTAATTAATTCTAAATCTGATGTTTCGGGCCATTGACAATAGTAAATAAGCGACACAACGAATTGTATGAAATTATATGAGAATGCACCCAGTGCTGTGACGCTTGTTCCTTATCAAGAATAAAGAAAATCAAGAATCAGATTATGTTAGTTACCAGTGACAATAGACAACATAAGTTATTATCACATTTTATTTATTCCCTAGTCTATCCAGTTGAAAATTGATACCCAGGTTCTATTAAAATTTGAATATTCTTCAGAGTACCTTACAGGAGTCCTGATATTTTCAGATGAAGCACACCTTGGGTTATTTTATTCAATTTCTTAACAAGACAAACTGACTTCAGTGGCGCATATTCTATACAGATTTTCATTATTGACACAAAGTAACAACTAGAATATTGACACTAATGTTTGCGTCTCCAGTGGTCACAGCGCTTGTCTCGTAAATGACAGTGTCAACTATAAATCACTTGCACAGTAGCTTAGGCAACCCTTTATTTTATTTATTCTTCTTAGTTTCCATTCTCGAACTCTTTCATATTAAAAGAATGTAATTCAGGGACGGTATGAGTTGTGTATTGGTTTATAGTTGTGATGCAATTTCTGCGCATTTTAACACATCGGATGTCAGCATGATCTTTGGGTCACTTTTCAGACAAGCCAGTCTCCAAAATCTCCTCTTCAATCTCCAAAATCGACTCTTTCCAAATACATGACAGGCCACAATGTTGCTATTAGCTCTCCTCCTTTAGGGCTCAACCACGGACATTTTGATACACAATGACATACTATGGTGTCACAGAAACTGTTGGTTGTCAACAAATATTATCGGGATTTCCCGTACATTAAATGCCAAGTATTTTTCTAGAATAGTCGTGAGTGCTGATCCATGACCGCTTCCAGCATGGAACGTCCAACAGAATTAATTAGAACCCCATTTGTTACATTTTAAAAATATTATTGTTAGGTTTTAGGTTGATCACTATTTATATACTAGGAATCGCATGTAATAGCCAAGGCCAAGGCAACACCAAATGTATAAAAAGTGACAAATCGGACGTCACACAATAATCGCAAACGTTACGAATGGGGTCCTAATTAATTCTGCTGTGAGGTCTTCTATTTGCCTACTTTCTCTGCTGATCTCACGAGTGTCACTAATCGCGGATGATACGACTGATCATTGATCCATGACCGTCGGTAATAGAAGACCTTTGCACAGAATGAATTAGATTATGTTCATCTTTTTGCTTTTTTTCGAATAGGAAAGGGCAGTGAATGGGTGGAGGTAAGAGAAGAAATGGGTGGACACTGAGAAGAAATCACTGACTAAAGTAATAATACAACTAGATAAAACGTGTCGAAAATGGACGGCAGTCAGGGCTCAGGATACAGTGCACGAACTCGCCCAACTACACTCGAAACCACAGGACATAATTATATACACAGATGGCTCTATTAGTAAAAACACAAATAAAAGCGGTTGGGGTTTTGTTGCCTACAGAAATGGCGTGAAGTTGGTTGAGAAATCTTCAGCATATTCTACTGTCACATCGAGCATGAGGGTGGAGATAGAGGGAGTTACAGCAACTCTTAATTGATTGATAACTGATACATCAACACACGCGGTAATACTCATAGACTCTCAAAGCATGTTGCGCAAGATAGAAAAGTTCATGCTAAGAAAAGAATGGTGGGACTTATTGAACAACTCAGTTGTCCAAAGCATTACATGGATATTCTGCCCTGGTCATGCTGGGGTCAGAGGAAACGAGAGAGCCGACTTACTGGCAGGCAATGCAGCGATAGACGGCACATTGCTGAGAAGAGATAAAGCAGAGTTAATAAAAGCTGTAATAAATTAATTTCAAGATGCAGATGATGTCAATGAGGTTGAGAACGTACACATACAGAGAATGTTAGAAATGGGAGTATTCAGAGGTGAGGGGAGGAAGAGTAAATGTTTTGGAAAGTCCCGAAGATCACACAATCAACACCTGACCGGAACTATGAGTCTACATACACTGGGATGGATGCTAGAGCGGAGGGCGGAGTACTTATGGGAATGTCCAGAGTGCTGTGAAGCCAGTTTCTAATCAAGAATCATTTTTTTTCTGTCACTATTTACATACCTGGAGTTGCATGCCAAAAATAGTAAAGGCGGCTCCGAGTATATAAATAATGACAAACAAAAATCAAATCAATAATAAAAAAACGTAGCGAATGAAGTCCTAATTAATTAAGTAAAGGCCATAGTTCTCGATTAGTCACTGTGCGTTTTCTTTCTGTCACCAGCCAATGAATAACAGGAAACAAATCATAATCAACAAGTGAATGAAAGGGAAACTGACATAATCAACAAGTGAATGAAGGGGAAACTGACATAATCAACAAGTGAATGAAGGGAAAACTGTCATAATCAACAAGTGAATGAAGGGGAAACTGACATAATCAACAAGTGAATGAAGGGGAAACTGACATAATTAACAAGTGAATGAAGGGAAAACTGTCATAATCAACAAGTGAATGAAGGGGGAAGCTGACATAATCAACAAGTGAATGAAGGGGAAACTGATATAATCAACAAGTGAATGAAGGGGAAACTGACATAATCAAGAAGTGAATGAAGGGGAAACTGATATAATCAACAAGTGAATGAAGGGGAAACTGACATAATCAACAAGTGAATGAAGGGAAACTGATATAATCAACAAGTGAATGAATGGGAAACTGACATAGTCAACAAGTGAATGAAGGGGAAACTGACATAACGAACAATACAGTGAAAGGGAGACTTGTATAATCCAGCAATTGAATGAGGGGGAGACTGACATAATCAACAATTGAATGAAATGGAGACTGATAATCAACAAGTAATTGAAGGTGCTTTGAATCAGTGTTACTCTATGGAAGTGAAGCATGGACAATATATAAGACATCACAAATTTCATTGGAGGCAGCGGAAATGTGGTTTATTCGAAGAATATTACGTATTCCTCGGACAGAAAAGATTACTAATGAAGAATGTCTTAGAAGGATGGATGTGAAAAGATGCATTATTGATAATATAAGAGAAATACAGTCAACATTTATTGGGCACATAATGAGAAGAGGAGGCATTGAGAATATAGTGACAACAGGAAAGATAGAAAGGAAAAGATCAAGGGGAAGACCCAGAGAAAAAATATTGGACAGTTTGACTAAATGGCTTCGATTGATGATACCAACAGAAATGATGACATAAAAGAGAGATCAATGTACATGGAGAAATGTGATCGCCAACACCATTCGGCACGGCAGCTGATGTTGATTGAAAGGGAGACTGACATAGAAAACATATTTTTATTTGAGTTCAGACACCAGTCCTTTGTTTAAAACAATGTCAAGATGTATGCTTCACATCAACATTAGAGTTTTGAAGATTTAACACGGATCACTAGTACTCAGTCTTAACAGTTGATCCGATTGCAATTCCACTAGTTATTTTAGTACGTCCATTGTTTCGCAGTCTCTCGTAGAGAGGAACCTGGTAACTAACCCCCGCGGTGTAATCCTTGCTTCGAGAAGACAATCACTCATACCTGGACAATATAGCTGTGAACCGTGGATATTCTCCGTGCAGATTAATTGTTTGAATGTCATAATTAGTGGCCCTCTGGTCACCTTTATTGTATCTCTGCAATGTGGATGTTGAAAGCTCGTTGCTAACTTTTATTGTATCTCTGATGCGGGGATGTTGAAATTTCCTTGCTAACCTTTATTATATCTATGCAATGTCGTTGTTGAAAGTTCTTTGAACAATTATTTTCTATCTCAGCAGAGGGAATGTTGGTGACTACTCAGGGAAGTAAGATTTTGATTATCTTCCAGCATGAAAAAACAACGATGTCAGCACTTGATATAACATACATGAATATTTACTTGTTTTATGCAATAAAAACTGATTGTTTCTATTTCATGGAGCAAAAATAAATTGGTTTGTATTTTGTGGAAGAAAAGCAGATTGGTTTGTATTTCATGGAACAAAAACTCATTAGTTTCCATTTCATGGAACTAAATCTGATTGGCTTATTTTTCATGTAACAAAAACGGATTGGTTTATATTTCATGTAACAAAAACAGATTGGTTTGTATTTAAAGGAACAAAAGCGGATTGGTTTGTATATCAGAGAATAAACACTGATTAGTTTCTATTTCATGGAGAGAAAAAAACAGAAACCGATTGATTTGTATTTGATGGAACAGAAACGGCTTGGTTTGTATTTTATGGAACAGAAACGGCTTGGTTTGTATCACATGGACCAAAAACAGATTGGTTTGTATTTCATAAAACAAAAACAGATTAGTTTGTATTATATGGAAGAAACAAAAATGATTAGTTTCTATTTTATGAAACAAAACCGGATTGGTTTGTATTTCTTCTTCTTCTTCTTCTTCAGCGTTCATTCTCAAACTCCCACTGGGTATCTCTTGTATCAGGACCATGGTCCTATTAGATTTCCAGAAGGATGTAGTCCAGAGAATGGAAATGCGTTGTGCCGCCGTTTTATTTGCGCAAATGGCCCGACACATCCGTCTTCGGCGAAGTTTGTATTTTATGGGGGAAAAACTGATTAGTTGATACTGCACGGAAAACAAAAAACCAAAGTCGTTGTATGAAGGCATCATTGTCATTATCAAAGCATACTGTTCGGCGATTGTATGTTCTTTCTCAAAGAATTAATATACATATGTGTATGAGTTTCCTTGTAGATAAATATTGAAGATTTGTTTAGAAAGAGGACGCTTTCAATGTTGGTATAAGTGACATCCTCTTTAAGGTGGTGACAAGAGGTTTTCTAGGTACGCTATAGAACATCGTCTTATTTTTTTAGTTAGGTACTCTCAAGTCCTAGAAAATCGTCTTATTTTTGAGTTGGATACCCTTAAGCCATTTGGACTCAAGTCCGACCACTCTTTTGCCTTGTTCTCGGTCGGATTGGTCTTTGTCTTTATTCATTTTGTGACGTCATTTACGTCATCTATTTGTTCTTCTCGGTTTCACCTATATTATTGTCTTTGTGTACTTCCTCTTATTATCCTTCCGGTATCTCACATCCATATTTCACTCGAACACGTTTGTTGTGGTATACTCATACTCGTCGTATTTTTACATTATGTGCATATCTTAACAAAGGCCTTTTGGTTCGAAACGTCGATTATGTCCTGTGTATTGTCATTTGTATGATTATATCCTGTGCTTTGTTGTATATATTATTTCACGTAAGCATCCGACAGTGATAGTGAGTCAATCGTCATTCAGTAGAACTTCATAACCTGTCTCCAACGTGAGTATTATCCTCTATAAGGAGATGTCACTGGTTGAGTTAGGGAACAATAATCTGGTTATTCTATGTACTCATTAACACAAAAACATGCAATAACAAAAGTAAGCTTTTCCTGGAAATTGGTACTGATGAACCATGACTGGCTCCAGTATAGACCTCTCAACAGAACGTAAACTCGCCTTTATTCGGCACGTTTTTTGATTATTTTCGTGAATTTTTGTTAGTCACTATTTATATTTGGAGTTGCACGTCAAAAATAAAAAGTCACGGCCGACCAATAAAATTCACGGAAATAATAAAAATCCAACCTTTTAGATAATGCTCCTTTTTTGTGGAGGGGTCTTATAGCAAAGTTGAAGGTCACGGATGGACGTATCAGATACAAGTCTATCATAACCTCTTGAAACGTTGTATGTATTCTTCATCCGAGTGTAGACGAAAACGTGGTGTGTTCAGAGTTAATTGGAGAACAGTAATACAGGACAATTAAAGTAATGGACTAAAGCTAGTCGACACAAAGTATTCACAAAATGACCAATTAAAATCGCGTGAAAAATAATAAAGCATCATTTCAGAAATATTATTCACAAGGAGTTCATAGAACATTATTGACGAAGAACATACTAAATATGGTTCAGAGGATAGCAACTAAAAGAGAGAGATGTGATGCTTTTGTTGACGCAAAGCGTCAGAAACACAATACATTAACACAGTGGTTCTCAACGTGAGCTAAGCGGCCCACTGGGAACCACAAAGACTTCAAGGGGGCAAGGGAGAAAAATTTCGAAATTGGAGACTACTGACACATTCAGAATTGTGGAGGGAGAACAGGATGGTGTTACTTGAACGATAAACAACAGAGATTTTAGAGATAGAACGATAAACGACAGAGATTTTAGAGATAGAGCGATAAAAAACAGAGATTTTAGAGATAGAACGATAAACAACAGAGATTTTAGAGATAGAACGATAAACAACAAAGATTTTAGAGAGAGCGATAAACAACAGAGATTTTAGAGATAGAACGATAGAGAATTTAGAGATAGAGAGATAAACAATAGAAATTTTAGAAATAGAACGATAAACAACAGCGATTTTAGAGATTGAACGATAAACAACAAAGATTTTAGAGAGAGCGATAAACAACAGAGATTTTAGAGATAGAACGATAAACAACAGAGGTTTTAGAGATAGAACGATAAACAACAAAGATTTTAGAGAGAGCGATAAACAACAGAGATTTTAGAGATAGAACGATAAACAACAGAGATTTTAGAGATAGAGCGATAAACAACAGAGATTTTTAGAGAGAACGATAAACAACAGAGATTTTAGAGATAGAACGATAAACAACAGAGATTTTAGAGATAGAGCGATAAACAGTACGGATTTTATAGATAGAGCGATAAACAACAGATATTTTAGAGATGTATTAATAAATAACAGAGTTTTTAGAGATAGAAAGATAAACAAAAAAGACTTTAGGGATATAGAAGGCTAAACAACAATGATTTTAGAGATAGAACGATAAACACTATGGATTTTATGGAATGATAAAACGACGGTGACTTTAGAGAAACAACAAGGGTTTTAGGGATATAACGATAAACAAGAAGGACTATAGAGATAGAACGATAAAAAGCATTGATTTTATGGAAAGAACAAGAAATTTATATGATTTGAAAAGGAAGTCTTATTTAGGATTAGGATTAGCTATGTAAAACATAAATGTCCTAACCCTAAAAACATTAATATTTAAATTAATTATTGATATAATATTTAGATTAATTATCAGTAAAATAAACAGGTACACACACGTTCAGGAAAAGGACCCAAAAGTGAATGTCCATAAATTAGGTCAACATATACTTTGCAAGTTTTTACTCACTCTCTCCCCCTTGTCAACGAACTGTCGAGAATTCAGTGTCAACCATTCCCTTGATTAAATATTTCAAACAAATCTATACCCTCCACTCAGAAAATTTTCAAAAATCAGCATGCTTTTTGTAAATCTTTTGTCAATTTAACCGATATATAAACAATTTGATTCTTGACGTCAACTTTTATCAACATCCCCTATCCCTGTCAACAACTGGCGTTGTCAACAACTGTCATTGTCAACAACTATCCTTGTCAACAACTGCTTTTGTCAACAACTGGCGTTGTCAACAACTGTCATTGTCAAGATCCGTCTACAGTCGTCATTCCATGTCCGAACTGTCCAAGAAAATTTACAGCTCCAATAGGGCTCATTAGCCATCTACGAACTCATAATCAAGGACATAACTCTAAGTGAATTTTCAAAAGTGGATGTAACAAATGGTCATCATCACTTGTGATGGACGAACGAACAACAGAACAACAACATTGTCAATAATTATCTTTGTCAACAACTATCCTTGTCAACAATCGTCCTTGTCAACAACTGCACTTGTCAACAACTATCATTGTCAACAACTGTCCCAGTCAACAACTGCACTTGTCAACAACTATCATTGTCAACAACTGTCCCAGTCAACAACTGCACTTGTCAACAACTATCATTGTCAACAACTGTCCCAGTCAACAACTGCACTTGTCAACAACTGTCATTGTCAACAACTGTCCCAGTCAACTACTGCACTTGTCAACAACTATCATTGTCAACAACTGTCCCAGTCAACAACTGTACTTGTCAACAACTGTCATTGTCAACAACTGTCCCAGTCAACTACTGCACTTGTCAACAACTGCACTTGTCAACAACTATCTTTGCCAACAGCTGTTCTTTTCAAGAACTATCCTTGTCAACAACTGTCCTTGTCAACAACTGCCATTGTCAACAACTGTCCTTGTCAACACCTGTCCCAGTCAACTACTGCACTTGTCAACAACTGTCAAACTTTTTCAAACCACTTCCATCAATTGTTGAAGTAATTTATGCTCAGACCCTAAGATATATATTAATTTTAAACAGCTGGTTGATAAGAAGGTGGCAACGTAGGGGGTTCAATTCCCCCGTCCATAGAAAATTAGAGCCCAATAGTTAGTACTAAGAAGCAAGCAAATATAGTTCAATCTCCTTCCCTTTAATGCTCATCCCCCTCCCCCCAATCAACAAAAAATAATCAAAACTACCCTAAAAACTACTTGATTAGTCTTTGGGTTGTCCATTATTTGTGTCAATAATTGAGATGTAAGGTGTCTGAAAAGTTTTGACAGTTGTTGTTAGGGGAGGAGGAGGGGGGGACAAAAAATGATGTCAATTTTGTTTATAATAATTAATTTCTTTGAATTTTTGTTTGCAAACTGTGATAAAAATATTCTTCCTAATTTTTCACCAAATATTTTTTGGAGGGGATAAATGTTAAAGAATATATAATTAAGCAGGGGACGTTCGTGAGTTCTTGATAGTTTAATCATAAAAAGGATGTGATATAAGATGTTGCCAATGTAATTATGCTCTTAGACGGGGTCATACATTGTCACATAAGGTTGTACATATAGGTATAGATAGCCCATTTTTAAGGTAACACCCCTCCCCCATTTATCAAAGATAAATCTACGACCCAGATTAATAACGAATTATATTAAAACTACTATCACACATTATATTGTCAACACTGAATAATATCACACATTACATTGTCAACACTGAATAATATAACACATTACACTGTCACCATCTTATATCACACATTACATTGTGAACACTTATTAATATCCCACATTACATTGTCAACACTTAGAAATAAAACACATTACATTGTCAAAACTTTATAATATCACACATTATATTGTCAACACTTAGTAATATGACACATCACATTGACAATACTGAATTTCACACATTATATTGTCAACACTTAGTAATATAACACATTACAATGTCAATAATTTATAATATCACACATTATATTATCAACACTTAGTAATATCACACGTTAAATTGTTAACCCTGAATAATTTCACACATTACATTGCCAACAATTAATAATGAACGTAATTGTTAAGAAATTTAGTTGAAGAGACCAATACAAACAATTATTTAACGACAAAGCTATGTTTTTCTTGATCGTAAACAACGGTGTATTGTCTTGAAGACATCAATACACAATTCACTTTTGTGTCCCCGTTTTACAATTATTAAACGTTGACAATCCTTGTAAAGAGAGGGGAAACTAGGGATTAAGTGAACAAACTGATTGAATGAGTAAAGAACAGAGAGCGCAGATGCTAGCCATGTTTCGTGTCTTGTTAACCGTCGTTTTCAAGCGGATAGGACTTTCCGGTCTCGAGTCTCTAGTCGGGCAGTCGAGCCCGGTTTATCGCGAAATTAATTGGTGCAAATTGTCCCTAATGAAGGCCAGACGTTCTCTCGTACTCCCGCGGGAACAGATTATTAAACATGATTAAGTTATTATCGAACTGATTTTCTGTGTATTCCTTACGTGGGTGATTTGTCTGTGCGTGCTGTGAACATTCCCCAGTGCATTAAAGGCATATTTTACCCTAAGAATGAACACATAAGGCATTTTTCTGCAACAAGTCTTCATCAACGACAAACGCATTCAGTGATGTATATATTACACAATGTGTGTTTTTTTTTACATACCATTTCGACTTATATATCATGCCTATTTTTTGTGTTAGCAATTTGAACGGTTATTTCCCTTTAAAGTCAGATGTTTATTTTTCGATGTATTCTTGAAAATTTCAGGATGATATATGATTTGTATGATATTTATTTATTTATATTTGTAAAAGCAATTTTTTTCTCACAAATATTGTGCAAATAAAGTTTGTTTGTTTTTGCCCTTTTTAACTAGGTCTATTTTTCGTATTTATCTCAATTTAGTTAATTTTCTAAAATGAAATATTCCAAATCGATACCACTTTAGTTTATGTTTGTATTTAAGTTTTTATAAAAATATGCTAATTTCTCTCCTAAAATTACATTATAGAGAAAAGGGTACAACGTCCATTAAATTACATTATTTTACAGAAACATTAATATACAACTTTTACATTTATTTTTTACATTTTCTGCATACCTGAACCGAATACACATGAAATATTCAGACATTATAATATTTTTATCATGGAAAACCTTAAATTGTGTAATAGATATATCCAACCAAGCTAGTTAAGATATGTGAATCATGGACACATGGCTTAATTAGGGTTATCTGAATTATAGGATAGAAATCGGATCTGTGAGTCAGAACTGCGCAAAGTGGCACTCTATTTCACAGCTGTGACACTGGTAACAGGTCGTATCATTGCATGCTGGCTAAGCGAGTAGAGGTAAAATAAGGAAGGCAAACTCGGTTAGGTACTATACAAGAAACAGTTGAGAAATATTTACGGGGACAAACTTTCGGTCGGATATTTCGTTTCAGCGGAACTGATCATTGCAATTAGGGGCAACTAACCAATGTTAGCATTAACATGGACATTTATTATGCCAGTTCGTTAGTGCGAATCTCACTATTAATGCTGGGAGAGGAGGCTGCCTATTTTAGTGTTTTGGAAGTTAGGGGTTTACGGCTAGGGGTTGGTTAGATGTTTAGAATTTGGGAGGGGACCGCTTTCAGTGTTGTGGTTAGGATTTGGAACAGTGTGGCCGATGGGTAGGGATGGGTGTTGATGGGGACATATTATGGATAGGGATGTGTGGCTACACAGGTGGCCAATTTCTGTTCGTTTCCTCCAATATGGCATAGAAATGATTGACATTGTTCTGGAGTCTAGATCGCCACATGAACTCTGGTAGGTGGTTGTTTAAAGAGTCTCTTTGTCTCCGTAAGCCACAGTAAGGTTGTCCTCCTATGCCAGGGCACATTTTAGAATATTTTTAGTAATTTATGGTAGTATTTGTATTTTTCCAATTTCTCCATCACCATTCTATTCACATTATCAATTCTGACATCAAAATATTCAGAAATGGATAATAGTAAATTCATATAAAAATGTAGATTTAAGCGGCTTTTGGCATAGCTGTTCTCCCAAATGTAGATATTAGCGGCTCGGTGGATATAAGGAGTTTAAGTGATACCGTGCTGTTCCATATTGTTTCTTATTTCGCCACTTCACACTTCCCCACCTTCACTCCACCGTTTGAGTATGGGCCCCAGTTACCTAATTCACAAAGTTGTTTCTGTGGTTCACTGTTAGATGTTCGAAGCCACCTTTCCCGATCTCGGTAGTTTTATATCCTTGACATAACAGTTGACAAATATCCTTGATCCAAGCTCAACGTTGTCAACAATCGCCTTCAATAAAGTAGCAGAAATTCTATCTACCACTTATATTAAATAAACGTCCATTGTCTCACGATAAAGGCTACCATATACCCATTTTTAAACAACACTGCCATAGTTTACCTTTCTTGTGGTAAATAGGCTTTTGTTTACCTCGACGATCATTCCTTCTCCTCCAATGCGTCTTCGTGGCATCATGTCACGTTGTAGACACAAACTTCACGCATAAATGCGCACAAACGGTGTCTGTGCATTATATATATATATATATATATATAATAAAAGTTGTGACTTTGTCCACTGATTGTTGTATAGTACAGGGGTGTCAAACTTAAAAAAAACACCATAGGCCGCATAAGATACTTTGAGTAGGCCTATACCGTCGGGCCACACCAACAAATATGTCTAGAAAACCCTTACTGGATTAAAATAGCCATATTGTTTTCTTATACATGGCACAATGCCAGATTTATGTTTTATAAACACAGTTTAAAGTAATAAAACTGCAATTTTCGCCATTAATTGAGACAATTTCAGTATCCTTTGTGCGGGTCGCACACGTGCTTGCAAAGGACCACATGCAGCCCGCACGTTTGACATAGCTGGTATAGTAGCCTCGGTTAAAAAGTGTAGTATTAGAGTTAGGGATATGGTTAGTGTTAGAGATATGATTAGTGTTAGGGATATAGTTAGTGTTAGGGATATGGTTAGTGTTAGAGATATGGTTAGTGTTAGGGATATGGTTAGTGCTAGAGTTATTGATAAGGTTAGTGTTAGGGGTATGGTTAATGCTAGAGTTAAGGATATGGTTAGGGATATGGTTAGTGCTAGAGCTAGATATATGGTTAGTGTTAGAAATATGGTTAATGTTAGAGATATGGTTAGAGTCAGGGATATGGTTAGTGTTAGGGAATTGGCTAGTGTTAGGGATATGGTTTATGTGAGTTTGATTGAATCTGAAAATAAATCTCGTTTTGGCTGAGTACTGCTTTTCAATGATAGGAATATTCAATAGGACCACAAATGAAGAATTATATGTTATTCTATTTGCAGAAACCCGATTCTGAACAATTCAAGCGACATCCATATTGTAACTATTTTTATAAGACCACGTTGGAAGTATGTAGGTCGTGCTTAGATCATATGAGAACAGACTTATTCACGAATCTCTAACGGTGATTTATCTATGTTGCTTCAGTGCCAAGTAATTCATCTATCTATGTTGCTTCACCGCCAAATATGTTGCATACAACAAAAGCCAGAGCCCTCTAGTTCGAGACATTTGATGGCACTTCGTACTGATAGTAATTCGTGCATGCTGTTCAGACCCATAGTCATACCAACTTTTATGGTTGTTCCTCGAAGTTTCTCTTGGTCTTCTTCTATTTCTTTTCCATCCTGTACCCATTTTAACACTTGTAATGGCAGTCTGTTTTCATTCATTCTAAGTACATATCCAATATATCCTTCATTTTCTTCTTATTGTTGTAGATACACATTGCTGT
The DNA here is from genome assembly GCA_034231615.1 of Meghimatium bilineatum. NCBI lineage: Eukaryota > Metazoa > Mollusca > Gastropoda > Stylommatophora > Philomycidae > Meghimatium > Meghimatium bilineatum. The sequence continues at coordinate 56,447,226 of CM067311.1, read as the reverse complement.
TTACTGAAATCTTCGAAGACATTTATTTTCAAATGGGTTCAATTTCTTCTCCAGTGCGTTTGTCAGTTTCTAACTTTCGCAATCATATCTCAACACGGATATCACATTGGAGTTGAACAGTCGTAGTTTGGTATGTTTACTTATTGTCGTTGATTTCAAGATGTTTGTTAGGTGATGGAACACACTTGCAGCTGACGCAACAAAATAAATACAGAATCAATAAAATGTACTATTGGTCTATAGTGTGTAATTTATGATCAGTTATTATTCGGTCCTTTTAAATCATGCTTTCTACGCCGAAGACGAATATATCGGGTTATTGGCGCAAATAAAACGGCGACACAACGAATTTCCATTCTTTTGACTACATCCTGCTGGAAATCTAATATGACCATGATTATGATGCAAGAGAGATCCAGCGGGAGTTTGAGAAAGGGCGCTGAAGAAAAAATCATGATTTTTGAGTCAATTGTCTGTCACCAGGTGAATAATGGTTGATGGTCACACTTGCCACTAAGTATATGGGTGGGAGCTTTAGCTGTCTGAGTCAAATAAACTTCAAATAAGAATATTTCGGTGGCTTTTTTTGACAAATGTGTATCATTAATGGTGGCCTTTATATCCTTTTATACGGTGTCTATAAAATTATATTATTATGTGTCTTTTATACGGTGTCTATAAAATTATATTATTAGGTGTCTTTTATACGGTGTCTATAAAATTATATTATTAGGTGTCTTTTATATTCACAATATTGTAGGTAGATAGAGCCGTCATAATCTGGTAGGTAGATAGAGCCGTCATAATCTGGTAGGTAGATAGGGCTGTCACAATCTGGTAGGTAGATAGGGCTGTCACAATCTGGTAGGTAGATAGGGCTGTCACAATCTGGTAGATAGATAGGGCTGTCACAATCTGGTAGGTAGATAGGACTGTCACAATCTGGTAGATAGATAGGGCTGTCACAATCTGGTAGGTAGATAGGGCTGTCACAATCTGGTAGATAGATAGGGCTGTCACAATCTGGTAGGTAGATAGTGCTGTCACAATCTGGTAGGTAGATAGGGCCGTAATAATCTGGTAGGTAGATAGGGCCGTAGATGGAAAGGGGGAGGGGTGTGTTGCCCTTAAAAAAAAGTAATTCAACTATATTCGTATCTTTTCCCTCTTTTCCATGAGAAATATGATTGGCCTTTTTGTGGATAATAATTAGGAGGGGCTTGACGGGGGTGAAGAAGCGGAAGGGTGTTTAGTTTATCCGCCTTTTGTCACGTTCTAATTTCGGGAGGGAGGGGGTGGGGAAGAATTAGAACACACTCTTCCCATTCTACAGACTGTCATGTAGATGGTTAACAGAACTGTTATCTAAACAGTACTCACTGTTTACTGTTACATTAAAAATTTACTGCAAAAGATCTTCTGATACAATTTATGAATAATTCACCAAGAGTCTAAATCAATCAACATATTCAAAATTAACAAGTAGAAGCACGAGTTGAAAAAGTGGGTGCAAATTTACGAAACAAATGTGAAGATCCACATAATTGGTTTATGGACTTCAGACGTGTATATGTGTCTGCTATACTTTTTGTTATGGCAACGTCTTCTATTTGAGCTAAGTATTCAAGATATTCATCACAAGAACAGTCTACGACATCTAACAGACGGGAGATGAAGTGGTTACGGAGTGAATACTGATGCCAATTCACCAATTTTCCCCTTCGTTAAGGCTGATTAGGGCCGCTAGGGGGCGCAGGACCTGGGCAGCTATACGGCAGCTGATTGGCTGGTTAGCATAGGATTTAACCCAATTTCCGGTTATCGATGAGTGAGACTGTTTCAAACGGAGACGACGCGAGACAGAAGCTACGACGTGATAGAAAACACTTGAGGATTACGGATAAAAACAAGTGCTGCTAATCCAGGAAATTCTGGCAAACTTGACCGATCATACACAAACGCCCGGTTCTCGACAACTTGGTTGCTAACACAATGTCCATGAGCTTGTTTCCGTATTTGAAGTTGGCAAGGCCTGTCTATTCATTCTGTCACTTATTTAATGATAGAAAAAAAATGTCAAAAGTTCGACTATTATTTTATATAACAAAGTCAACATTATAAAATTAATGGCACCACTGTGTATTGTTAACACGAAAATCATGCTTAAGTTGTTATTGTTAGCTTTCGATTGAAAGTGGGACTATATTTACCATGAATGAGGGTACACTATAGATTTACGGTAGGCCTAAATGAATCTTTAAAAAAATGAAAGTGATCAACTATCAGTTTTACACTGAACAAATGCACAGAATAGACATTTCGACCATACAGTCTTCATTAAGATCATGATAAATTAAAGAGTTGTGCATAAATTGCATCAACACATTTTTGATAATGTTTGACTCCACCCAATTTTTAATTAACAAATGTCAAGAGTTGAATGCTTAATTATCTCAAAAAAGAAATATAATCCCCTAAGAGAACTTGCATGATCAAACAAATGAGGGTGATGATTCCTTTTTCATGTGCAGAATAAAGTAGCTGAATTTGAAATGTGGTGTTGCTAGAAATGAACACTTCAATTTGAGCTGCAAAGAATGTTTGTCAACAGAAAACTGAAACTGTTAGTCGTGTAACTGCGTACCAACTCGTGGGGAAATTGTTGCACTTATGGATTTTTGCAATGATGATGATCTCCTGACTAACGAAATAAGGGTGTGCTTGCATTGCCGTAATAGATTTAGAAATCATAAAAATTGAGGATTTATGGGCTTACCAGTACAGCGAGTTAACTTAAATGACTATTTCATGGGCTTACCAGTACAGCGGGTTAGCTTAAGTAGCTATTTTATGGGCTTATTAGTACAGCGAGTCAGTTTAAGAGACTGTTTTATTGGCTAACCAGTATAAAGAGTTAGTTTAAGTGAGTGATTTATCGATCTTTTGGAGACAGAGAGTTACGCGACACTAGATAGATAGTTTCTGACTAATCACTGACTAGATAGATAGTTTCTGACCAATCACTGATTAGATAGATAGTTTCCGGATAATCACTGACTAGATAGATACTTTCTGACCAATCACTGATTAGATAGATGGTTTCTGACCAATCACTGATTAGACAGCTGAGAATTTATGGGAAAAATAATGCACCGGGACACCATGTGCTGTGATGATTCAATGTTAATTTGGGTTTTACCCCAAATTTACCTTTTTCATAATTTCTCCATTCCACTAACTGTGGAAATATTGACCAACTCAAATTCGTGGATGGAAGTGTTAACCCCCCCCCCCCCCGACTCATTCCCCTAGGAAATCAGAACATGATTTGATTTTTAGTATAAGGAATTTAGCCAAATGTAGGTAAACAATCCCTGACCACTCTCCCCCATCAATTTTCTAATGACGATGAGGGAATAACACGAAAATGGGCAAATAACCTTGTTAATGAACCCAACCCCCTTCTTTATCCCCCTGGGCAAGCTATTTATATATTGAAAATATGATTTCATTTTATATTGTCTATGCATGTTTTCAGTGTGCTTGATGATTTGTTCAGTTTTAATGAGTGGTTAACAGGATGTTTGTACACTATAACCTTGCATGTTTTCCTGGCCAATTTAAGGGTGTAGGTACTCCTAGGAGACGGTAGGGGTACAAAAAAATCATATTTAAAAAACCTTTAAAGTTACAAGGCTGCAACTTTCACAGTAGATACCTAAATGAATACCATATTATGTTAATGTAAAATGTTTCTTTCAGTATAAAAGTAAATAGACATTATTTGGACTTTAACAAAAATGTTAAAATTTTCATGTTCAAAATGGTAAGGTCAAAACAGTAAAATTTTTAAGAAAATAGTAAGTACAAATGAGTTAAAATTTAAAATATATGCATAGTAATGGAATAGCTATAGCGCAAACTATGGACATTAGAATATTTTTTCAAACTTTTCATACAGGCTTGTTCAAAGTTCACCAATTTTGGGTGTACATTTTCCAAATTTGAATGGCTGTAAAATTGTAAATATACATAGATATGAGCTTGTGACCCATCATTAAAAACTAGGGTTGCAATGCCAACAGCAATATTAACAGCAGTCAAACCATGGTATAAGTGCTTTGGGCAGATCTGCAATATCATACTGTTGAAGGACTCATTTGCATTTTGAGTGTAGCATTCTAAACATTTTGTCAAGATGCTTGGGTGGCTGAGATCTTTGAACACAGGCTTTATGACATCCAACACTGCCTCTGATATACTGCTGGATATATCTTTGTGTCCTGTTTACTACTTGGTCAGGTTTATTTGTTTTGATCTCCGTGGAATTATAGGCTACAAAACTCGTTTCTAATGGCATATCTGCAAAGGGGTGCCTCATACCAAAAGGGGGTCTACATGCAATGAGGACTCTGATACCAAGGGGGTATATGTGCAATGGAGAGTCTCATACTGAGAGGGCATATGTGCAATGGGGACTCCTATACCGAGGGGGTATATGTGCAATGGGGACTCCTATACTGAGGGGGTATATGTGCAATGGGGACGCCTATACAGAGGGGGTATATGTGCAATGGGGACGCCTATACCGAGGGGGTATATGTGCAATGGGGACTCCTATACCGAGGGGGTATATGTGCAATGGGGATGCCTATACCGAGGGGGTATATGTGCAATGGGGACTCTAATACCGTTGGGTCTTGTACCAGACAGGAATGTCAGGATAAGAATACACAAACAGACAGACATTTGAATGCATTAGGAAATATATGGAAATCCATGTATATGAAAGAAATCAAATACAAAACTACAAATATTGAACACAAATGTTAAATTCATACTGTTGTATGGCATACTGTCATACTGTCAGAAACATGGACAAAATCAAAATGAACAAAAATAACACTACACACTTAATTCATTGATGTTTGTGTAGAATATAAAGTTTGAAATGGTATAACATTGCCAATGAAGAATATCTGGAAATAACTAAACCATTTCCATATGCAGGGATGAAAAGGACACATTAAAAATACAAACAGAAAACGGTGTAAGATAAATATTGTTTTGAAATCCACAGAGAAAAAGGAAAACATGATGACCACAACAAACATCTAGGAAAGAGTTAGAAACAGATATTCAAAGGATGGGGAAGACTTGCGATAGATATGGTTGCAATACTAAAGATAGGACACGATGGTAGACATCTCTCGAGAACCTATTCTCTATTGGAAGTGAAAGATGAATTGATAGATAGACAAATGTAATCAAACGAAACACACTGTGTTTACATCACCACATAAATTATCACAAACAAATACATGTGTCATAATGAACAATGAGGAAACCAAACATTGTCATAACGTGTTATTCTGAATATAATACATGACATATCACCAATGTCAAACAATAGCAATACAATATTACAACAAAATAAAGTTATTATGATGTAGATTTTGAAAAATAATAGATAACCTGAAAAATACAATTTTGTGTGAAAGACAAAACATTTGTGAATACACCTTTATAATCAGCTAATCTCTCTTTCTAGATGTACTTTCTATTCTAGGGATGTAGTTTGTATTATTCAGATGTATCAACAATTTTTTCATATATTTTACCTATTGTCCGCATGTTCTCTCTATTCTCCGAATGCATAATAGCCGTCCATCTCAGACAATAATGACAACAGTTTCAGACTTGTGATGTTGCATCTCTCAGGTGTGTGGCCATCCATCTCAGACGATAATGACAACAGTTTCAGACTTGTGTTGTTGCATCTCTATGACGTGTGCGGAGATTATGACAACAGTTTCAGACTTGTGTTGTTGCATCTCTCTGATGTGTGCGGAGATTATGACAACAGTTTCAGACTTGTGTTGTTGCATCTCTCTGATGTGTGCGGAGATTATGACAACAGTTTCAGACTTGTGTTGTTGCATCTCTCTGATGTGTGCGGAGATTATGACAACAGTTTCAGACTTGTGTTGTTGCATCTCTCTGATGTGTGCGGAGATTATGACAACAGTTTCAGACTTGTGTTGTTGCATCTCTCTGATGTGTGCGGAGATTATGACAACAGTTTCAGACTTGTGTTGTTGCATCTCTCTGATGTGTACGGAGATTATGACAACAGTTTCAGACTTGTGTTGTTGCATCTCTATGACGTGTGCGGAGATTATGACAACAGTTTCAGACTTGTGTTGTTGCATCTCTCTGATGTGTACGGAGATTATGACAACAGTTTCAGACTTGTGTTGTTGCATCTCTCTGATGTGTGCGGAGATTATGACAACAGTTTCAGACTTGTGTTGTTGCATCTCTCTGATGTGTACGGAGATTATGACAACAGTTTCAGACTTGTGTTGTTGCATCTCTATGACGTGTACGGAGATTATGACAACAGTTTCAGACTTGTGTTGTTGCATCTCTCTGATGTGTACGGAGATTATGACAACAGTTTCAGACTTGTGTTGTTGCATCTCTCTGATGTGTGCGGAGATGGCTGAAGAGTTCAATCCTGGCACAGAATCACCTGTCACATTTGAAACACGGAGGGTCAGGACTGGGTGTCTGTTGTTCTGTCTTTATTGCAGCTGGTTTTCTCTGTACCTCAGAGATTTACTGCTTCTTGGTGATGCAAGCTCTTCTGATGGTGATGCTGTGCCACACTGGACGATTCTGAACGACAGACTCTCAGATTGTAATGTCGATAGGGAACTTTGATTCTGAACGACAGACTCTCAGATTGTGATGTCGATAGGGAACTTTTATTCTGAACGACAGACTCTCAGATTGTAATGTCGATAGGGAACTTTGATTCTGAACGACAGACTCTCAGATTGTGATGTCGATAGGGAACTTTTATTCTGAACGACAGACTGATTTTGTGATGTCGATGTTGAAAGGGACAATTTGAGCCTTTGAAAAGTTTTTTCTGTCCACCTGTCAATTGATTCCCCTTAATTAAGGAGTCAAAATACATCGACGATTTCGGATGCATGTATACCATTCGTCAGAATCCCAAAGAGAGAGGGAACACAGAACATGCCAATTGTGTTTGTATGACGTGTTGGTGATAGTTGTAACATTGCTATTCTGTGCAACTACAGACAATTTGACAGCGGTGCTATTAACTCTAAGAATGAGACATTGTAAAAAGCAAACAATGAGGTGTAAGTAATGGTATTGAAACATCATGAAAATACAATGATGTGTGAGTTCTGTCAGTAATTATATCATTGAGAAAACATGAAACAAAATAAGCTGAATCTTGTCAGAAGTAGAAATACTGGGATATCATGAAAACAAAATGATGAGTGAGTCCTGTCTGAGGATGAAGTACTATGATAACATGAAAATACAGACACTAGTCTGAAAGTAACTCATTCAAAATAATGTTAATTGTTTCACATAATTTTGATACAATGCATCAATTTTATTAAATGATCTCTACATGCAACATGGTTGACAAACTATCAAGTAACAGGAGAAATGACTTCCTATTCCATCATCATCAAGTGCTGTCTCCACAATGAAAAATAGCTGCAATGGACCTACAACATTCTCTGTATATTGCCTTAGTTGTACAATCTGACAAACTGTATCCTATTTATCTCATGATGTTTCTCTCCCACTTGTATCTCTGCCTACCCCTTACTCGACTCCTTCAACTGTACCCTCAAGCAAGGTATCATGTCTTTTAGTATATCACAAATATTTACCATTGTGAGTTTTATTTTCTTTAATATTTTTTTTTCTATAAGTAGTGTAGTCAGAATCTGTGTGTTTGTTATCTTCACTACCAAAAAGTTATCTTCGCCTCCCATGAAGTTATCCTTATTCTTCTACATATCTACATCTCAGAGGCATTAACTTTGTCTTCTAGCCATTTGTTCATTATTCATATCTCCGAGACTTACATTAATGTAGAGTAAATGTAATGTAATATACACATATACATCTGCGGCACACAAAGAACAACCATTGAAGAGGCCAGAGTTTGATCAAGAATACATATATGCAATAAAATGGTAAACTAAACAACAAAAATCTGAACAAAATAATAAATTGGTAAACAAAATAATAAAACTGTAAACATATCAATAAAACTGTAAACAGAACAATAAAATAATAAATTGGTAAACAAAATAATAAAACTGTAAACAGAACAAAAAACTATAACCAGAACAATAACATAATAAAATGGTAAACAAAACAATAAAACTGTAAACAGAACAATAAAATAATAAATCAGTAAACAAAACAATAACACTGTAAACAAAAAAATAAAACTGTAAACATAACAATAAAATAATAAACAGATAAATAATTAAACTTTCATTACTGTGTGTTTTCCTGTCAAGAAGTGCAGGAAGGCTTTATGGCTGTTGAAATAAAGGCCGCTATGCCATAGATGTCGCCGGGTTGTGTACAGGAAGAATTTTTTATTGTACCTCCAAAAGGCAAAAATCCTTATCCCAAAGGGGGATTGAACCCAGGACTTCAGACTTCTTAGACCTGCATTCTAGCCATACAGCCACGAAACAGATCAATAAAATGGTAAACAGACAATAAAATAGTAAATATCTACTGTCCATATCCTTACTGTTCATTTTCTGTTGTATGTTTTAATTGTGTTTCAATTTTTGTCTTGATAAAGACCTTTTATTCAAAACGTTGATTTGTGTATGGTATTATATGTGTCTTTAGTTATTAGCAGAACTTAATTACCCTATCCTGGATTTACCTGTTGGATTTCAGTTTTGCGCAGTAAGTACATATAATAAAATAGTAAACAGAACACAAAGTTCACAAGAGACAAAATTATGCATATACCCAGTATCTACTGCCACCTCTACTGTATAACAATTACATCAGTTGTAAGAGGAGAAGCAGAAAGAAGAGCCAAGAGTAGACCTAGAGTACGCTGGATCGACAACATCAAAGAGACATTACACAAATACCAAATAACATTATCTGAAGCTGCCAGAAAAGTGAGAACAAGAACATTGTATCTCCCTCGACACACGTAAAGGGTAAAAGAGGAAGGAAAGAAGAAGTAAGATATTAATATCAGATACATGCAGTTGTGGCAAGGATACAATTATAAGCTGAAGATCTCTTAAAAACATGAGATGGTTGTGACAAGATTACCCACACTTAAACATTGTATAGTTTTAATAGTCAAACACAATGATATAGTTAAGGACTCACATTCAAGATTGAATGAAAATATGCCTCAAAGAAAAAAAGAGGCTTGAATCGATCTGCCCACATACTAGACAACTTTACAAAGTGTAGGTGACTATGGTGGAATTATATGAGCTCTCCTCTACCATATTTTAAATGATTAGGCCTATACACCTGCAGAAGGGATGGTCATTTCTAAGACCACCCCTGCATGCAACATTAAAAGGCAATATAGCTCAACAATAAAATAAGATCACCAATTTAATTACCTGGAAATCTGATTATAACATCAGATGAACAAAACTAAAATACAATAGATTGTGTCATATTCTTTCCAGAATGTAGCCTTCCTTATAAATCTCCTGAAATCCCTGCGGAATCTTACAAGTTGTCCCGCCTCCTCTAGCGACATGGGCATACATTCCTGAATATCTCCTGTCCAGCAACGTCTTGGTTGACCATTGCCTCTACTACCTACTATCACTTCCTCCAAATACACTTTTTCCATGTCTCCTCACATGGCCAAATAAACCTAACTTCCTTCTTAAAATAGTGTTTAAAAGTCAGAATTATTAGATGATGTTGTTGTTTCACATGTTTTTGTTTGTCTTTCTTGCTGTCAATGAAATTCTCATGTCTTTAGCACTTCATTTTGAAAGCCTCTATTTTCTTGGCTGTGGTTTTATTTAGTATCCATGTTTCGCAGGCGTTAGAATAGGACAGGCAAAAGCAGATTTTCACTAAATGAAAAGTTTACTACACAACAGATATTTATCAATAGAAATAAGGAAAAGAGACCTTCAATGCTACATAGAGCCACTTCTATCATATGGAAGTGAATTATGAACTATCAATCAATCAAGTGTCATGCCGAATGGCGCAGGCGATCATATTTCTCTATGACTCTCTGTCTCTTGTGTAGTCAATAAGCTCGGTTGGTGAGCTTCTACAGTGCCACAATACAAGCCCATCTAGTAACTTTGAATATAAATGAACTATAAATAAACAAAAAAAGTAAGATACTAGAGGTCATGGAGATGTAGTTCTCCAGAAGAATGTTGAGAATCCTATCGACAGTTAGAAAGACTAATGATGAGGTAATGAACGAGATTGGCACCAAAAGAAAATTACTTATCAACATTCACCAATTATTAATGTAACTATTAATTTTTTTAGGGTTAGCTTTAGGGTTTGGGTTAGGATAAATTGTGTTTTACACAACTAACGTTAAATAAATTTATATTAAAATTAATAAAGGTTAAACATAAACTGACAAACTTTGGCAAGGGAAATAATCAAATCAGGGTACTCGTTCCAAACAACTACTATTATTTCCTTCAGAAGTTCTGACACTAGTCTTCTGCAAGCTTTATCACAGTACAGAAGCTACTGTAGTTTTACTCCAAACTTTCTTAGTTAACTCTTATGACATATATTTGAGGTGGCAGTGTTACCATTCTTTGCTCATATTTCATGTCTTGTGAATTCACATGTAAAACAACATAACATAAGATAAAGTAATCTCTATTAACATAAATACCAAGAAACCAAGCAGTATCACCGGTAACGAAGAATTCATTCACAATATTTACATGCTGTACAATAAACCAACAACCCCAAAATAATAAAATATGAAAGTTGAATACGTTCTATACTTGTATGTTTGTACAGATCTGAACGCTGGAAAGATTTTTCTGTGATGTCGCCAACTGGAAAGGTAAACTAAAAAAATATTGATTTTAAAGCAACTTTAAATTAAATTGTACTCTTTTTTGCTTATAGAATATCTCTGTGAGAGTAGATTTTAAATGCTTCTTCTTTTGTAAAACCAAAGCAAGAAACATATTAAATGTTGAGAATGACATGAAGCTGGCATCAACAAAAACTGAACTGCAAACTTTGAAGATTGTTAACAAGCTACATTTCCAAACATTACATTAAATAGGCCTATGACATAAGTTCAAATAATATTGAATTAAATTAAATATTTCAATGTCTTCGTTTACTCTGTCTATTGAAAGGCCTTCTTTAAATGTATTAAATAACCAGAATGTCAGAGGATGTTAGAAAAAATAGGGAGTGCCGCAGTAACAAAATAAATAAGCTATAAAAACTAATAAAGTTAAAGATGTTACTATAATACTAACCACTAACTATCAAAATAAACAATTAATTATTAATAACAAACATGAACAGAATGAAACAAGCATATAAAAATGTACATACAACATCCATCCATCCATCTCTCCCTCCCTCTCTCTCTGTGTGTGTGCATGCGTGCGTAGGTGTATACATGTTTGTATATTTATCAAAGCCTTCCATTGTATTTTGTTTATTTCAACATACATTCCTGATACTGTCATGTCAACTATTGCCTCCCCACCCATTCAAACAACCTCCCCTCAATTCTCCTTTATTACTCTATTATTACTCATATATCAGAAGCTAGTATATAGGAGTCATCATAAGAATATACAGACCATTGTTCAGATGGAATTAGACTGGCCCTCACAGAGTTAGATGAACTCAGAAGAGGTGTCTTGACGTAAGCCCCAGAGGGCAAACATTGAGAAACTAAGGGTTATGTGGTAAAGAACAGCACATGAGAGATAAAAGTGGTAGGTAAGAGCTAGAGTGTGCTCCGAGCAGTTGCAGTTGATCAAGAAAGTTGTATAGATTTTATTTCTGCCGTTTAGGACACCACAAGGCGTAATGATCGGTCTATTTTGACAGAATTTTATTAAAGAAACAAGGAAAAGAAGAGGAAGATATCTTTGATACAAAGTTTATCAATACCGTGTCAAGGAATCATTTCTGAAATGCTTGCAGAAATTATGAAAAAAAAAACATGTTTGTAAGTAGATACATGACCAAATAAATCCTGATACAAAAATATAGTGGTTATATTTCTCTGTTTGAGTAACATGTATATACAAAAATTGGTAGCATATCCTTTTCAGGAAGTAGCTATCAACCCAGCATTTGTTGGCTGTGGTGATTTTATAGGCAATATAAATACGTTCAGTAGTTTGCCGTTGCTTTCTGAACGATCAGGATGCACAATTGTCTGTGGCGGGGATCAAACTCGGTACCTTGGCCGTCACAGACACACTCTGCACCTCTTAGCCACAGAGCCGGACAACATGTATATAAGATGAAGAAAAGATATAGTTCTATAAAATTATACCAGACTATGAAAATGCGCATACACTGGTTTCTTTACCGTGTCTGAGGTATACTTACTGATGTGAATACGTATAAAAAGTGTCATATCGTCAATGTCAGCAGAAAGTGTTAGTTCCCACTGCTATGCAGCTCGAGAACCATCACATATCATATTTTTTTTAAAAACCAGAAAAAAGTATTGTCAAAAATGCTTAATGACATATTCTACAAAAACAAGTTTCTAATTAATTCTCTAAGAATTCTCGTCGAAGGTGTGAATCGATATGATTGGTTTTTCAAGGGAAATCCGTAACGTTAATGTAAACAGTGCGCCATTTATAGCCCAACTAGACCTATACTAGAAATTCACTGAAGATATACTACAAAGTGATGAAAAGGACGTTCAGTGAATGAGAGACATGGAACTCTCACTGTGCCTGGCAAGAGGGACGAAAGAATTCCAGAAAAATCAGAAGAGCCCATAACCAATATCGGACCAGGACACTGAACGTATATACCCTCGATTGGTTGGTCGGTTGTTGGTTGCTGATACACCGGACTGTGGGTTCATGCCCTTTGACTCAATGCCACTATGTGATATACAAGTTGACTTCAAAAAGTTCCAGGAATTAGTAGATTATATAGAAATAAGTAACAATAGAATTAGTGGATTATATAGAAATAAGTAACAATAGAATTATCTACATCATATTTCCTTCAAAGAAGTTCTCTCCGACAACTATGCACTTTTGCCAACATGAATACAGTTACTGGAAACATTAATGGTATCCATTCTTTGATACCTCTCTCAGCTGTCTTGTGCATTGGTGATCACATCATCTGCATCCTTGAATCGCTGACCTTTCAGTGGTAATTTCAGTTGAGGGAACAAGAAAAAAATCAGTATGTGCAAGGTCTGATAAACAGAATCTTTCTCAAGCATTTAACTTCACAAGAGTTCTATTGCGAATAACTCTTGGGGATAAAAACAGTCAGATTGATGGAGATGACAAGTGGGTTCTTTCCTAGGAAAAGAGTCTACATTTTTTTCCAGAATGTGGAATGAAATATAGGACAACAAAGAAAACAAACTTGTTTTTTTTCCCGGATTATTTTACTTGACTAAATTTATCCGCCACTGAGTTGATTATTATTTTTATCAAGTTAAAGACTAGAAAGGAAGGCAGAAGGTGGGGGAGGGGTGTTGATCCAGTGAATATGTCCCACTGTGTAGTAGGTTAAGGTCAAGGGATGTCCATGTACGCACATTTTTGCATCTGGGAGCACTTTCTGCAACTGTAACAAGCGCACTGCATCATTATCGGTCAAAGAAAAGTTCAGCATAATTACTGCATCCATTTTATAACTAGGAATGTACCGGCTGAGTGACATCACAAATTACTTAAAATTTCAGATTGGCGCAGATTTCTTAAAAAGTGTGAAATGTAGGCATTTCTCCTAGGAAATAACTGAAAATGTGACAGACAAACAGACTGATGGAGAAGGAAAGTGTGACAGACAAACAGACTGATAGAAAAGGAAAGTGTGACAGACAGATGGAGAAGAAAAGTGTACGTGTATGATTTCAGGAAGAGGAAGACACATTTCATGCATAATTTTATATTATGTACTTCATTGGCAAGTAATTTTCATAGAAATGAATGAAATGCTATTGTTTTGAGTTACTAATGAGAAAAAGTAAACTTCTGTTATAGTACACATCCTGGTTAGGTTCATTTCTGTGGCAGATTTTTATTGCCATCTGAAATATAGAACACATCATAGAACACGTCAATAAGTGCAAAGTTGTACTTGTGAAATGTATATCTTTTGTCATACATGAAAGGACATGGTTCTTCTGCAATGTCTCAAACTCCTGCAAATTAGTATGGAGAATGAAATGTATTGTGTCATGGTTTACAGCTTAGCTACTGTATCTGTATCTTTTGGTCTGACACATCCAATTTCCGCATGATGTCAATTATATTCAGTTTTCAGAGAAATAACATGCAAGGTACTCAACCACTGTAATACAGTTATAATACTCCTACTGATTGCATGCCCCTCAACACAGATAATACAAATAAACTCAAGTAGGAAGCATGAGGATAAATAAAAGACTTGAAAATAACGGGAATTGAATCAGGTTCATTCTAGCGGCACCAAGTCACGTTGAAACTCAAGCAAATGGGTTTTTCCATTACTGACTAATCACATTCTCCCCCCAAAAATATGCAATTTTGTCAAGGCATTTAAACTGTGTATTCAAGTCACTGAGAAACTGACCACTCGAGACAAGGACTATTACAACAACAACAAACATCCCATACATGTATTGAAGTATCCTCAGGAACACAAACATAGAACATCTGTATTCGTACTACATGGGCCAATAGGTCTTCTTGTAACATAAATAACATAGCTGTTGTAATAGTCCTTGTCTCGATTGGTTCATTCTCAGTGGTGTGAGTGACAAAATTGCATCCTTTTCTGGGGTCAAGTACAGAAAAACCCATGTACTTGAGCTGCAAGGCGATTCATAGCCACTAGAACAGACCTGATTCAATTCCTGGTTACAATAATTTTTAACACAGATCACAACCAGTTCTATTCAGAAGAGTGTGAAAGAGATTCATGTGTCCTAATCTTATAGATACAATAACATTACTGATCTTTCTATCCCATAGGCCAACATGATTCAAAAGCCATGTTCAAATTGGATGTGTCTGGTGAAAGAACACAAATATCGCAATGAAACTGCAAATCATGACACAAAACTATGTGTTCTCCGGGGTACTTCTAGAGCAGTGGTGGGCAAAATACTATTCATAGGCCAAATTTGAACCACCAAGACAATTGAAACTGCTTTACTTTTTTCTGATAGTATGAGATATAGGACCTTAAGTGAAAGTGTGGAAAAAAAAACCCAACTTTACTGGCACCTATCAAAATAGAACATATTTCCCATGCAAATATAAAATCAACTTCACATCATGTTTTGTCCCCAGTCACTTAATTCTTCTCTCTGGGGTTTAGAGTAAAGAACTATCAACTCTGCAATTGGGACTGTCATTATTTGTGACTGCCAAGTCTACATCACATTATGTCTAGCATTATTCAGGCAGGTACTTAGTCTCTCTGACAGGTGGAAGTTTGTAAAATAGAATACCAGATAGTCCTATCAACAATCGTCTTTCTGTCTAGAGAACACTACAGTTCTAAACATCTCAAGGAAGTCTAATGTTCTCTAACCATGTTTCTAAATGTTTCTGAAAATCTGGATTGATCCATGACTATTCCACATTCCCATGTCTGTTGGGGTAAACAATACTCTGCCAGTCCAGAGATCTAATCTAATCTATACGCTGTGACCCTTGTTTGTCTTTCGGCATCAGCAGTATAAGAATTCTCTGGAGATAGCCTTCTATGTGCCAGAGATCAACAAACTATATTAACTTGGACTGTTTTATTTGAGCATGTAAAACAGTGAGTGAATTTAAACCTTGAAACATCATAAGATTTCAAACTGTGTACCTTCAAATTATTTAAACCACATTCCTGAGATACTTCAATTTCCAAAGCTTTAAGCTGGTTTTTTTTTGTGGGTGGGCTACTTATATCACCATGACTGCTATACTCGTTATTTGTGGTGTGAAATAAAATTACTCTTGTGGTTCGACAAACCATCAGAAAGTAGGATACCAGGTCTCATGCTCGGGGAAGATTGAGGAATGGTGTCACCACTATTGTGAAAGTGCGGTTGGTGACTCTAGTCAGGGAGTTTCTGGTCACCTACTGACCAGGCAGCTTAGCACTTATGGGAACCATGTTATAATGGTGGTTAATAACTCAGCTTACTTTTACCTTATACCCATGACTCACATCTATATATTTATCAAAGCTGTGAAGTAGATAAAAAAGATAGAAACTCCTTCTTAAATTTCTTACCAGCCTATAAAACGTATATAACTAGCAAATGATTATCATGCATACATTTTAAAATATTCATGGACTAAAACTGAGTGCCGGTCATAGTGAAACTATGCAGTAATTTTGGCCAATATTGATAAAGTGGAATCTCTCAAGCACATATGCTTTTAACATATTTTCCTATTTAACATCACTTTTTATATTTATTCTTCATTGCTGATACTGTAATTAGTGATTTTCTGTTAATATAAGCATTCATTTTCCTTTTGCGCTGAATTTAGCACATAGGGCAGAGGTAAGATCTCTCCAATACTGTCTGCTCAAAGCTATTCTGTGCAGTTCTTGAATAGTATGGATATTGATTGTTTTACTTTCTCTAAGTATCGTTCTTCTGAGAGTTTCTTTTGGTCTATCCCTGGTCTTTTGCTTGTAGGTATCCATTCAAGAGATTGGTGGTGTATTCTGTAGATGTATGTGAGAAGGACATGCCCAATGTAGGACTAACAGCGTTTTCTGATAACATCTGTGATGAAATTTTGATGTGTCTCTTCTCTGATTTTATCATTCGATTTGAATTCACTCCAATGGGTGTTAGTTATCCTACGAAGACATTGTTCTCGAAACTCAGTAATTTGTTTTTTGAAGATAAAGAGCTTTTCCAGCTCTCACATCCATATGATAGCACCGGAATAACGCAGAATTAAATAAGCGCATTTTCGTGCGTGTGCTGATTGACTTTGATCTCCAGATATTAGACATTCTGTTAAAGGCACTTGATGCTAGTGCAATGCGAGTTGTAATTTGTGTCATGACATCACCGTCGAGTGCTAATTTGCTTCCCAGATAAGAGAATTTGTGTACCTTTTCAAGTTGTCCATTTAAAGTAATTACATTAGGTGAATTGGTGAAGTCCATAGTATTTGTGTTTGATGAGTTGATTTGGAAACCTATTTGTCCTGTGATGAGTTTTAATCTATCAGTTTTTGTTTGTGCATCTTGATGGTTTTTACTCAATAGTGCAAGATCATCAGCAAAATCAAGGTCTTCTAGTGTTATTTTATTTATCCATTGGATTTCTAAATTTGCGTTGGATGTGCTTTTTCTCATAGCCCAGTCAGTTGAGATATTGAATAATAATGGTGACATATATTATATTAATATATAAATTAGTAAATTTCTTTTAATATAAAAATATTTCATTTATCTTAATAAAGTTGTTATAATATGATTTGACCAACACCAAATTGACGCAGGCTTACATTTGATTAGTGGAAATACATATATAGACATCTCAAAGCAGGATACTTTTACTCATAGAATTGCACAAGAGTTTGAGTTTTAATGAAAGAAGGATGTAGAGGAAACATCCATTGCACATAGGAAATGAAACACGACTTATCAATCTTAACACTTGCTGACTAGAAATCCAAAGCGTACTTATCTCCCATTACAAAGGGCAGGGCCGTACTTAGGCCATTGCAACCTATGCGGCCGCAGTGGGCCCAGCACTTCATAGGCCCATAAATTCATATAAGAATTAATTTTTTTATCCTCTTCCCTGCCAAGACTAGGCCCAGCGCAATCCGTTCGCATTGGGCCCCGCAATTATTAGGGCCGGCCCTGACCAAGGGTAATCGTACATTTTTTAGATGTTTACAGCATCGTATTTAAACATCCATTTAAAATCAAACTGACATCATACAGCTTTGAAATTTTCTGTATCATTCTGAATGTTTGTGTTTTCTGAATAAATTTCACATCACCAAATTTGTTTGAAGAGTGAAAAACTGACTTACTATAATGCTGTGTGTAGATTTTCATTACTTTCTATATATCACAAAATCTCATCTTGCAGAATATCAGATTTTTTAAGATAAAAACTCATAAGCCATGTTGAGAGACTATATTTCATGGTTGCTGCCATTTTGGAATGACTTACTATCCCAGATGAGCTATTTTTAGTAATAATATCACTAAGGTCGCAGTATTTCTGAAGCATCATAACGGTTTTGAATGTCATCAAAGTTAGTCATCAGGGGCAGATAATGAAAATTTGACAACCACTGAATTTGGTGAATAATGTATGAATTCCTGGGAATCAAAACAAACAAATGTAGCTAAAAGGACTGACAGATGAAAATTAGAAACACAGGTACCATAACTGGGTTAATCACTGGAAACACACAGAAAAATATGAACAAATCCGCACCTCGACCAAAACACTTGCTCTATTATAAACACAACATAGTGAATGACGAGTAGATGACACTGCCAATGACATGGTTACACAGCTAAATAAGAATACATGCTGGAAGTGATTAGCAAACCTTCATTAACTTGTGTTTCCAATTTTTGCTAGTTGGGTAACAGTTTTTATGCAGTTATAACCTATTCATGACATTCATAACTTAAACCTATTCATGACCTTACCTATTCATGATATTCACAACCTAATTTATTCATGATATTTACAACGTAATTTATTCATGATATTCACAACCTAATTTATTCATGATATTCACAACCTAATTTATTCATGATATTCACAACCTAATCTATTCATGATATTCACAACCTAATCTATTCATGATATTCACAACCTAATCTATTCATGATATTCACAACCTAATTTATTCATGACATTCACAACCTAATCTATTCACAATATTCACAACCTAATCTATTCATGATATTCACAACCTAATCTATTCACAATATTCACAACCTAATCTATTCATGATATTCACAACCTAATCTATTCATGATATTCACAACCTAATCTATTCATGATATTCACAATCTAACTTATTCACAACATAACTATTAATGAATATCATGGACAGAGAAATAGAAGAACATAGAAATTTTGAAATTATTCAAACTGAATGAAGGGTGGTTTCTAAATACCATCATAAGAAGGAAATACTGTAGTATTTTGGACACTTAAAGAGACATGACGGTATCGAGCAAGTGATTCTGGAAGACAGAGTGCTAAGAAAGAGAAGGAGGGGAAGACCAAGAAGAAAAATGTACAAACATGTCTCTTCTCAATGCAAGTCTGCTTGCCCAGGACAGCGAGAGGTTAAGAGTATCTACCACAAAGACAACATTCTGGAAAGAATATGTCACTTGATATATAACCTACTTAGATTTACAAGAATCACTACTTCCCTAAAAGGCACACACTTGCATTTTCTGGACAATCGACAATAAGTGAGAATGTAGTAACACTATATAACCAATAAGGTACTTACTCAGGAAAGAAAGTCATTAGTTTTACTATTCTGGGTAAGTACTTAGTCTGGACATATATATTGACATGATTCCCTATCTCAAAACAATCTTGCAGGGAACAGTTGAAGGTCGAAGAAGCAGAGGAGGAAAAAATACTTGATAGACAAAATTAAAGACCGAACCAGTCACGATTTTTCTATCTTCAGTCAATAGAAATCGCTGGAGGACCTCTGTGTTGACATATCACATAAATAAGTACCCCTCTGACAATGAAGGGTATAGATTTATATTTGGATGGATAATCTATTATCAGCAAGACTGTGCACTAATGGGTCTGCCTCAAACTCTCTGAGGTTACTTCAAAGTGAATAAATAAAATAAAATTTAAGAGGTTGAATACAAAAATTATTACAATCCTAAAGAGGTTCTTAAATTAAAACTAAAGACTGGGTCTCTAAGAGAAACAAGAATGTGATTAATATTCACTCTCAAAGCTAAAATTCACTTGTTGGTTTTCCTACCTTGGTACAATGTTGAAGATTGTGATATGCTTGAAAGGTGACAGATACATCATGATACATCCTCTTGATCTTTAAGCAAAGGGACCCTAGAGTCACTAAGCTGTGGTGATTCTGGAGAAATTGGCACTACACCAGAATTTCGGTTATTTTTCTCCGCTGATGCTATTGCGGTGCTGATGCTGGAATACTCTCCTTGTCGGATGTATTTGCTGCGGTGGAAAAATCTGCATATGCTGACAAGAAATACTCCTGCAACTAGCACAAGGAGCATAACAACCAAGATATCTGTAATAAGAATAGGAATAAATGGGAATGTAATAACAATTTATGAAGATCACAACTAATGAATCTATAAAACAAGAGCATAGATAAAACATTACAACAATAACAGCTATAGAGATAACATCAAGAAACATTACAACAATAACAGCTATAGAGATAACATCAAGAAACATTACAACAATAATAGCTATAGAGATAACATCAAGAAACATTATAATAATAACAGCTATAGAAATAATATCAAGAAATATTACAACAGATCCATCTACAGAAGTAGCATCAAGATGCATCACAACACTAACAACTACAGAAATAATATAAATAAATATAACAACAGCAACAGCTACAGAAATAATATTAAAAACATTATACATGTCACACTAAAATAATAACAGCGTGACTTCAAATGTGATCACAACATTTATGTGAGGACTAATTATGTGTGTATGTCTGTGCGACAGCTGCAAGTACAAAAAATCAATTAGTTACTTTTCACATGAGGGTACATCTGTTCCACCCAACATAAAAAAATTATGTTTGTAACATGAGCAATTATCAGATATTCTGTTCACTTCATTCTTCTACGTTAATTCTGCCCATGCGGTAACTGGGACCTGGACTTTTAGTTTAAGGTGCACAGAATAGGGAAACTGTCACCTTTTCAGGCATGCGCAGGAACGACTAGGAAAGTTAGGTGGTAGGCTAAAAACCTGTCACCTGTGAGAAAAACCACTATTGTTTCTTGTTTCCATTTCTTATATTTGTTTTCTGTTGCATGATCCCATATGGACAACGAGAAGCAGGACAGCGAACATTACACCTTTGTCCTTTTGTGGCAGACTCCTAGGTGGCAGGGAATGCCAAGTGTGCTATCACTGAAGATGGGTCAGCGTATCTGACAGAAGAATGATGAGCTAGTTATTTTTACAGTTAATTATTTTAAGAAAACATGGATTAATTATTATTTGAAGTTATGGAGTTACGTGCTACATGTGGTACTCTCGATAAGGAAGTATACCGCTTTGTTAAGAGGTAAGTGGTACATATGGGATAACCTGAGTACAATGAAATCCATCCTCTATGCCCTCTGAGCCTTTTTGAACTTTAGTTTGGTGATTTATCTTGCTATGATAGGCGGTGGATTTTTACTTTTTACTCCAGTATGGTGGCTTATTTGTTAATACAAACTGTAGTGTTATGATTCAGAGAAGCTTCTCACAAACCCTAGATTGCTGTTTGATTCAATACGGTGGTAGGGAACAATGCCATCAGTTAGGTAGACTTTTACTCCAAAGTGGATTTCATAGTGATTACCTCCTCCTCTTCCTTCTGTTATTTGTTTTGAAACTCTTACCAGTTAGGATGTAGTCAGGAGAACGGAATGTATTCTTTCATGGTTTATAGCTTCGCTGTGAAATCTGTGCCTTTTGAAGTGACACATCTGACTTGACTTTGCCCCATTTTTTGGCACTGTTTTCTATCTTGGGTGTATATTCTATAGAATTGACAAGCGATCCCATCCTCAACGTCCTTAGTTACCTCTTTTAACATGCATGACAGATCACAGTGCTATTATTTAGAGAATGAACCCATAATGACCTGCAGCAAGAGTATACAACATGAGAATGGAAACTGGAAGAAGAAGAGGAAGACCAAGAAGAAGATGGATTGAAGGGGTTATCAAAGTTCTAAGATGTCAAAATATTACGGTAAAAATGCTGTTTCGTCCACCATTGGGCTATATAACGTTACGGATTTCCCTTGAAAAACCAATCATATCTATTCACACCTTCGACAAGAATTCTTAGAGAATTAATTACTAATTCTAAACACTGATTCTAACCCTTCTCCCCCCTCTTAAAAATATCTATAAACTAATTATAATCTTTTTAACCCCTCTAAAAGTCACAACGGTAGACGAAACAGCAGATGCGCCAATGTTACTGCATATCAAGCAACAATAGTGATATGCAAACAATAATAACAAGATGCAAATTGATTTCCTAAGACTAACAAAATACAGTGGAATCCCTAGATAACAAATTGTTATAGGCGGACAAAATACAGTGGAATCCCTAGATAACAAATTGTTAGAGGCAGACAAAATATTTATGTAATAACTAAAATTCACTATATAGTTATATACAACAAATAATAAATTAATTGAGGACTTTAAGAAGTATTGTAAAATAAAGAATTTTGTAACAAACGTATGTGCTATAAGGGATTCCATGTAACCATAGGTGTCAACGCGATCGAAAAGTCATGCTGAATTCAGATAATCAGACTGAAAGATGAGACATTGCAGTCAAAGTAATCTGTAAACCAGGGTTATTCAATTGGCGGCCCGTGGGCCAAATCCGGCCTGCAGAGGCCTAGTAAGTGGCCCGCGGATCATTGCTAAAACAGTGAAATAAAGTTATAAAAATACTAAATGTATAAAATCATTCAATGTATTTTTTTTATAAATCTGACCTGTGATGATCCCCATTTTCTATATTTTGGCCCCCCGAGTAAATATAGTTGAATAACCCTGTCGTAAACCATGACTCAATGAATTATGTTTTCTGGATTATATCCTGCTAACCAGCAGGACTTTGAGAATGAATGTATAAGAAGATAAAGAAATATATACTTCATCACCTGCATGCACCAACTGAATGCATCACCTGCATTTAGTAACATGAATGCATCACCTGCATGCAGTAAAATGAATGCACCACCTGAATGCTTCACCTGCATGCAGTAGCATGAATTTTAACAAGTAATAGTTCTCAAATGATTCAACAAAACATAACTCACATGTGACAATTATTATTCTGGAATCTTCTACTCTCTGAACTAACAGGTCAGATACAATATTTAAACTGCCATTGTTGGGGGCTGGGTCCAGGCCTAGAAGATGGCACATCAAGGGATAAACGTCAACATTGTCAAAGCTGTCAACATAAACGTTTTTCTTGAATGATGGCCCCATGGCCACAAAAAATGGGTGCATATCTTGGAGCCTATTGTCATAGCCATGGTCACCAACTGTATGGGAAAGAAATAACATATTTATTTATAAAATATAGCAATATGATTAACTAACATGTCCATCTTAAAAATAATAAAATTCTATTGACAATTTTCCCTGCAGAAGTTCATACTGATAAATAACTTCTGACACTTGCCACTGAACGTCTAAGTTCTTCATTCATTGTGTTTCAGTTTGATTTCCTAGCCAATAACAGTTCCTAACATTAATTATCTCTGTGCTAAAATGCTCTGTATGGCCTTTTGCATCTTGCAGATGGTGATTAGGCAAAAATAAATAGCAAGTCAATGAGTATTTTCTCTCAGTAAATGTTTTAAGTGATCAAGTTCAGCAAGAATTTTGTTTATACCTTTCTCTTTCAACTTCTTGTGTCTCCAGAAAGCCGGAGCTTCTGCACAGCAGTATTTCCCAGATTTGTTTGGGTCTATGGAGAAATATTTCATTAAGGACTTATAGATGTCTTTGTACCTCAACATTGGTCTACTAGCCTTCAAACAGTTCTCGGAACATAGTACTTTTTTTTTTAGAATATGGCAATTTCTGCATTCTGCAGATGTACTCCAGTCATCACAATCTATTTCTACGAAGTGTAAAAAATGGCACATAATAGCTGAGTAATATTTGTATATTGCTGATTTGATTATGCCATTTAATGTTTAAGATTTTGTGGAGACATCTTAAATGAAAAGTGTTAAGTCTACTCTCATGTTTTGTGTAGGTAGTCAGTGTGTTGAATACATAGTAAAGTGTGCTCAACATGCATGTTCTATAAATCTGTAGCTTTGTTTTCAATTTTAGGTTGTGGTTTTTCCAAGTGCATTTTCACATCCTGTCATAAATGGTAGCCACTTTCCCTATGTGCACATTTATTTAATTTTCAAGGGGAAGGGTGGATGTAATTGTGGCTCCTAGATAACACAAATTAATTCCCTGTTTTATATTATTGTTGTTTAATGTTGTGTTTGTTGGTACTGTACATTCTTGACACTTTAGTTTTTGCAATACTTATTGTCATAAAGAACAACTCACAAGTCTTAGCCATGTTGTCACTTTAAGACTGCAAGGTGGACTCACTGCAGCATCATCATCTTCTTCTTTCCTTCCTCTTTTACCCTTTACGGGTGTCGAGGGAGATACAATGTTCTTGTTCTCGATTTTCTGGCAGCTTCAGATAATGTTATTTGGTGTTCGTGTAATGTCTCTTTGTTGTTGTCGATCCAGCGTACTCTAGTCTACCCTTAGCTCTTCTTTCTGCTTCTCCTCTCTTCATATATGCTTTACAAACTAACGAATCACACTGCATTCTTTCCAGATGACCAAACCATTGTATCTGTTGGTTTTGTAGAATTGATATGACACCCACTCTTTCTCTTATGACATCGTTTCTAATTCTGTGTCTTCTGGTCACTCCTGTGACTTTTCTCAGACATCCCATCTCGGTTGTAACCAGTTGTCTCTTATGTTATGTTTTGCAGCATCATCAGCAAAGAGAAGTTCTCTGATGAATATTTCAAATGTTCTCATCTTTGCTCTGAGACTCAGTAAATTGAAGAGTGATCCATTGTAGTGGGTGCAGATGAAAACATCACCAGATGCACCCACACGAGCATGTTTCAGAAGTGCGACAAATAAAAATATTTGAGATGTTCTATGACCCATCATCCTCAGAGTAAAGCACCATTTTTTTCTCAGTAAAGCTAGTGATTTTCAGAATAGACAACATTACACAATGGACATTCCAATAGAAATTCCATTTCAATAAGAGCTGATTCTCTTTCAGCAGATGGTGACAAGGACACATATGTTATCATTAATATTTCAATATATCATTATGATATATTTGAATAATTGTAAATAATTAATTATTAACATATACTGTAATAAATATTAATATATTATTTTTTTCTGTAACTTTTAATCACTTTTGGTTATTAGAACAGTGCCATCTGCTTTATCTCAGGCTATTTATGTTACATTGATACAAATGCAGTGGAATCCCATTGAGGAGTGTATGGTTATAACAAAATTCCCGGTTCAACTACACTTTTCAAAATCCTAATTAGTTAAAACTTTACTGTATATAATTGCAGATAACACATTTTGGTTTCTATCTTTTGTTCACTACTTGATGTCTACACCGTTAGACAAGTCTTATGAACTTCTGTAGCCCTTCTTCTGTTCCATATATCGTTGCTTGCAGGGCTGTACATTTGGTCCGTATGTCCCTCAATTGTTAAAACAGGGTACAGTTCTGCAGAATGTGCTCAGAAGTCTGTTCCACAAGTGCACATTGATGTGGCACATAGTCATATCCTGTGCATGTGTTTATTCAGTCTGTTCTGTACTGTCCTCAGGCAAAGTATGGTTAACTGTTCCTGTTGATTTAGATTTTTGCACTTTATCCAAATTCTGGAGATGGGAATGTGTAGCCGATGACCAAGCTGTTCAGCCAAATTCTAGGTGGGGGTCTTATTACACCTTTGTATATCTTTGTTAGAATATGTTCATTTGCACCCCAACTTGTTCCTGATAGTTTTCGGAGTATGTCTAATCATTGTAAGCTTTCCCTTCTAGATTTTCAATGTCCTTTTTCCCAGTGAACCTTTTATCGAAGGTAACTCCAAGATCTGGCTTTCTTTTCCTTCAGGGAAAGGGAGAATAAAGCTGTGGAAATGTTTTTCTGTATTTATTATGACCTGCCATTTTTCAGAATAAGATCTGAGTTCTTTCAGCTGCCTGTTACATTTTATTTTATGCTGCTTTAGTGTGTTCATTAGTACACCACAGTACCAAGTCATCAGCATATAGTGCCACTTTCACCACAGCAGGGAACATACCACACCACAACATACTTTTCTACTCTACAAACCATCCATGGTGACTCCAGTATGTCTGTTATGTAGCTTGACTATTCTCTCCATAGTCTTCCCAACACAATTTGTTAGACTGATCGGCCTGTAGCTAGATGCCTTGGTCGTGCATTTAAATTTTTTTTAAGTTGGACTTTATGATGGCCTCTCTTAATATTTGAGTAACTGTTGTTTTCTTCCAACTGAGGTTGAAAATCTCTACCAGTTTACATTTAGTGGCTCTGTTCAGATTGATAAAAATTTCATTGATGATTTGATCTGGGCCAGGTGACATTCTTGTTGTTAGCTTGGAAAAAGCATGTTGCAGTTCTTTTATTCCATGATCCTTCATGGAAGCAGGGATGTTTGTTTGTTTGTATTTCTTTTCGTATCTCTGTCTGATGGCTCATGGCAATACTCGAATTATAATCAAAACTATATGTTGCAGCAAGCAGATCTACAGCTTGCTTACCATGAGAATTTTGCCTTCATCTTCTAGGGTTATTGTCTGTTGGGGCAGGAAGCATTCTTCATTAAGGAATTTAACTAGCATCCACAATTTTTTGCCACCTTGTTCACAGAATTGGTCTGCAAGTCTCCTTCCAGTCTCACCTATATATGTTATGGTGTAATACTTGCAGATGATGACATAGAAAACTACACATGTAATTCTCTCTTCAATGGTGAAGGTGCTCTGGGGAAATGTGACAGACCGGGTGTGGGAGAGTTAGTTATAGATGTAGGATCTTTTATGTTTGCAGCGGATGGTGCCAAAATGATTGAGAATATCAAGTTTGAGATGATGTCGGACCAATAAATCTTTGAGGTTTTTGTCACATCTGTAAACAACTGAGGGGGCTCGCAGAACACTTATTGCGACTTTGGATTTGAAGGAAGAAGAGGAAGGTGTCAGATTAGGACATGACAGACAGCAGCGACATCGGGGTGTAAAGTGAGAACAAGTTTGAACCTGTCCGAAGAGGAAAACCTCAAAGTGTTCAAGAGGGTATATTGGCACGAGTGGCTGCACACTGGAAACAGAGCAGACCTGAGGATATTGTCAGGGAATAGGTGACAGCAGAAGAAAACCTGAATTTACAGCAATTAACTTCTAAATGATGTACTACATGAACTTACGCTGCCATGGGATACATTCTCCTGTACAAAAGTGGAATGTGTCATTTGCCACTGCTAGAATTGGTGGGATGCGTCTGTTTTTTGAATAATGGAAATGTGCAGGGACATCTTCCCGTTTATACACAGTAAAGTTGCCAGATAGTTGCGCACCTGCAGTTAAGTTCTGGTAAACTTCATCAAACTTATCTGAAAATAGCATTTGTTGGTTCACTTGGATTGAACAGGAAAGTAAGTGTTGGTTAAGACAGGTTCTGTAATGAATGTATGAATACATAGACACTGTTTTAATTAAGCCAATTGTGATTATGTGTGGAGCTTTTCTGTGACTGAAGAAAATATATTTAACTCATTCCAGCCGGGGAGACTTATACAAGTCAGTAAACCTAATGTCTTCTGGCCGAAAAGACTCCTATAAGTCATACTCCAATGACATTCATGTTTTTTTCCCGGTATTTATATCAACATAAGAATGCTTCCAATCGAAAGTGTAATATGTCCACATTACTTCTTGCATGATTTTTATGTGTATTGATATCAATTTTATTAAGTTATTGATAAGTTTTGATAATGGGGGTATGTGACGTCATTTTTGCTTATATGTTTTATATATTTTTTCCAATTTACTTATTTTCGTAAAATAATAACTATTTTATTTACTTTGGTCTCATTTATTATGAAATCCAACCTGGCAAATGCTTCTAGCATCGTGTTTGCAAATTTACGCCATTTTGTTAAAAAAATTAGCCATATTTTCATTTGAGTTTCATGTAAAGTTAAGTCTACTGTTTTTGATAGATGTCGAAATTCTTTCTAAATAATAAATTTTTGACGCACTATGCATTATATATATTATACATTATTGTGTTCGTAATTGGATTATCTAACAGAAATGATACAGTTTGAGTGGAATTTATTGATTCAAAAATGCAGTAAGGTCAAATATCATTTCTAAAATAATATTTATGTGTCATTTACATATTTTCTTTTCTGTCTAAAATAATTTTTATATATTAACCACATTTTTTTTTCAAAATGATCTTGTGATAATCACATTCTCTGTCCATTTCTGTTTCGAAATATATATATTACCTTATAATGTAAATATATTTAAAAGTACTATTTCTTGTTTCCGTGATGCATGTGCACACACAAAAATCGAACAAAATTTAATTACGTTTAAACGCTAAACATATTCCGGCCAGAATCAGTTAAATAAACAGCCAGTGTTTATATTAGGGCTATTCAATGAGTTCCCAGACTGATTTTGTTTCTGAAATATATGTACTTACAGCCTGTTTGGTTCTACCTCCTTCAATGTAGTTCCCATATGATTATATACACTTATTCACAGCTGAAGACGGATGTGTCGAGGCTTTGGAACAAATAAAATGGTGACATAGCGCATTTTCATTCTCTGGACTGCATCTTGCTGGAAATCTAGTAGGCCCATTGTCCTGCTATAAGAGAGAAATCCAGTGGGAGTTTGAGAATGAACAAAGAGAAGAAAAGTATACACTTATTCCAGTGGTACTGGCACTGTAACATGCTTGTCATATACTTTTTTGGAATAGCCCTATTTTTCTTGTCAGGTTGTCTTTATTCTTCTCAATGTCATCAAATTGGTGACATTTCATTGTTCACCTAAGTAACAGAAATAATAAATAGTCACATGTCAAAGAATGCAATCAACATGTTCTTGACATTGGACTTGAACTGTTGTGCCTCCATCTGTCAAGGAGATGATGTTTACCACCAGGAGGGGACATTTCTTTAGTATCTAAGGTCATATTCGTGCACCAAGAATTCATCATCAATGATTGTCCAGGACATTAAGTTTGTATTGTTTTGTGTTCACTCTCAAATGTAAGTATAAATTAGCAATCAAACATCCTTCTGATCCTCAATCAGGAAACAGAGTTACACGTGTCATGTGCAATCTTCAATTACAATTTTATAGCATGTACCTACTGATACTCCATCAACATCTCTAATAGTCAGATGTCTGTCAGAGCATATCATTTCTTGCATATCTATCATAGTCTTGCCAGTTTGGGTGATGGATTGTCTGCCTTGAGGGGGTCAGTTTCAAACAATCTTCATCTACTTTTGAAATGGCAATAAAACTCAAATATTGTTGATATGTACTGAGACAGGAGTATATCTGAAAGCTAATTTCAGAATTTTGAGTTTCACAACCCATATTTCCAAGCTGAAAGCAGAAATCAAGGAACACCTTGTTGAAGAGTAACATGACAAACAAGGTCACCTTCACTAACAGAATCCCACACAGTGCCTGTGTGAAGTTACATATTTTGGCACAGGTCATCATGTGCATCTGGTAAATAGCAATGCTCTACTTATTACAATTTACCAGACAAAAAAGGTGTCAGGGAACTTACCGAAACTACGTATTACAATTTACCAGATAAAAAAGAAGTCAGGGAACTTACTGAAACTACTTTAAAGTTCGAAACTTACTCAATGTTCGAACGATACATTTCTGGACTAGATCTAGGTTTATAGAAGGATTTTAAGACATACCTATAGGTTTAATCCTTTTAATTATAACGATTATTCCGTGAATAGCGCGCTATTTAGGTCTCTATAAAACTGTTTCCACTCCAGACTATTTACAAATAATGTAATAAACTTCGTACAATTATATTATCGTTTTAAAGGTAAAAAATTGCTGGGGTTTTGTGGAAGATCATCTTTGAGACTGTCTTACATGTCTCACATCACATCACACACACACAAATATAACATACACCAATATATGCAGAATTCAATTCTTTATTTACATGTGCAAAATTTATTTAAATATCTCTAACATCAAGAAGTTATCAGGATTTCAAAACAGCCATCAACTATTACGTAACATTTCCAAAAATTAATTCAGTGGCAGAAGAGAAATTATGTAATTGTAAACAAAGAGTGCTAAAGGTTAAGTCTAAAAGGCCAAATTATGTAACTATTGTACAGAAAACTTCCAGATTATCATTTTTGTAAAGTGTTGTTCGTGACACACAAACAAAAATGAAATATTTTCTTACAAATATTCTTGAATTTTACCAAATAGAAAACTAAATGTTGTTAAAGTGAAAGTAAATTAGAATTTCAAAAGGGAACATCATTTGATCTCTATTCCGCCCTTGTCTGATAAATATCTTGTTGGGCCCAAGCCAGTCAATTTTTCCTTGTGGTGTCTAGTAACGATAGGACCAATGTATGACTTCTGATTTGCAAGCCAAAGAGTGAAGACTCCTTTACACAGTGTTTGTGTTAATAAGTCCCTCAGTGCCATGTGTATGAGCTTCTGCCTGAGTTGCTATTTGAAAGCGATTGCATAGATGCATCAGTACAATATGATGATCTTGAGTTAGTGTTATTACACGAGGTTGACCAGGTCTGGCGCTGCCATTGGTGGTACCTGTCGCCAGGAATCACTATTGCAGCCTTACTATAGCAGACTGGTCACAATGGAAATGTCTGACAACTTCTCTGTCACTAATCTACTAACTCGTAAACCATAAATTTACCATCACTCTTGTAACGACAGTTGAGACATGAAAAAAAACAGCATGAGACCTCCTTTCAATAAAAACCAGAAAATGTCTTTTCATTCATTCATTTTCCTTTTGTGCTGAAGTTAGCACATACGGCAGAGGTCAGATCTCTCCAATTCTGTCTGTTCAAAGCTATTCTGTGCAGTTCTTGAATAGTATGAATATTGGTTGTTTTACTTTCTCTAAGCATTGTTCTTCTGAGTGTTTCTTTTGGTCTACCCCTTGCTATTTTACCTGTATGTACCCATTCAAGAGATTGGTGGTGTGAAAATGTCTTTTACCAAAACTTTATTAATGTATGTACCAAATTTCACCCCGTTTTGACATTTATTAGTCAGAATTTATTTACTTGCTGTTTTACACATGAAGCATGAAAAATGCAAAAGAAACATCACTTAAACAAAACAATGGTGGGTACACGAACTATGTTATTTGCACACATTTTGGGTTGAGTAATTTCCCAAGTACATAAACATTTACCGTAATGTGTACAAACAATTCATGTGTTCAATGTATTTTTTTTATGGTTGCTAGTAGGCCTATATATGTTTGCTAGTAGGCCCATATATCAGAAAAATAATATTTTATGACGTGAAATATGCACTTATCAAACTAATGTGAGAAAAATATTATGTATTATTTTTTTTAAATTTGTTAAATACCAGTTTTTGCTCTTTTTAAAACTTCATTTAACAGATTTCATTTTTTTTTAATTATTAAGTCTGCCATTCACTCAAACAATAAATATTTAGTGGCATCACTGTTCCATTTATGAACACATAATGTAAGTGGGTACAAATATATGAGCTGCATTATTTTTGCCATTCATCAAAATTTAACATGAGCACCTTTACTTTTTATCTTTACATTTGAAAATTGAAAAAAAATTTAGGGGATCTCCAAACATTCTATTATTATTACTATGCTAGTTAAACTGGATGTTTTGAAGCCACATGTTTTTATTCATAAGGGAGAATCTTCATGAGTTGCCAGGATAGATTTTAAATAATTAATGTCACTTAACCTTCACCGCGCCTATAATATTAAAAACGGTCGAGAAACACAAAAAATGGCGGTGCGCACCGTTGGCGACACACCCCATCCAACGAGATATTGTGAGATTTACACATACCACAGCCCATGCACATAGCTGGGGACATGTGCAATCGAAGCCGGTACATCCCCCACATCCGACATGATCATTGTTGAAAATGGCTAGCTAGAAGACACACGTATAAGAGCAATTAATCTGACCACATCTGCACACCGGTACGATGCCATGATGGTGGATCGGTTGTATAGACCTTTCTTTCATCACATTTTGAATAAAATAACATTGAATCGTGGCTTGAATCATGAATTATTAGGTTATTTAGTTTCACAGCAGTGAATATACAGAATGCCCTGTTGGTTTGGGGACTTGTAGATGTGTGATATCGAATATGTTGAAGTGGCACCAAAAATGACTCAAGGCCTAAGCTCAAAGAGCGATTTTACTGCAAATCTACATGTTTTATACAGTTCCCCCAGCAATATTTTGATAAGTTCGCAATGAAAGAACATAAATACAACAGATTTGCGTGTGATTTGTGAGTGTACAGTGTTGCCAAGGAATTCGATAACTAAGGTAAGTTATTTATTTACTATTATTTTCCTCTTTATTTGTTCTAAAATATGTTTTTTGTGAAAAACGTCTTTACCACTTTCTCATACGTCTGGTATCACATACACGCGTACATAAATTACACCAATATATGCATAATTCAATTCTTTATTTATATGTGCAAATATTATTTAAATATCTTTAACAACCAAAAAATTATCACATTTTTAAAAGTCACCATCAATAACGCAAATTTTTAAAAAAGAATCCGGTGGCAGGGAGACATTTCGTATTTTTTAATCTGGCTTGCTAAAGGTTAACTAAATGAAACATGTATATAAACAGAAGCTTACATATGCTACAGAAATAAGGAAGATGATAGAAAAAAATAATGTCATGTACTGCTAGTTCAAATATGATCAATAACTCACAACATAGATATTGTAATACAACCTCAAAAAAATAATGTTAGAAGTAATCTTGACTTTTTGCGCTTGTAATTTTAACCATTCTTATGTTTATATAAATACAGAAGATATTGAAAAAATAGTTCTTTAACAGATGTTGCATACAAAAAGTTGGTGGCAATGCTTCAAATCAAAGATGTTCTGTGGTTAGACAGTTAAAGGAACAACCAGGAAAAAATTATCTTTCATAATACAAGCATAGATAGAAAGTTCGAAACCAATAAAACCATCAATGAGGAACTTGTGAAGAAACAAAATAGACAACAGTAAAAAGAAATTAACAATGGTTTTGAAGATGGATCTTCTTCTCGTTTGCAGTTTGACATGTCTACACAGCAAGTCCAGTTTTCTTAATAAATGAAAGCTCCTCAGTGCTCCCATACAGCTTTATATCCATCTCTCCCGCCGAAGACGGATGTGTTTTTTAAATTTACATTGGAAGACTACATTGGCGCAAATAAAACGGCGACACAACGCATTTCCATTTTCTGGACTACATCCTGCTGGAAATCTAGCAGGACCATGATCCAGCTAGATCCAGTTGGAGTTTGAGAATGAACGCAGAAGAAGAAGATATCCATCTCTGTGGGCCAGTGTTCTTCGATTGACTGGTTTAGTATATTGCAATCTTGCAGGATATATTCAGTGGTCTATGCTGTCACATGGACACAGAGGTGATGGAAGCAATCTATTTAAGTGGTTGTTTAGTCTGTTGTGTCCTGTTCTGAGGCAGAAGATAATAACTTGTTCAGCTCTGTTTAGATAATGAGAGTTGTCTTTTGGGTGGTTGACTTTCCTGATAGCTATGATGAGGGTCCTCTTTTCTTGGTAGGTGATTTCTTGGGCTTTATGTTCCTGCATTACTCCATTCTTTGCCAGCCTATCTGCCTCTTCATTCCCTGGTATACCAGTGGGATGGTATTCACTGTAGTAATACCCTTCTTTAGATGTTCATTTCTCATATGGCTTCCTTCAGGTCTGACAATTAGTCGCTGTCAATGGCTTGAAGGACAGACATTGCATCAGTACGAAACACCAACTCTAACATACGAGGCGTGTTCAAATGAAAACGGGACTTGTGGATTTATTTAAAAAGTATCATACGCAATTTAATATTTTCAACGGAAGTGAACAAAGCAACCACTTGTGAATAAGAATGCACCTGGGTTCATCAGAAAAAATCTCCGTATGCATTTAGGCAAGCATCCCACTGTTTAGGTAGACGTCGAATGCCGTCCGAGAAAAAGTTGCGTGGCTGTTCTCTGAACCATGTGGTCACCGCTGTCTTCACGCTGTCCCTTTAGTGCTTTCTTCAACGGTCCGAACAAATGAAAATCACACGGGGATAAATCGGGACTATAGGCTGGGTGATGAAGAACTTCCCAATTCTTCTTTGCCAATGTTTCCTGCACAATTTTTGCGACGTGCGGACGAGCGTTGTCGTGGAGAAGAATCACACCTTGAGAAAGTCTGCCTGGTCGCTTAGCCTTGATGGCCTTATGCAGCTTGTCTAAAGTGTCTTTATAATGGGCGGCATTGATGTTGACACGTCGCAAAAATTGTGCAGGAAACATTAGCAAAGAAGAATTGGGAAGTTCTTCATCACCCAGCCTATAGTCCCGATTTATCCCCGTGTGATTTCCATTTGTTCGGACCGTTGAAGAAAGCACTAAAGGGACAGCGTTTCAACAGCGACGCAGACGTGAAGACAGCGGTGACCACATGGTTCAGAGAACAGCCACGCAACTTTTTCTCGGACGGCATTCGACGTCTACCTAAACAGTGGGATGCTTGCCTAAATGCATACGGAGATTTTTTCTGATGAACCCAGGTGCATTCTTATTCACAAGTGGTTGCTTTGTTCAATTCCGTTGAAAATATTAAATTGCGTATGATACTTTTTAAATAAATCCACAAGTCCCGTTTTCATTTGAACACGCCTCGTACATTAAGAAGATATGCCTACAACATTCAATATATTGTTTTGGAATTCCCATGGTACAGGAAAAGAAGGATGACTACAAAACACAAGGAGATGAGTTAAAGAGAGAACAATAAGAACAATACCTCCAAATCTTTCTTGAGTCCATATTTTATAAAAGTAAAAATAGTCAAGAAAACTGTTTGAATATGACAAAATAAAACACTGTAAAAAAAAATAATGGATATTTTTTAGTAGCAAATATTGTTGAAATATGTATATAAAAAGTATGAAAGATCATGCTGGATTAACTGCCAGGGACAGCAAGTAATGTGCATTAAACTATATTATGATGTTATCATCTTGTGTGAGCCCAGCAGAACTTCATCTGTGCAACTATGTATTTAAACCTCCGAGTACGAGGTCTCCCAGAACACTGTACAGCACTGAGAGGTGGATTGTTCTTAGTATGAAATAAAACTGGAGAAATATGCCCTTGTGCACACAAGAATACATGAACTATTTTCCTTTTAATTCCTGAGGATTTAAACAAACTGCTGGAAAAAAACAACCCAAATCAATTTTTAGTTCTAAACAATATTACCTTCCTGAGGCCATATACTTGCAATTGGTGACTCTGCCGAAAGGTAATAAGAATCAGGATGTATAAAGTCATCAAGGTTGATCTTCTTATCTGCAGGTGTGTTTGTAAAGCCATGATCACTTGTTAAAATAATGTTCACTCTATCCATCAATTCTTTCTCTTTCAATCGTTTCAACAGATAGCCTACAACCTCATCAAGGCCAGCTATCATTCCTGTGACCTGTGGCGAATCAGGCCCATATTTGTGACCAAAGCCATCAGGCTCATCGAAATATATCATGCCTAGGTTAATCGGGTATTTATCTGTGAACCAATCTATTAGCATATCAATTTTAGTTTCATTTTTGATATTTTTGTCATACTGTACAAACCTTGTAGGCGTTACCCATTTAATGGGTGCACCACCACCTACCCACATAATTATTCCACTTCTGCCATTTTGAGACTGAAGTTGATTTGTAACCCAAATTGGCTCAGAACCTACATTAAACCACGCTGGATCATGTGTTGCTGAATTATTTTTCGGACTGAATGTCTGATTAAGAACAGGGTCATACATATCATTGGCAACGATGCCGTGGCTCTCTTCCCATATCCCGGTAGCAAGAGTAAAGTGATTTGGAAAAGTTTTAGTCACAAATGCGTTTCTAAGCCCGTAGCGAGCTGTAACACCGTTTTCTAAAAATATATCAAAATTTGGAGTGCTTGTTCTGTTCAAGTAATCCCATCTAAATCCATCGAAAGAGATCACAATTAATGGATACTTTTCGTTATCAGCAAAAGTCTGTGGTTTGCCCCAGAGTGCTTTAGCTTGAATTGTACTAATGAGAATAACAACAAATACAACTATACATAACATTTCTGCAGAAAGGTGAAGAGAACTTGTTGCCATAACTACTTGAAAGTTTACACAAAATTAAAACAATGCGAAGATTCAACTAGAACCTGTAGGTTTTATGTCTGATCACAACAAGAAACCGTATTCAAAGGTCGACAATCATAAAGAATATGTCAGAGTACAGTCCCTTGGAATTGGAGAGATCTGACCTCTGCCCTATGCGCTAACCTCAGCGCAAAAGGAAAATGAATATATGAATGAACAATTCATTACTTCGCGAAATTGTTTTATATGCAAATCAGTGGCTCTCAATGCGTGCAATGTGGTCACCTTAGGAGGCAAAGTAGACAAGACGGAAAAAGATGCCATTAAGGACATCTTGAATTGGGGCTGCAGACCCGTCCACAGGAAGGGGACCACTTGAGGGGTATGCAACAAGAATCATATAACTTAAAAAAACCTTAGTGAGTTGGTTGTAAAGAAAGTCAATGACCAATTTTTTTGGCACAATGGTGGAGGAGGGGGGGGGTGTGTGGAAGAAATAATGTGTCCCAAACGGAGACTAAAAGCCATTAAAGGTGGAGGACCACTGGTTCAGGTGACGAAGCAATAGCACGAATCATAAGAAGAACACACGTAAGATCATCTAAATAAATGAAGTCGCAACATATAGGCCCAAAGTCTTAGATTTCAGCCGTGAGACCTAAGTTTTATGATATGAACATCTGTTTCACATGACATGAACATTTGTGAGTTTCCCAGAAGTGCTACGCCGTTGGTTTAATTTTTCGAATCCCGCTTACAACGTCTTTTTTTACACAATGGATATTTCTCTGAGACCCCTGGGAATTATCGCTTGCGCGTCACTTGATATGATTGGGAACTCTTGATAGACGGAGTTGCGCTTTGTTGAGACAGATGGAGTAGGCATATATGCCGTGGCCGTCGGATGATATAGAAGACCTGCGAAACTTACATATGCCTTCATTCGGTACGTTTTTGATTATTGTCTGTCTATTGGACACTACTTACATAATTGAAGTATCCCGTCAAAAATAAAGCGCCGACCAATTAAATTTACGGCAATAATCACAATCGGCCTTCTAGGTCATCAGTCCTCAGGTCGTGACGAGTCCGGTTGTGTATATGCCTACATTAGATAAACAGAGTTCAATTAAGTTAGTCATCTGCACATATTCAATCATTCAGCGTGAGCGATTGATTTCTCGTTGAAGCCCTAATATGTACCACTTATATGAATATGGGCTATTCAATGCTTCAGACTATTTTTGTGTGTGCCTGGGAGTCCTCTTGCTGTATTTTTGTTATCTGCAATTGTGCAAGATAACTCTATACGCTGTGACTTTTTTCTGCATCGCGGTGTAAGAGGTAGAAAAGTTCTCTGGAGATGTCCTTCTTGCGTGCTGTTTGTAGGCTTTTTTTCGTTGCCTTTTTTATTTATGTATTCCATCTTTTATATGATCTTCCTCTGGCTTTATAGCCTTGGTGTCTATGTGTTATGGCTATTTGTGGCCTTACAATCTGTTGGTAGTCTGAACTTGTGTGAAAACCACTCAATATGTTGTCTCTTGATGTATTCTAATACTTGTACTGTTTTTTTTTTGGTTATTTCTTCTTCTTCTTTCATTCCTCTTTTATCCTTTACGGGTGTCGAGTGAGATACAATGTTCTTGTTCTCACTTTTCTGGCAGCTTCAGATAATGTTATTTAGTGTTCGTGTAATGTCTCTTTGATGTTGTCGATCCAGCGTACTCTAGGTCTACCCTTGGCTCTTTTCTTCTTCTCCTCTCTTCATATATGCTTTATAAACTAATGAATCACACGTAATTATTTCCAGATAACCAAACCATTGTATCTGTTGGTTTTGTATGTATTGTAGAATTGATATGACACCCACTCTTTCTCTTATGACATCGTCTCTAATTCTGTTTCTTCTGTTCACTCCTGTGGCTTTTCTCAGACATCTCATCTATGTTGTAATAAGTTGTCTCTTATGTTTTGTTGTTAAGGACCATGTTTGACATTGGTAGCACAGGGTTGGAATGAAGATACTTTGGATAAGATATTTTTATTGTTGACATTAGTAGCATTTTGTGTTGCAATAAAGGGGATAATTGACCTAGTATTGTTATCTCTAAATCTATCTCTTAATGATACTACAAGTACTCTTCGTAGACACGTTATTTCTGCTGTTGCTCGTTTTATTTTGTCTTGTGCTGTTGCTGTCTAGGTTTGGTGCTGGTAGTACAGTGATGGGATAATAATAGTTTTCTATAATGCAACTTAAGTCTCCAAGTTGACATTTTTTTTTGTTATTAAAAGATACTTGTCATATGTCCTAGTATCTGATATGTTTTGCTGCATCTGTTTTGTATATCTTAACTGTTTTCCCCTTCACTCGATGCTGCCTAAGTACGTGAATTTCTTTACCTGTTTAAGGTGTTGATTATAGATGGAGATGTGATATTTCTTTCTTTGCTATTGTCATTATTTCTGTCTTTTAGATATTAATGATACAAAATATAACTGCAAACACGCAATATCCATTCCGGTGACCAGAAGTGTGAACAAGAATGCATCTTGGCTCTTTAGCTTGATATTCGCTGTCACGCTAGTTAGCGCAGTCGTTAGCGCACTGGCTTCGGATATGAAAGGTCATGTGGTTATTTCCCAGTTGAGGCGGGCATGTTTTTCTGATCGCAATGGCTCCCGGTTCGACCCAGACTTAAATGGGTACCGGATTAATCTGGGAAATAAAGACTGCGAGAGAGAGGAGATGGCTACTGCCCTCAAATAGCAAAGACACTGAAATGTGAGATCGCTAACACTTCACACCCATACGCCATACGGTGTTAATAAATGCTCTGGGTTAACTTTACTTTACTTTAGCTGATGCATTATGGAGCAATTCTCCTCGCAACTTAAGTCAACAAGTTTTTATATAAGTTTACATACCCTTGCAGTGTTGGTATTATTTGAAACTGTGTGTCGATATACCAAGGACATATTAATAGTAGTTTGAGAATATAGACGTTCGAAGTCTTGACTAAAATCGCATCGCTTTTAGGGATGTTGTGTGGTCGAACGGAAAACATTTTGACTCAAGTTGCGAGGCGGGTAGGTGCAATTTGGGTGTAGCTAGAAAATCACGGGCACATGAAATACCATCTACAGTAATCATTCCTTACCGAATTGTCCAAAGACCGTCGCGACCAGCACACGCTTTATTAGTCATCAACGAACTCATAGTCAAAGACATACCTCTAACTGAATTGCTAAAGTAGATGTAACAAATAGTCATCATTACTTCTGATGAACGAAAAACCATCAACAATAAAGGTCTGGTAAGCACTTTGATGTGGTACCGTTGAACATGTTCGAATTACTTGATTTACTGTCTTTTTATGTAATACTATTTGTGTACCAAACCGATTCCTGGTGTCGTTTTTGCTTGTGTATTTTCTTGTTGGTTCTTAAACCAAGAATGGACGTGTCTAGTTTGCAGTGATGATGATCCGACGACTAGCTTGCACCATTTCGCACTCTATTGAGACATGTTGAAAAGCGAGATAACCCAGTGCGATTGAATATGAACAGAGACTGACAGAAGCCGGCGTCTTCTACAATGTTAGTTTCCCCTGAATCATTCTTATCATCATTATGACTTGAAACAGCTTTAGGTAACACTTTTAACTTTTTTTGTTGGATAAGAAAGATGATGTTTCTATGAGTTGTAACTTACATGGAGAAATACCAAATTAATATATTTTGTAATATATCAAGAGAAAACTTTCGACCAAATAAATTGTCACTAACCCCAGAAATTGTGAGGAAATTGATCTTACTTTCTATGTAAAGTGGGGTGGTGTTTCTGAGCTTTCATACACAGGAGACTTCAACCGAATCAATAAAGAACTACTCTGAAATATCCTTGAAAAGTATTGAAATAATGACAATTATATAGACTGTGCACTGTAAGAATCATATACAAAGATAGTTAATATTTAGAACCAGTTCAGGACTACACAGCGGTTTTCAGTAACATCAGGAGTTAGATAGTGGTGTATCCTATTAACATTACTGTTTATCATTTATATGGATAGTATTAACAAAACAGTCAAAACACCAGCAGAGATTGACCAGGTAAATAGTTTAACTGAACTACTATTTTGCTGACGAAGAGTGTCTCACAGTTTAAGTGAAGAGCTAAACAATCAATAAACCTACATAACGAAAGCTGCCTTAACCACAACACGATGATAAAAACATTAAAAACAATGGACATAGTGTTTATAGCTATATGCAGGAAACACTACACCATACATTCTATACAAAGTTACTACTGTATACCAAACATGTCGTAATTCACATTTCGTAACATACATACGAAAACTTATCGTAATCCAACCTTGCAGCTCCTAACAGCAAAAGCAGAGAAAAGACAATATAAAGAATATAACTCACATTCACAAAGTCTGTAATATCTTCACTAAGAAAAAAATGTTCAGCTCGGAAATAAAGGAATGAAGAGTTAATTATTGAAATAAAAAAAACAGACGGCTTAGTTACATAAACATTTTATCTAGAACGCACATTGTATAGCTGACCCATAGAAAGGATAGTCGACACATGGATGTCTTCATCTGCAATTGCTCGTAATCGTCTGACGGCTAGCTTGATACAGTTTGGAGAATTAAAATACTGCTCAACATTTTGAGAAGTGACAAGTTTTGAGGACACACAAAATGACTGATTCTTAAAATAATAACCCAAGATTCCCAGGTCTCATCTAAAAATCTAGATCTAGGGGAAAAAATCACAGAAGTTTAACGCTGGTTCACATTTTGTTAACGATATATTACATTTGTTTTCCAGACAACCAACCGTTGCATAGTATTTTCGTGAACGTTGACCTATAAGATTGATTAGTTAAACTCATACTAAACACTACGTAGTCCCCTCTTACGACATGTATTGCAGGTCACTGTTCTCCCTTTTTTGGTTCCCATTTCGGACCCTGACTACAGAAGGGGGTGTATTACTGTTTTTTCTTTAAAAGTATATTGATAATGACGCGTGTAATTCACTTGATTTGCACTTTTATAATTTTTTTTTTTTGCTGCCAGAAGCATCCTACTTGTATCTGTGTGGCATAATTCCACATATTGTCTTCCGTCTCAGAACAGTTGTCTCAGCAATCACGGTGTCATTATATACACAATATGGTTGACCACTTCTGTGTGTATCATGGTTGACCACTTCTGTGTGTATCATGGTTGACCACTGCTGTGTGTATCATAGTATCATGGTTGACCACTTCTGTGTGTATCAATATTTATGCCAAATAAATCAACGATTAACATTAAATGACTACGTATAGAAATATCCCGCCGAAGACGGATGTGTCGGGCCATTGGCGCAAATTAAACGGCGACACAACGCATTTCCATTCTCTGGACTACATCCTGCTGGAACTCTAGAATGGATCTGCTACTAGAGAGATCCAGCAGGAGTTTGAGAATGAACGCTGAAGAAGAAGAAGAAGAAGTATAGAAATATTATTCTCTAGCCCCAAAACGTAGTAGTCACAGAAAGTAAAGAGAAAGGCCTCCTCCTAATTATCAAGAAAACAGAAGTAATGGTTATTTCAAAGAAAGAAAATAACACACATTGCAAGATCAAAGTGAATGATATAGTATTAAAACAGGTCCACCAATTTAAATATTTAAGTACAATAATTACAGCAGATGGAAGAAGTTCAACAGAAATAAGAAGCAGAATAGGACAGACAAAAACAACATTCAGAAAAATGAAAAATATACTGTGTAATATGACCTTGTCATTAGAGGTGAGAAAGAGAGTTCTGCAGTGCTATATAACTCCTATTCTAACATATGGGCGCGAGTCTTGGACAATACACAAACTGGAAAGTGGGAAATTAGAGGCAACAGAGATGTGGTTCCACAGAAGAATGCTGAGAATACCATGGACTGCCAGAAAATCTAATGTAGTGGTGTTGAAAGAGTCAAATGCGAAACGGAACCTAATCAACAATATAAGAAAAGGGTAATCTTCTTATTTTGGCCACTTCATGAGACAGGCAGGTTTAGAGAACATAGTCACACCAGGCAAAATTGAAGGCAACAGAGACAGAGGGCGACAACGTGAAAAAAATATTAGACAATTTGACAACCCGGCACTGCAAGGAAACAACAAAGACCTTGATACATAATACTGTGGACAGAGAGCTGTGGAGAGTCATGACCGCCTACGCCAGCCGGCATGGCACCTGATGATGATGATGAGCTCCAAAACTGCTAAAAATGCAAAGTATTCCAACGGATCATTTCAGAGGTATGACCTTTCGCAAATCAGAGCTTTTCATTTACATTTTGTGTATATATTGTGTCTCCTGCCACTGAAAACTCTGAAACTTCAAGTGTCAGACTCTATGATTAACCAGTTATAAGACCATACATTTCTAGTCTGCTGTTTTAGAGTCGATGGCCCAGTGGTTAGCGCGCGAGTTCTCAAATAAACTGGTCTAATTTCAATTTTCCAGTTTAACATGGAAAATAACATTGACACAACAAACAAACAGAGGTAAACCCGCTCTAAGAAAATGAGTACCATATCTTCTGGTAAAATAAAGTTGGTTAGAGGTAATGTTGATCAGATAATTCCAAAATATACCATTAGTCTGTGAAACAATGCGACGACCAACACCGCATTACTTATATATTTCAGCGTCGTGATAAGGTATTGTTACATTTTTGTTTAATTTTAGTGCACACATCATCCATCTTACAGTTATCGTACCACGCTAAGCCATGGGGGGAAGCTGAGAGTTAGCTGCTACACCATCCCAGCTTGAAGTACAATGGGAAAAGGTGGACCTCAACCAGCCCATCAGACACGTCCAGGTGATCTTCAGATAGAGGCAATTGCAATGGATCTTGAAGATCCAGAGGTATGGTAGTTACTTTTGGAAAATTTCGTTTTACATTTATGTTTTCTGCAATATTGTTTATATTCACGACAATACCAGTATTGTTATTTGTAATGCAAAAATTGGTATGTTGCTATTTGTAATGTAAATAATGGTAGGTTGCTATTAATAATTGTGTCCCCATCAAGGCCAGCACCGTGCAGTGGTGATGGGGCTTAGTTCAGCCATCAGGGGCTGGAAACTAAGACTGGTCGGGCAGTCTCATTCGAGCAGGACCATAGTCCTGCCCAAGTAAGCAGAGTGCTGAAGACGGAGGCATCCAGCCAAAAGGCGCACAGATAATCAGGATGCCACGCACAAAACACAATGGAAACATGTCTGTATCTATAAAAAGTTATGGTGCCTGCCCTGTGGCGGACGTTCAGGCAGGGACGATGCCGGGCCCTATACCTCGAAAGGGCCCAACCTCAGTTACTGAAAGTCCTTCTCAATTGCCTCGAGGAGCCAGGAGGCAAGGGAATAGAGCTACTGGCCAAACAAACTTTAAGCGACCAATAAAAATAATGCACTGGAATGCTGAGGGTGTCAACAGTAAAAGAGACGGATATAGCAAAAAATTGGAACTTGAAAATGTCCTCAGTGAAGAACAAGTTAATATATGCTATATCAAAGAAACACACATCAGCAGCGACATAGCCTTCAAAATCAGAGGCTA
Organism: Meghimatium bilineatum; assembly: GCA_034231615.1. Lineage (NCBI taxonomy): Eukaryota > Metazoa > Mollusca > Gastropoda > Stylommatophora > Philomycidae > Meghimatium > Meghimatium bilineatum. The sequence continues at coordinate 56,403,195 of CM067311.1, read as the reverse complement.
CCAGTGCTACCGATCTGACCGAAAGGACAGGCGAAAGGGAGTAATTCTGACACTTGTTAAAAACAATATCAGCGCATGTCAACTGGAAGTATATATGGAAGGGGCAGAATACCAGATGCTCCACCTAAAAACAGACAGTGCAGAATTTCATCTCCTGAACTACTACTGCCCAAATGATAAACCATTGGCACTAGACACAATTCCAGATAAAGAGAGACTTATGGTGTGTGGTGACTTCAACAGCCACTCTCAGAGCTGGGGCTACGATCATATCGAGAAGAGAGGTGAGGAACTTGAGAGCTGGCAGGATGAAAATAATCTCATCCTTATTAACCAGCCAGGTGACTCACCAACCTTCTACTCGAGAGCATGGCACACTCTGGCATTCCACTCACCAGGCCTGGAATGGAACATCACACGTGTCGTTGGAAAGCAGCTTGGGGGTAGTGACCACAGACCAGTATTTCTGGAAATCCACAATGAATTTACCAAGGACAGCAGCACGCTCACTAGGTGGAACTATAAAAGGGCAGACTGGAAAATGTACCAGCATTTAACCAGTGTTCTAGCTAAGGACATGAACTTGGACAAAGACATCAATAGAGCAGTGAGTGAATTTAATAGATGTATACTACATGCTGCTAGTAAAACCATACCCAGGGGGGCACGCAAAAACTACAAACCCTACTGGAGTGATGAACTTGAAAAGCTGCAAAATGAGATGGAAACATCTAGACAGCAGGCTGAGAACAGACCTAGCCAAGAACATCACAACAAATATCAGCAAACAAAGGCTAAATTTCAAAGAGCCAAGTTACAAGCCAGACGGAGCAGCTGGAAAGAAAAAACAGAGTCGCTGAACCTAGAAAGAGATACTAGGAAATTATGGAAACTTGTAAAACAACTAAATGATGAAAGTACAGGGAGAAATACCAGGATCACACTTTATAAAGATAGAAACATTTTAACAGGTAAACATGCAGCTGATTACTTTGCAGATTCCTTTGCAGAAGACAATAACATCAAAGTCAGCCCAGACAAACAACAGGAGGTTCGAGAGAACCAGCAAAACATTGGACAAGGCGAACCTATACCCGAAGTCATGGAGGCACCAATCACATTGAGAACTGGAGCATGCAATATCCAAATTGAAAATGAAAAAGTCCCCTGGAGCTGATGGAGTGTCCAATGAAATGATTAGAAACCTGGCAATTGCAGCAAGAGCAAAGCTACTGCAGATCTTTAACACAAGCTGGTCCACGGGTAATGTACCACAGGCGTGGAGAGAAGCAATAATTATACCACTCCTCAAATCAGGAAAAGATGGCAACACAGTCTCCACTACAGGCCCATCAGTCTCACAAGCTGTCTATGCAAAACAATGGAACGCATTATCAATCTTAGGATGCAGTGGTACCTCGAAAGTGAAAACCTTCTGGTATCGCAGCAAGCAGGTTTCAGACAGTGCTACTCTACTGAAGATCAGGCAACCTACCTCTCCCAAGAGATTGAGGATGCCTTCCAAGATAAGAAACTGGTACTAGCAGCATGGATAGACGTCAGAAAAGCATTTGATAAGGTCTGGAAAGAAGGGCTCCTAAAGAAATTGCGAAATTGCAGGGTTAGCTCAAGAATGTACAAATGGGTAAAAGCATACCTGCATAATAGAAGAGCCAGGGTACAATTAGATGGTCGCAAGAGCAAGAAAGTTCTACTGCGTCATGGAGTCCCCCAGGGAGGAGTCTTTCACCCACACTTTTCTTGGTTTACATCAATGACCTAGTTGCTGAACTACCACATATGATCAAAGTGGAAATGTATGCTGACGACCTGGTGATCTGGTGCACGGAAGAACATGCAACAGTGGCCACTAAACAAATACAAAGAGCTATCGATGCCCTAACCTTATGGGCTAATATATGGTGCGTCAGCATTAACACAGATAAGTGCAGCACTACACTCTTTACCCTCTCACCAAAACAAAAAGCCGGTCATATCAAAATAGATAGAGAGCTCTTGAAAGAAGAAAAACAACCCACATTCCTTGGAGTTACTTCTGATGATAAACTGACATGGAAGCAGCACATAAACAAAGCAACAACAAAAGCCAGGAGGAAGTTAGCTATCCTGAGAAAACTAAGTGGAACCACATGGGGAGCCAGTGGAAATATACTCAGTAAAGTTTACCAGCAAGGCATAAGACCACACCTGGAATATGGTTCAGCTGCGTGGTGTCCTGCATCAAACACCACATTACAAGATCTAGATAAAGTGCGAAACCAGGCACTTAGAATAATGTTGGGAGCAATGAAATCATCACCCATAGCAGAGATGCAGAAAATGGGAAGATTGCAAACACTTGGCGAACGCAGAGACACAAAAGTACTAATTCAGGCAGAAAAGTTTCAGTGTATGCCAAGTCATCCAATGAAGGAAAGATTCCAAAATCTAGCAATGGGACGACTGAAAAGAATCAGCTTTATCCATCAAGCTAAACGACTCCGCAGACAACTTACAGACCTACCTGAAGTTGACAGCCCCTTAAGGCCTGTACCAGAACAAACCCCGTGGAGTGAAAGACATGGAATGCCAATATACATTCAGACCGATGTGAAAGGAATACTAATCGAGGACGAACAGAACAGTGTACAGCGAAGGACAGTCACCCTCAGTTTCCTGGATGAGGAATATCCACAAGATATATGAGTCAGAGTATACACATATGGGTCAACACAGAATGCCGTGAGTAATGGAGGTGCAGGTGTATATATAGAATATCCACACAAGCCTAGAGATACAATCAGAACACCGACAGGAAAATTCTGCAATAATTATGATGCAGAAATCCAGGCAATTAGTGTGGCAGCTAAAAAACTGCTGAACTCCAACTCTGGCCTACAGCCTGTGGTATTCCTGACAGATGCAAGGTCAGTGCTTCAAGCTCTCCAGTCTGAAAAACTAACAGACTTGAAAAAAACTACTAAGCGAATTGTCTTACCAGTATAGGGTAACCATGCAGTGGATACCCTCTCACTGTGGAATACCAGTTAATGAAAAAGCAGACCAACTGGCTAAGGAAGGTGCTGCCGAAGACCAACCAGATATACCAATCACCTAACATCAGAAAAAACAGATTATCAAGGCAATAAGAAAGCCACAAACACCAACACAAGATGACTATCATATTATGAACAGACCAGAACAAGTTAAAATTCTACGTCTCAGAACAGGACACAACCGACTCCGCAGTCACATGTATACAAAGTTCAAGATTGGCAACACAGCCATGTGTACATGTGGACAGGCAGCACAGAGTGCCAAACATATACTTCAAGAGTGTTCTGAGCATGAAACGCTGAGGCAGACATATTGGCCAGAGGAAACAACACTGGAATCAAAACTCTATGGGACACTGTATGAACTACAAAAGACAGTGAGTTTTATTAAGGAGACAGAATTACAGATATAGACATGTTTCAAGTGAACAAAAGAAGAAGAAGAATAATAATTGTGTTTGTAATTATATAAATCTTATGCCCGTGTGTTGCAAAGCCAGACATGCGAGCAAAGAATTGTCATACTGTTACCTGCAGTGCATGTCGTAAGAGGAGACTAAGAAGGTATTTGTAGTGAAATTGGTGCGGCGTCTCATAGGGGATAAAGCGATATCGAAGCCAGATGCATCAGAAAGAAAGATGCAGATACAGGAAGCAAAGCTGTAAACTAGCACACAACATATTACATTCTCCTGACTACATCCTGCTATGCAGCAAGAGTTCTCCTGACTACATCCTGCTATGCTGCAGTAGTTTTCCTGATTACATCTTGCTATGCTGCAGTTCTCCTGATTATATCCTGCTATGCTGCAGGAGTTCTCCTGACTACATCCTGCTATGTTGCAGGAGTTCTCCTGACGACATCCTGCTGCTGCAGGAGTTCTCCTGACTACATCCTGCTATGCTAAAGGAGTTTGAGAACGAAGGCAGAAGAAGATATAAATAGTAATGTATTGGTTGTTATCACTATTCATGCTTGTAATAATGTTTCTCTTACTACAGCTTTCACTACAGCTGTGTTTATTGTTTCTGTCCATGTCAATACAAATATTGGCGTCTAAAATAATGATTAAATTTACATTGTAATTGCCTTTGGCAGTGCAATACTGGTTTTGTTCACGTCATTGTCAATATAGTTATCTGCAATGTTTATTGTAATGTCATTCGCGCATCAAGTTTCGTTTTTCATAAATATTTATGTTTTCGTCCGTTCTCTCTTTTGGCAGGACAATGTTCATACTGGATTTTCAGTATGATGCAGTCCAGAGCACACACATGTGTTGTGTCATTGGTATAATTGCGTCTATGGTCTGATACATCCGACGTCAGTGTTGATAACCAATATGTTCAGTGTTTCTACCACTTCCACTAAGAGGAGCGTCTGTCACAATATCGCTAGTAGGGTAGGCCAGCCACATGAGAGAACTGTTTCGCGCACTTACACGCTGGTCGTCAAGCTCAAAACTAACCACAGTCAAGGATGTTTGTCTTTACTGCCATTGTCTTGCGTCGCTATCGACATAACCACCGACGCCCATATCATTTAAAAGTGTGTGCGTCTCAATTAACCCTATATATTGCCAAATAGGTTTATATTTGTCCTACTGGATTTATGTCAAGTAGTTTTTTTTGTTTGATATTATTTAGATTTTTCTTTTTTTATCATAATTGCTCTGTCATGTTTTAAAATTTCACTCTCGCCTCTGTTCTTGCCGTATTTGTCTTTTGTCTCTTTTTTCTTTCTCTCATTTTATTTCCATTATCATCTTCTTTTGCTCCTCTCCTACATTATGATTCTCTGTTTGTAATATTCATTTCATATTGCTTGTTTTTGTTCTCATGAAGACTTTTTAGTCGAAACGTGATTCGTTTTTTTGTATGCTGTTAATGTGTTTTGTACTTTGCTGCAACACTCCTTACTCTGAACGAGGAGGTCGCCAGAGGTGTGTCCTAATACCCTCTGCTTTTTATAACATATCGACCACATCTGTAAACTAACAAGTACCAACGAAGAAGATAACATAAAAGACAAATTGAACGAACTACTCTTTGCAGACGACCAAGTACTAATAGCGACATCAGAAGAACAATTGCAAGAACATATGAACAGACTCACACAACATGTCAAAAATTCAACATGAAGATCAATATTGAAAAGACTGAAATAATGGCAATAGCAAAGAAATAAAGAAATACCACTATCTCCATCGATGATAAACACATACAACAGGTAAATGAGTTTACTTACTTAGGAAGCATTATATCGAGTGAAGGGAAAACCAGTAAAGAGATACAAAACAGATGCAACAAAACATAACAGATTCTAGGACAGATGACACGTATTTTCAAGAACAAAAATGTAAACATAGACACTAAAGTTGCATTATACAAATCTATTATTATTCCATCACTGTTGCTACCATTGCCAAACCTGGACAATGACAGCACAAGACAAAAGAAAAATAGTGACAGCAGAAATGACATGTCTACGAAGAATACTCGGAGTGTCATTAAGAGATATAATTAGTAACGATAACACCAGACAGATAACCAAAACTATACCATTATTGGTACACATCAAAAGACAACAGATCAAATGGTTTTCACACGCTTCCAGACTACCGACAGATAGCATGCCACAAATGGCCATGACACATAGACATAACAGTTATAAAGCCAGAGGCAGACCATGTAAAAGATGGATCACAGAAATCAAAGAAGCCACAGGAAGAAACTTACAAACAGCGCACAAGAAGGCCATCTCCAGAGAACTCTTTTACCCCTGACGCCGCAAGGCAAACAAGGGCCACATCGTACAGATAGATAGACGTCTTACGTATATCTGTTGTTTTTCCGCCCACCATTACTCTGTGTTGCACCAGTCCTCACATCTTTAGTACGTTAGGTGGCTCCCTACCACTGAGGATTTATCCTTTTATATTTGTCAACTAGATTAATATATTGCCTGCTGTGTATACACGTGTCAATTCAGTAAACATGATGCTATTCTGTTTGACATTTGCCAATAAAGTCTATATTTTACAGGTTCGGTTCATATGCCTATTTGTTACTTTTGCTTATAAGTTTATTACTAATGAAATTTACATAATTTATATTGGTAAAAAAAGTGTGCTTTTGTTAATGAAATTTATATGATAATATTTGATAGTGAAGACAAGTTCATAGTAGATACGTCCTTAGTAAATGAGATGGGGCACGGAATAAGGAATTACTGAAGAAACGGTCATTTGCCTATGAGCGCGGTATCTTTGTTGATAGTGAGCTCGCCTACTATCACTGGGTTCAGCATTCCAGGTTTCGAAACCACTTCCGGCCACACAACAACAATCCTAGTCGTGATTTCTCGCCTGACATGACTGCTCCTCCAGTCGACTCAGCTGTAAATGGATACCTGACGCATAAATTAGGGAAGGTAAAGACAGCAAGGCAGGAAACCCACCTTACAGTTGTTGTGGTTTAGTGCATGAAGAATTATCTTCATACCCGTCGGCAGGTTGCTGTAATAGGACATACCTTTATCATTACCACAATCTCTAATCTTCGGGTTTTACCGTGTATAATTCTTATTTGTTTCATACAACGTACCACTGTTTTCTATTAACGCTTTTCATGCAGGCCAACCGTCTGGGAAATTTGTTGCTGCCAGTTCCTCAATTGATGAGCAATGAAACATTTTCAAGGGAGGAGATCATCTGCGATGAAGACGATGGCGATATTTCAGAACAAAGAGACGTAGATTACGAGGAGAAGATAGAGGAATTTGGTAGCACCTCTGATGGAGCAGGCACAAACATGGCTGAAAATATTAGCAACAACGCCAAGAAATCACTTATGGTAAGTGAATGTCCATATTCATTTTTTTTTCTGTAAAGAATTTAGACACACCTTCTGTGTCGGTAAATCTATACATTCCTCATTGCTATAATGATGACCAAATATGTTATGACAGATGTGAAATACACTTTGTGGATGTCCATACATTACGTCAACAATTAGAAGTGAGGTGGTAGGGGTCGTGAAAAGTTTTACAGCTGTTGATAAGGCGGGGGGGGGGGGGGGTAATGACAAAAGTTTATGTTAACATTTTAACTGTTTGAATTTTAAATGATTTTCTTAAAACATGTATTCTTCGCCTCCTCTTAAACTCTAGCATTATTCCTTCTCTTGCGATGTGCACTCGTTGCATAACATTTGTGGTCTTCTTCTTCTTCGTTCGTTCTCAAACTCCTGCAAATTAGCAGGATGTAGTCCGGAGAACGGAATTCGTTGTGTCATGGTTTACATCATTGCTGCTATATCTGCGCCTTTCGGCCTGACACATCCGACTTCAGCATGGCTTTGGGTCACTGACCCTATATGGGATGGGACAGCCAACTCCATCCCATAACCTCCTTAATCGCCTTTTACGACATGCGTGGAAGGTAAACAGTGTTGCTATTCTTTGCTCTCCTTTCGGGCCCCGGAAACACACGGGCGAAATTTATGGTAAAATAAGTCATTTTGTTTCTCTTTCTGAAATGACATAATTTCCTTGACGACACAAAAACAGTGCGCACCACAACAAATTCGAAATGAATCTGTGCATACTATGCTATTTCTCTCACATTTCGTTACTGGCGAATTACGGAAGGGCACGCGCTCCAAACAAGAACCAATCAATGTGTTATGCTATACTAGATTACTGTACGAGGATCGCGTCTATGTGTCGCATCATTTACATACTCTCCGTATAAACAAATACTACTTTATGGAAACGCTAAAATATCTAAATAGTTGAAGCTCTTGGTAAACAGAAAAACAAATGAACAAGTATACAATTTTGTTTTTGTATACGTTCGTTCATAAACTCCTGCAGATTAATAGGGCGTACTTCGGAGAAACCGAATCCGTTGTGACATGACTTGCATCAATATTAATTTGCTGCAATATCTGCGCCTTTGGCTAACTAACACCCATTTAGCCACATACTCATTCACACACTCAATCACGCACATACACATTCACCTCCTAAACAATCATTCAACATCCCACCGAAGACGGATGTATCGGGCCATTGGCATAAATAAAACGGCGACACAACGCATTTACATTTTCTGAGCTACATCTTGCTGGAAATCTAGTAGGCCCATTGTCCTGCTACAAGAGAGGTCCAGTGAGAGATTGAGAATGAATGCTAAAGCAGAAGATATGAAACATCTGACTTCATCATAATTTCTGAGTCACTGTGATTCTCTATGGAATGGGGACGCCTGCTTCGCACAATATATATTTACAAAATATTGTCTATCCCCAGGTGAATGATAGTTGATCGTATTCACACTTGCTGTTAAACGTAAGGGGGGGGGGTGTAGGAGCTTAAGCTGTCGTTCCAAGGCTAGATGTGTCGCCGTGGTTGCATTTAGCCCATGTTTTTTCAAGGCCGTTTTCATGATTTCTATCCACCGTTTTCTTGGTCTACCTTTGGCTTTACGCCCGGATATTATTTTGTTATAATATCTTATTGGTATCTGGTTCGTGTTCATTCTTATAAGGTGATCGAACCATATTTTTTGCTGTCTTTCAATATGTTCAATACATGATTTTATATCAACTCTTTTCCTAATTTCTTCGTTTCTTATTTTATCTAGTTTGGTAACATTTGTAGCTTTTCTCAGACATTTCATCTCACAAAATATATTTGCCAGATATTTTTGCAAAAATTGTTTCAAGGACAACATATACAGTTTGATTTCACAAGTAAAGCGATACAGCTATAAAAAAATAACCTCCTAGTTATATGTAGATAGAACATAAAATTACAACAAGACTACAAATCAGTAATACATCTGTCCTTCTTACGAAAATTTACTGCTAAATGTATATATATCATTAAAAAAATCAGAGAAGATACAAGTTAGGTATGTGTCACATTAATGCAAACACTAAAGTAATGATTAGATTGCCAGACAACCAACAGACAGCATGCAATAGATGGCAATGACATACAGACATCTCGGTTATAAAGCCAGAGGTAGACCATGAAAAAGATGGATCACAGAAATCAATAAGGCCACGGGAACATGCTTATAAACAGCACATAAGAAGGCCGTCTCTAGAGAACTCTTCTACATCTGATTCTTCAAGGAAAATAAGGGTCATTGAGTATAGATTTTATATATGTATATATATATATATATATATATATATATATATAGATAGATAGATAGATAGATATATATATATAGATATATAGATAGATAGATAGACTAAAGTAATTATTGTGGATACGTAAATATGTCACAAATACCTACCATTACTACTAAAATGTAATTAAAAACAATTATTAAAACAATTAACACCCCCCCCCCCAATCTCATGAAAATGATATCGACAACTTTGAAAGATGTAATTGGTTTTGTTGTCAGTTTTCAGATATAGACATGTACGATGAGGATATATTATACAAGGAAATAAATTATTGTGATACTGAAAGGTGAGGCTAATATTTTCATTTCGTTTTAGTAGAATTATATTCAGACATAGATAGATACAAAGCCAGGGGCAGAACATGCGAAAGATAGAATACAGATATACGTGTCAACGAAAACAAGCATATATGAAGCTCACAAAAATGCCGTCTCCAGATAACTCTTCTAATCTTGACGTTGCAAGACATAATGGGGTTTAAAGCGAAAGGGAAGATATTATTTCATAGTTCAGAAGTTTATAAAATTATACCTGCACTCACCGGAAAACATTAAGTAACACAAGAAGATTATAAAATTATAACCGCACTCACCGGAAAACAGTAAGTAACGCGAGAAGATTATAAAATTATAACTGCACTCACCGGAAAACAGTAAGTAACGCGAGAAGATTATAAAATTATAACCGCACTCACCGGAAAACTGTAAGTAACGAAAGAAGTTGTTTATGTTGAAACATAAAATTGTGCTTTTATAAACAGTGTTTTCTTACTTAATTACGATATTGTAGAAGATCAGTAAAACAATACCGACATTGTTTCATTTATATTTTTTTTTCTGTTGTTAAAATGTCTGAGTTTCGGCTATTAATATTATTTTACTTTTATATTTATCGCCTGTTCTCTGTATTATTTTATTTGTTTAGAAAGATCTTATGGTTGAAACGTTAATATAGTCTGTTGTGCACACTGTAATCTATATATTTAGTGTCCTCTAGTATGATAGTATGTGAACTGTGTAACACACTATTGTGTGCTCTGCAGAACCATTACTTGTTATATAATTTTATCACAATCTCATTTATTATCATCGCCCCTGCCGTGACGATACGTTCCAGGAATGTCGTTCGTCCATCACAGGTGATGACGACCATTTTTTACATCCATTTTATGACATTCAGCAAGAGGTATGACCTTTGTCTATGAGTTTGTGGGTGACGAATAAACCCTATAGTGACCGTGAAGTTTTTTAAACATAATTTGGGCATAGAATTACCACTTTTGTTTGTGTTTGAACCATTACTTGTTATATAGTTTGAATCCGTGCTCTTATTTTCTTTCCTTTCTTCATCCGCACTATTATACTTTACTTTCTACTTTCCAGAATACTTTACTTTCTACTTTCCAGAATACTTTACTTTCTACTTTCCAGAATACTTTACTTTCTACTTTCCAGAATACTTTACTTTCTACTTTCCAGAATACTTTACTTTCTACTTTCCAGAATACTTTACTTTCTACTTTCCAGAATACTTTACTTTCTACTTTCCAGAATACTTTACTTTCTAGCTAATGAAATGTATTGAATGTAAAAATGACGCACTGATGATTTGAATTTAAGTGAGGATGATGTGTTTAAATCGTCGACCTCACTATCTGCTTTTGAGACTAATGGCAACATGAATCTAGACGAATGGAAATGAAATTCACTGCATCGAATGGCCATAGTTACGTGTCTCACCATGCTATATGCGGTCCACACCACGTTGCTGGAAATTGCGCGCATAATCGATACCCGTTAGCGTTTCGTGCCTCATACACGTAATCCGGCGAAGTTCAGACTTTACGTATATGTTTTGACAAGTCTTTACATGCTTTCAAAGACAATATCAGTATGATGTTACCATCTATATCCTGACAACAGACTGTCAGTCGAGCGTGAAGTCTGAACAGGCCTCAAGCTGGCCACTGGTGAGAGTGTTCACATAATACGTAACTACATGGATACTACTACACAGGGATACATAATTTCAGAATTAAAACTTGCATCTATAACCCCCCCCCCCCACTCAAAAACAAACATGCTTTTGAGACTACGAACCTTGCTGTCAGAAACATCATGGGTTACCAAGAATTACCAGAGTACAGTTAAAGTGATTATTTCATCCCATCTTTCATACGTGATAGTTAGTTATGCTGAAACTAGCACAGATAGCAAGATAATAGTAAAGAGACAATAAGAACTTTCTTTTTATTGCAGGAATTGGACGCTGACAGAAGATGAAGATAATACAAGATTCATAAGGAGATACGATAATCTCTTGAACAAAACTCAGAACAACAAGTACTTGAGAAGTATTCAAGAGGAAGATGAGGAAAGCAAAGAAAATAAGAGCACGGATTCAAAATGTAGGAACGATTCTGAAATTCGCCCTAAAGAAGAAATTAGCAGAGAAATAGCACACATACAGTATACTAGCGATATGAAACATACATGTGATACAAGGCAAGATTGCGGCAGGGATGGTGTTTCTCAACTCATAGTTGACAGAGATTCTGGAAGTGGTTGTCAAGGAGCAAAGAGCGATTATGTAAGAGGACACACTTTGGAAAATGCTGACAACAGATCTGATGTTAAGACTGGAATTGCGGAAATCAACCATGTGAGTTGGTGAGTAACATATCATAGCAAAAGATACGTAAGTGACAGAACGATAGGCTTAACATAGGCTTAAGGAGGTGAATAGGCAACTGAAACTGATAAGATATTAGATGGTTGCTGATCCAGCGGTCCATGGGCTCATGCCCTTTGACCCAAAGATATTAGATGAACGCAGTGAGTAGATAACTGAATCTGGTAAGATGTTAGATAAAATAAAGGCGAGTAGAAAGTTCAGGCTGATAGGATGTTAGATAAAATAAAAGAGAATAGAAAGCACAGGCTGATAAGATGTTAGATAACAAAAATTAGTAGATAACTGAAGCTGGTTATCTTCATCATCATCATGTGACATATTCTTTGCAGAACGTGGTCTTCCTTATGGATTCTCTGAACACTCGGCAGTTCTGGACGAATTGACCTGCCGCAGGTAGATACGTGTTTAAACAGTCTTATATATCACTGTAACATCGTCGTAGTGGGCGCCCTCTTCCCCTGGAAGCTGTAATAAATTCGATAAATAAAAGTGAATAGATAGCTACGGCTGGTAAGATATTAAATTAAAATATTGGGTATACATACCGCTGAGGCTGTTAAGATGTTAAATTACAACTGTACATAGAAAGCTCAGGCAGATAACATATTAGATTACAAAAATGTCAGTAGATAGTGGAGGCTGGTAAGATAATAGATACACAATTTTTTAGTAAATAACTGAGGATCGTAAACTATATTAAAAAAGGTGAGTAGATATGTGAGGCTGGTAAGGGATAGCACAGTCTACTCCACCTCACAACCTTGTTAGTCGCCTCTGATGACATGTATTGAAGGTTAACATTGTTGCTTATTCTATTGCCATCACTCTCAAACTCCTGCAGATTAACAGAGTCCGGAGAAAGCAATGCTTTGTGTCATCGCTTTGCTGTGATATCTGTGTCGTTTCACTTAGGCCATCCAAATTTCCATAACTTCCTTAGTCTCTTCTTACAACACTCATGGAAGTTAAACAGTGACTCTTTTCTGTGCTCCTCCTCAAGGTCTGGCAAAACGCGGGCTTGACGACTTCAATAATTTATTGATTATTTGACTGAAGGATTGACTTTAATTCAATGTCTGACTAACTTTGTGACTATATATATCAAGTGGCATATTCTTTCCAGAACATTGTCTTTGTCGTGGATACTCTGGGCGCCTCTCTGTTCCGGGCAAGCAGGCCTGCATTGACCAGAGACATGTGCATACATTCTTCGTTGTTGATTGGTCTTCTTCTTCTCCTCCTTACATTGTGAATAGCTAATTGATTTACTAAGTCTATGAATGACTGAATAAATATGAACTGCTGACTGAATGAATGTGAATTATTGACTGAATGAATGTGAATTATTGATTGAATTAATGCGAATTGTTGACTGAATTAATGTTAATTATTCATTGAATGAATGTGAATTGTTGACTGAATGAATGTGATTGTTGACTGAACAAATATGAATTTTTGACTGAATGAATGTGAATTGTTGACTGAATGAATGTGAATTATTTACTGCATGAATGTGAATTATTGACTGAATGAATGTGAATTGTTCACTGAATGAATGTGAATTGTTGACTGAATGAATGTGAATTATTGACTGAATGAATGTGAATTGTTGACTGAATGAATGTGAACTGTTGAATGAATAACTGAATTTGTTTCATTAACATCTTAGCTGTCAGACGGAATGACTCAATATTTGGCTGAATGAGTTGCCTCTGACTCGTCGGTTGACTCACCCTCTCGGTTTTATCTAAACATGTGTCTCTGACTGTTAGACTGGTCTATGTCCAACTACGATTTGCGCACTCACTCACTCACTCACTCACTCACTCACTCACTCACTCACTCACTCACTCACTCACTCACTCACTCACTCACTCACTCACTCACTCACTCACTCACTCACTCACTCACTCACTCACTCACTCACTCACTCACTCACCCACTCACTCACTCACTTACTCACTCACCCACTCACTCACTCAATCCACCCACTCACTCACTCACTCCATTGACTCACTCACTCACTCACTCACTCACCGACCCATTCAATTCTTCACCCACTCACTCACTCATTCCTCACTCACTCGCTCACTCACTCACTCATTCACTGACACACTGACTGGCTGACTGACTGGCTGGCTCACTCACTCACTCACTCACTCACTCACTCACTCACTCACTCACTCACTCACTCACTCACTCACTCACTCACTCACTCACTCACTCACTCTTTTCCTCTCACATTTACTCATCACACTCTCTCATTCATTCTCTCATTCACTTAATTAATCAACAAATAAACAAATGAAAAATTAATCAATGTATCATCAGATTAAAATCTTACAAAAACATTCTTACATCACTACAGCCTTAGTCCAGAAAACAACGAGCTTTCAGAAGATCACCTGACCCTCAATGAGATGGAATATAGTACAATGGAAGATTTAAGTTCATTTCCAGCAACAGAATCCAGCTGCTGGAGTGCAGGAGATGTGGACGAATCAGTCGATATCAACAACTCTCTGGGAGAACATGAGACAGTAACATCGACACAACACATGTACATGGTAAGTGTGGTCGAGATGTTCGAGTACAATTTAAAATTTGCCATGATTGTATGCAAAGAAAATGTTAGACAAAGGCTGTACTGTCTCCAAATACTTGGATCTGTTGGAATTGTTATTTGAAATGATTCCCAGAAGTCCGGTGGACTATGAAAAGTAATTCGTACTCTTTCGGACTTTGGGATTTATCCCATGTAGCTATCATTAGGTGAATTTAATCTATTGACAGTAGAAGCAAAGGTTGACGGAGACGTTGCTGGACAAGAGATATTCATGAATGCATGCGTATGTCAGTAGAAGAAGAGGCGAGACAACTTGCCAGAGACCGGGGGATTTTAGGAGATTCGTAAGGAAGACTATGTTCTTTAAATAATACGTCACATGACACAATCAGTGCCTTTATGTGTTATATTATGTACGATAAAGATCTTATGATCGAAACTTCGATTTTTACATGCTATGGTGTGTTACCAGTGATTAGAAAACATAATCACATATTTCCACGTTTCGCTTGTCGGATTAAAGTTTTTCTGCAATTATGATATATTATTGGATCTGGGATTGTGACATTCTTTCTAACGATACATCTATAAGTTAAGATGAGAACCACTGCGATAGAAGTTATTCGATCTGTTTTTCTCATATTCGTTCCGGTAATTATTTAAGAAAGGTATTTGTTCAAGTTCCGTAGCAGCTACTCTTCAGGGAACCCACATATAATCATGGATACTTGATTCGCGCAATTAGGGAAGGTAAGGTATTATTATGGAGATTGGTCATCCAATACTTATAAGACATCAACGACTAAGTAATGGAATATAGAACATGCCAAGAAATGGAGTGTAGAATATACCAAGAAATGGAATGTAGAATATACCTAGAAATGAAATGTAGAATATACCAAGAAATGGAGTGTAGAATATACCAAGAAATGGAGTGTAGAATATACCAAGAAATGGAGTGTAGAATATACCAAGAAATGGAGTGTAGAATATACCAAGAAATAGAATGTAGAATATACCTAGAAATGAAATGTATAATATACCAAGAAACACTCTATTAAAAAAAATTTATGAAACTACACACACACCCGAACCATCTTATGGAATATGAAATGTATATCATAGGTTATAAGGCTACCCATAGATGATGTTCTAACAGTTGAAGGTAATAGCTGCTGCCTAACTTGGGCAGAGGTTACGTTACTTTTCTTTTGTACCAGGGATTAGTGGTGGCAGTGGTGGAATATGCGTTGGCAATTCTGACGCTCAGCCAGACTCAGTGGGACGACTGGACAAAATATACGAGTGGAGCTATGCTGTTCTGGGATGCACAAGAGAAAAATTGGTACGGGTTATTCGATACTTGCTCAACTGTCCAACGGTGGAACATAGAATATAGTATTGCCGTGCAAGGAAGTAGCTTCAAACAAATGCGGATAAAGAGCATCTTTTGCATCCCGAAATGCTTAAAGTCAAAGGTTGTAGTAGACTGAAGAGAGGGAAATCGTGGATGGGTCAGACAGATGATACCATACAAAGTGTGTGTGGGTTGCAGGAGGCAGCTGCAGGAACGGAATAGATACGCCGTCCCATGGATTGGAAAACGTCTTTCAGAGTTATGGTAACACTTGAAAGGGTAAGCAGGGAATGGGGGCAAGTGACTGCGGAGACTGAGGTGCAGTTGGTCAATGAGAACTCTGGTAAAAGGGATGCCATTTTATACACAGATGGATCGATGGTTAGACATGTTCGTAGTGCGTAGGCCTTTACAGCTCAATTTGCAGGGAAATGTGCTAAGGAAGAGAGCGGAGCTTTTGCTGTGAATACGAGTAGTATGACTATGGAGATCATGGCGGTGACAATGACTCATTAGAATGAGTCAGCTCACGAGGGCTGTACAGACCTGTTCCTGAGTGAATCGATGAGTATGATTATGAAAGTACAAAAGGGTCTCGTTCGTGAAAAATGGACTAATATATTGAGAAGGTCAAGGTTGAAAATTGTGACTTTTATTTTCGTGCCTGGGCATGTTGGCGTTCGGGCACCGAGAAAGCTGATTTGCTGGAGTTATGTGCTGTTGTTACACCCCGAGAAGGAGCAATGGATCGGGCAGATGTGTTGAATTCCCGATGAGAGGCAGACCGTGAAAATTAACTTGATGATGATAACTTATTCAAATGCTAGAGCTTAATGAACATGGTTTGAAATGTGGGCTCCACTGAGGGGAGCGGTATGAGGGGCGCAGAAGAATGATGGTTGATCAACATAGAACCGGAACTGTTAGAAGTGCAATGGTGGATACACTCAAGGGTAGATAAGAGCACATGTGGATGTGTCTGGAGTGCAGTGATGATGAACTAACAAAAAAACTAAACATTGTTAATAGAATAAAACACTGCAGGCGATTGGATAGAAGGAAAAACATTAAGAGGAAGATAAGACTGTTATCCCTCATCCCTAGGTCTACTACACTGCAGCAGGTTACGCACAACTGTATTGGACTCGTCAGTCATCTGATCACTCACAAAGAATCAAACATAACTTGACCGTTATCCATGCCACGCTTATCTACGCTTGCGATGGATGAACAGCGCCACCTCATTCTACCATTATCATCATGGTTATCATTATCATGATGATCATCATCCATTGCTGTATGTGCATCACAAGTAGTGATGATGACCATTATCAGATATCTGCTTTTGAAATTCAGTAATAGATATGGCTTTGATTCTGAGTTCGCAGATGACTAATAAGCCTTATTCTGGCCGTAAATGTCCTTGGACAGTTCGGGCATGGGATGGCCACTGTAGATGATTTTTGGTCTACCCTTGACTTTCTAGTTACTCTCCGCTATTGAGTTGCAGTACTTCTCATCTTTCACATATGTTTCTTCACATTTTTTTTGGTCCGTAGATGCCAGTGTAGCTCTATTTTGAACAAGTTGTTCCCATGTATCTGGGACTATTTCAAAGGCCTTAACTGAAGTCTTTCATCATTCACTATCATCATCATTATATGCTTATCCTCACACCATATAGTATAAGTTTTTGGACTACCCTAACATGAAGCACAATATATTATGGGCTAATCTCATATATATATGTATATATCCCAAAGCTTATGAGACTATCAGTACTCTATATGCAATGGTTCTGGGACTACCCTCAAACTATGTCATACTTTATGTGACTACCCTCAAACTATGTCATAGGTCACGGGACTACCCTGAAACTATGTCATACGTCATGGGATTACCCTTATACACACTTTAAAGATTTTTGAAGGTTTAGACTTTGGTGCCTTATTGAAAATTCCACATCCTAGATTCGTGCCTTGAACTGCGCGGCTAGAATATAACTGCACTGCAATACACTGCACTGAACAAAATACTTAGGTTTAATGTTAAGGCAACATACACATTATGTATGTAGAGCCTTTTGCTTCTAGCAGACGGCCATTTAGAAATAAGTAGAGGCAATCAGTTGAATATTTTCTCTGGAATGGGGACTTTACATGCCATCATATCACAGCACCGGAAGTATTTTGTTTGCGTCTTTCTCTTTTTTCTTCCATATCTTTAAACATTGTTTCTGAATAATGTTGCTCCCGCACGCAGCTTCTGCCTCCAGACATCCAGAGTTTGTGCCGTGTTTTCCAGCGTGTGAATTATATGTGGAAGTCGTTCATTGACGATTTACAGATTTCTTTATAACTCATTATTGGTCTCCCACGGCTCAATGGTCTTCAGCCAGTACTCCGCATAGTAAAACGAGTATACGAATTATAAGCATATTATATGTAACGAACGTTTCGAGAAGATTATTAAGACTATATTTCCTGTCTTTAATGCAGAAATAGTACTCGTTATTGAAGTATCATATTACATACAACTATTACTGTAAATGACAGCTCCTTGGCGAACACATCTCGGACTGCCAAGGTACCGGGTTCAAACCCGACATAAACAATTTTGCATCCAGAGTGTTCACAAAACAACTATTTAACGAGGTATGGGATCGATATATAATTAATTATTTGCCAAAGTTGGAGAATAACAAACACATGAGAAGAAATTAAAAAAATTTGAAAATGAATTTCTTATAAAACTCTTAAATATTAGGGAGAATTCAAGTGAAACTAGTACGTAAGACACGAAACGGCAATATGTTTCTACAATAAGAAGAAAATGATATACTTTTATCGGACATGTACTTAGATTGAATGGAAACACGCTGCAACTACAAGCATCGTTTGCCATTTAATATGTATTCCATGTGGTGAGGCACGATCCTGTTAACTGCGGACGCAAGTCCAATTTGGTTATTTTGGAGCATTTTTACCATACAAATTAATGGAGGCTGTGATTAAGCGAATCGCAATATCATGTAATAATTACTGTAAGCATTAAAATAATTGCCAGATGGCAAAAAAAGAGGATAACGAAGACTGACATTTTGAAGAAAATCCATAAATAAGATTATGACTATGGGTCTCAATAAAATGCAAGAATTACAGACAGTAGTAATCATCAAATCGATCGAACTAGAGAGCTTTGGTGTATGTCCTTTGCACCGTATCGCGGCTTTCAATTCATTTGCCTCAACACTTTTTTGGAAATTTTAGACTCAACTTCCCCCCACCAACCCACTCCCAATTAGTCAACAACCTGCCAGGAATCAAGGATTAACCCATATTAACTATGTTAAGAATATCCTTTACACAGTCCTTAAAATAACATTTTTAACAGTACAGGTGCGAAACAACGATGTATTATTTTTTTTCAAATATTTTCGGAAAGTTTTTTTTAACTCATAAATATTGAGTCATGTATAAAACAGTTTCCTTGAAGTACACTCCTCTTCTCTTTTGTAACCCCTCCTCTTCTCTTACTTGGCAACAACTGTCACAATTTTTAAGATCCCTTCTCTCATTTGTCAACAATTTTCTCATTTTATCAGACCCATTCTCCAACTTGTCAACAACTGTTACACTTTATCAAATCATTCCCCCACTTGACATAACTGTCACACTTTTTTCTGACTCCTTCTCTCACGTGTCAACTACTGTCATACTTTTTCAGACTACTCCTGTAATTGTTGAAATAATTGATTGGTTAGCCACCTTTCGGCGCTAAAGAACATAGATAAATATGAACATAGATAAGTATGGTTTTACATGCTCTTGTTTGATATTCTCCGCAGCCAGAGGTTTACTGTTTTGTTGAACAAAGCACAAATGTGGAAATTCCATTATATACAATAATCTGTGCCGTTTGATGTGGAATATAGGGTAGCAATGAAGAAATGTAAAACAAAATAAGATACATGTGATGCAATGTTATAGTTTATGTGTGTCGTTTAATTAATTAGGACCAAGAAAAGGCAAATCAAGAAGTGAAATACGAAAGCCATTGCGAGATTAAGGACCCAGAGAATATGCTAGAAAAAGATGAAACACTATGGTATAGCAGAAATCTGGACTCAGCCACTTGTGGTTACAAGAATATCATCAAAGACAAACGTTCATCTTCTGGTTGTCCAACATTGTCGATGAAGCAGTATATTGAAAGCTATGCAGGAGTGGTGTCGGAATGTTGTCAGCGGCGAGAAATAAATTCTATAACATTATCAATATCAGAATCTAAAACCGACTTAGATGTCAAGATGAGTTCTTCTAGTGAAAAGGTAATTAAGAATGTAGAGATATATCATGCTGTGCATGAACAAAAGATGAAGTGCTCAGATGAAGTTAGGACAGATCTAGATCAAACAGTCGGGATCAAGTCATCTCGTCAAGATTTGACCAAACAAAGTGGTGGTAATAACAAAGAAATTTCCTTTAAAAATGCTAAAATCATTGAACATTTTTGCTTGGACACAACAGAATGTTTTACAACATACGAAGATAAAGATAGCCCTTCCTCGTCATCTGTGTCCAAAGATAAATGCGAAGAACTAATCCCAATAAATGGAGATGATAAAATAGGCAATAAAATTATTGATGAAAATCAAGATCTTTTAAATAAAGAAAACACAAGGCAAGATACATGCACAGATGTTGGTGAAAGTCCTGAACAAATATTTGACTATTTAGAATATAATTATCTGAATAAATTAATCACCAAGAAAGTGATAAATAAAAGACAAGCTGAAATAATTAAAGAGAACCATATCGATAAAATGGAAATAAATTATAATGCGAAAAATAAAATAAATCCAACTGAAGAAATTGAACAGACTCAGAATGTGGAAATTGAAGAAAATCAGTATGGGCAAGATGACAAAATACAGTCTATGAGAATTGATGAGTCTCAAGATGATTTTGAGAATGTATATAATCAAAAACAAGATGTTAAATATGAAGTAGCAAATATAGTAGATGCTAATTGCGTAGATTATTGTAAGAAAAGTGTGGACGGTTCTGTCTTCAATTCCGTTAATGTCTCGAAAATCTCAGAGCCTTGGAGTTGTGCTTTGACAAAAGCAGTCTTTGGAGAAAATACTACATCAGGACTTGGTTGTGATCTTCTTCAGTCTAAGGAATCATTCTCCGAACATACTAACTTAATAAATGCGGGTAGTGCTGAAGGGGTGCACAAATATTCATTCAATAATGAGATGGCTTTTGGCAACTATGAAAATGTGGATATTGAACTTCACAAAAGGCAACAAGAAATATATAATTTAAGAACTTGCAACATGTCTCCAACAATCGTGAATCCGTTGACTCGTCATAGAAACAAAATAACTGATTATTTGTGTTTGTCTACAACAGAGACAGAGCCCGAAACAAAGTGTTTATTTTTAAATAGCGCAAATAATACCAGACCTGTGTCATTAAACAATATTGTACAGCCAATGGATAACAGTGCTCAATTTCTTATAGATCTTTCTAATACAGAGATGGAATATGAGAAATGTAAACCGCTGTCACAGTTTAAGAAAGCGTTTGTAAATTTGCAGAAAAGGAATAGCTTAGTTTCCAACATTAGGCTACATGGTCATGATATACAGTTGATCGGCAGTCGTTCTAAAAGCAGCGATGTATATATTGATGAAGGTAAGGAATCGAATTGCTTCAGTACAGGAAAAAAAGACAGTCATTCGTTTTCCAAAAACATTCATTTTTCCAAACCGCACAATAGATCTGAATGGCAGAAGGATACATTCGTGGAATGCAAATCGCTAGAACAACCATCACGCATATTTGATGGAACAGCGACCTGCGTCGCCAAGGAAGTTGGTATTGATGGTGAGAGATCATTAGAGAGGCGGAACCCTCGCTTACAGAAACTCAGATTACATAAAGGAAAGCCGAAATCATTATCTTCTCCAAGTGAGAAAAAAGGTAAATATCCAAGTCTAGAACAGATGCAATATACAAGTAGAAAACTGGAAGCTCTAGCAGATAATACTGGACAGCGTAATCAATACACAAGTAGAAAACTGGAAGCTCTTGCAGATAATACTGGACAGCGTAATAAATACACAAGTACCAAACTGGAAGCTCTTGCAGATAATACTGGACAGCGTAATCAATACACAAGTAACAAACTGGAAGCTCTTGCAGATAATACTGGACAGCGTAACCAATACACAAATAGAAAACTGGAAGCTCTTGCAGATAATACTGGACAGCGTAACCAATACACAAGTAACACACTGGAAGCTCTTGCAGATAATGTTGGACCGCGTAATAAAGCTGCACCGATTTATTCTTCGGAGGATAACGTCTTAGATACTTCAAATCTATTTCCAAAGAAATATCTAAATTATCACCAATTAGAGCTTCTGGGTAACGAATCGAAATTTTCTGGGCATAGAGATACTATCGACAAACTAAAGACAATATCTGGGCGGAATTCTGCTACAGGTGTTACTGTTACGAAAGATGTGAGCATGGTGCAACTTTCTCCACAAGATTTGAACCCGCGCATAATCAGATCTAGAGCCAACCTGATTCTCAAGTCAACTCACACAGCACACGCCGCAAATAAAATAGCACCGCCTGATTTTGATGGATATATTGTGAATAAAAAAACATTGAAAACAAGTGTGAATGAAGAAATAGATGTAAGATGTTCTTCTATAGAGTCAACATTAACTTGCCCGACTGCATCGTCTAACGAAAACACCAAGAACCGGTTAATTTACGAATCAACATTGAAGAAACACGTATCTACAAAAAAGAATGCTAATTTGAACTCTACATCTAATGTCTTAACATCTAAAAAGAATCAGAGGAACAATGTCACTGCACTACTTTCTTCAGGAAATGTCTCGTCAACCATTCGCTTTCCATCAATTGCACCTTCTTCAATGGCTGCCGCGACAAGCACATCTGCCACTCTTCCAGCGATTGCAGCATCACGCCAGGCAGACAATAATGGAGGTATTCTGTCAGTGCTCGGTTCACGCTTGTTTAAGTCGCTTGCCCAATATCGTGGCGTATCTCCTGAAACCACGAAAACATCGCCTGAAACAATCTCTTCTCCTAATAGATTTTTCTCCCAATCAGGAGAAGTTAAGTTACCTTCTTTTGATTCTCAACATGAGAGAAACATTTATCTTCTTGGAGAAGCCAGTTTAACTCCCAGCTCTGTTTCCCAGTCTATGCACCTGACAGATGCCGAGGGAGGTATGTTTACTTCTGTTGACCCTCCTCAAATTGAACAATTTTCATTAGATAAGAAAAATATACAAACAACTAATTCCGTTTCTGTTCCGTATACTAAAACATTGTCAAGTAACATTAGTGGGTTATCCAGTTCTGTTGATCGTATGTCTACAAGACACGTCTCATTCATGCAGAGAGACTTATCGGCGCCGATTTCTATGCGACGAGCCAAGCAATGGTCAAGTAGCATATCTACATCCATTGATCGCCCACACAGCATCAACATGTCGTTTCCAGGAGATAACATATCC
The DNA here is from genome assembly GCA_034231615.1 of Meghimatium bilineatum. Taxonomy (NCBI): domain Eukaryota; kingdom Metazoa; phylum Mollusca; class Gastropoda; order Stylommatophora; family Philomycidae; genus Meghimatium; species Meghimatium bilineatum. The sequence goes on along the minus strand of CM067311.1, from coordinate 56,379,742 downwards.
ACTGCTGTTGATGATCCACATACTATAAATTTTGCATTTCCAGGACATTATTTATCCACGGATGTTGATGGCCAACATGTAAATAATGTTTCCTATACTGGTAAAAGTGTGTCCACATTCTCCAGTTTATATCATTTAGAGGGAGAGTATCATCCAGAGAATGATTCGATTAGCGATGGTAAATTACACATGCAACGGGAAAATACAAATCCAACAAGAGAATTAACATCTCCAAGAAATGAAACGTTTACAAATTCGTTCCAAATGAATACATTATTCGACCTTTTTTCAAATAGCTCAGATGTTAGTGAGACATATGACACAGAAGAAACTATTATGAAACCGGAAAGAAAAGGGACAACATACCTACCAAATATATTCATAGATAGTATAGATGACGATAGTGAAACATCTCTAAAAAGTCATGGCAAAGAACAGATCGATAATTTTTTTAACAAATATCCAAATATGGAAAGAACCACACAGAGAGCAATTAGAAGTAGAGACGAACGTTTCGATCAAGATACTTATGATTCTATTGGTCAGGAGAGCACGGCTATGATGTCACAAATTAATAGTCCACGGACCCTGCCAAACATAAATACATCAATTCCAAGAAATATAGCAGAAAATAGCCAGTTTTTGCTGCCACTAGATTTAGACCACAATAATGAGCAGAAGTTGAATCGCAGGAAAAATGAACCCGATAACGCATCAGTTCTTAAACAACAAACTGACTTTTTCGTTTCTAAACAGACAATGGAAATTTCTAACTCTGCAAGAAGAAATGACACCACTGATAAAAAGTTTCCTAATAGTTCACATTTAGAAACTGAAAATGATTTTTATAAGCAATGGAAAAAATCTTCAGATGAAGCAATGTTAAGTGGAGCTACAACGTCTGACTATTCGGTTCTTGAGACTTCTCAAGGTGAACTAAAACGGAGGAACTCTCTACCGGTAAGTGATTACGAGAAATTTAATCTTTCTTCTCTTTTTGATGTTAACACTAAGAAACCGTTGACTAAATAATAAATCTATACTACTCATACCAATGTGACCGTCAATGTTATTACTGTTCGCTTTCTGTTATATGTTTTAATTTTATTTCAATTGTCTGTCTTGATAAAGGCCTTTTGGTCGAATCGTCGATTTGTGTGTGTCATTATGTGTGTTATCTAGTATCAGCAAAACTTTATTACCCTTTTTCTGGATCTACCTGTTGACTAAATAATACAAAGGTTGCAGTAAATACCAATCTCCAGCAGTTATTTGTAAAGAGAGACGTGTCGTGTTCATGTGCTCCTTGCTTCCTAGTATACGAGCTTACACAAAGTACAAGTTCAGCTGATCTAAAACTGGCATCATGTATAACACATTAGGGGTGCTAATCTTGAATCTTAGTTACACATAGTGATGCAGTATCGTGCGTCCTTCGCATAGTCAGAAAATAATCACCTGATGCTGTTTGGAGTACTGAAAGTAGATACATTTGTATATTTTATCCATGTGATAATCTTCCTAACTTCGTCTGAAGTATACAATTTATCTGTGTGATAACCTTCCTAACTATATCTGAAATATACATTTTATCCGTGTGATAACCTTCCTAACTATATCTGAAATATACATTTTATCCGTGTGATAACCTTCCTAACTTCATCTGAAATATACATTTTATCCGTGTGATAACCTTCCTAACGTCGTCTAAAATATACATTTTATCCGTGTGATAACCTTCCTAACTTCGTCTGAAGTATACAATTTATCTGTGTGATAACCTTCCTAACTATATCTGAAATACACAATTTATCTGTGTGATAACCTTCCTAACTATATCTGAAATATACATTTTATCCGTGTGATAACCTTCCTAACTATATCTGAAATATACATTTTATCCGTGTGATAACCTTCCTAACTATATCTGAAGTATACATTTTATCCGTGTGATAACCTTCCTAACGTCGTCTAAAATATACATTTTATGCGTGTGATAACCTTCATAACTTCGTCTGAAATATACATTTTATCCGTGTGACAACCTTCCTAACTATATCTGAAATATACATTTTATCCGTGTGATAACCTTCCTAACTTCGTCTGAAATATACATTTTATGTTAAACAATTGTACAAATTGTTCGTTATTGGTTGTTTCCTGTGTTTTCTCTTTTAAATGTGCAGCTAGAAAGCTAGAAACAAAAATCAATATGATCATGTAACTATGCGGAACGCAAAGGGAAATGCATTGCACTCGTGTAATCCTAGGATATCAGATAACCAAGATCTTAAAAGCACTTCATCGTGGTGCACCCTGGAGACATTGTTTTGAAGTTTGACGAAACAATTTGTCTAACACTTTATGGATTGTGCCCGGGCAGTGTAGACGGAGCTGGAATGAGAACTGCTTGCACTAGACAAATAATATCTCTGAATGGAGCCTCGGACCCCACAGCCAAAAGACAAACAGCTAGCAAAGAGTGTTGGGTTGCCATGGTCGAAACCTTACTAAGGAGGCAAGAATAGTGAGAATACCTTCGAAAATGTACGATTCGTCCACTGAGTATACTCAAAGACAGAACAACGTTAGGGGGTAGCACCACGTGCAAAAAAAATAAGTGAGATTATCGTAACCGAAAACAATGTTCATTCTCTAGAACATTCTTTCAGCTGTCATCCGACAGCAAATTGTATGAAATTGTAAAGGCATAATACCATACACACCTGGTACGAAGAAAATATGGATATAAACGTAGATGAGGTTTTCACAATCTCGGTGAAGGAAATCTCGGCTCAGATGGCGTACCAACCCTAGTTCAACATTAGTGTTTGAGTAACTACATGTACTTGAAGAAGCTCACGATCGAGATAAGGGCCAATTTGAGGAAACATGGAGCAATGGCGTTTAATTACACGAGATAATTTCTATAATAGCGGAACGTCTCGTGCAAGATAGACGTAGTCGATGCAAGTCTAAATCCCTGTTCATCGTTCCCTCAAAAACTACTACCCAGGTACACGTTTTGGCAGGGTACAGTTAGTGATAAACCGTCATGGCGTAGAGCAGAGACTGGATTTGAGAGCGTATTCGAGAGTGAACGTAGACAAAGAAGGAAGATCTGACTATGCAACCCTAAAATATTGTGTTGTAATGAGGAAGATCTGACTATGCAACCCAAACATATTTTGTTTGTAATAATTGTGTTGGGAATATTTACTTTTTAAATTCTATATATGAGTACCTACGTTACACTTACCATTGTTTTCTGAACGGTTCGAGTGCTAACTGACTGCAGTAATGTTTGAACCTGGTACATTGCCCGTCACTTAAACACTTTATACCATCCCACTACAGAGCCCTACAATTTGTAGCTAAAATGTGTATGAAACGTCAAAATTGACATACCATGTGACATATTAACATATTTGTGGCTGCTTACTCGTATTCAGAACGTATTTATATTGCCTAGCAAATCACCACAGCCAACAAATGCTGGGTTGATAGCTAAGTCCTGGAAAGGATATGCTACCAATTTTTTAATTTTTTAAATTTTTGCTTGCCCGGAACAGAGAGGCGTTTAGAGTTCCCTAGACGAAGACAAAGTTCTGGAAATAATATATCACGATGTATATATATATATATATATATATATATATATATATATATAATTTTAAAATTTATTCAAGTTATAGATTCTTTCCAAAACTTTGTCTTCATTGTGAATACTTTGAACACCTCCCTGTCTTGGGCGAACTGTCCTGCATTTGCCAGAGGCATGTTCATACATTTTTCGATATCGCTGGTCTATCGTCTGCACTCTGCACTCGAGAATGAGCCTTTCCATGCCATCATGTGCATGGTATTCGTAGAGTCTTTCTGTAGCACTTTATTAAAATGAATGTATCACACTTGATTGTCTTGATTGATTGTCTTGTCCATGTGTTGCTATTTGGAAAACACATGATCATAAAAATATTATTTTTGTATCATTATTACTATATTGCCACAGTTTTCTCATTTGTTTTAGTTTGAGTGCTGCTATTTGGAATCTTATTTTTGATGTCAACTTCACAGTCCCCGGTAGTGTTTATATTTGCTTCCAGATGTTAGAAATTGTTTACACATTCCAATTCTATATTAACTATTTTTCTTATTGGTTTGACCTTAGTTTTGTCTATTGTCATGAATTGTGTTTATGCGCGTTTAAATATACGAGGCGTGTTCAAATGAAAACGGGACTTGTTACACCACGCGTGATAGAGCGCACTGATATTGATGACATTTTGCACTAGTAATGAGTATCCAATAATTTACATACGGTCACGTGTTCATCTTCCCAGCATGCATATGTGCTGCAGAAGACTGTTAACAATATGGCGGGTGTGATTCCGAACCCGTCCAAAGTGAATCAGCGTGCTGTGATTCAGTTTCTTTCATTTGAAGGATGTCAAGCAGTAGACATTCATCGGAGAATGAAGGCAGCATATGGTGACAAATGTTTGTCGAGGACCAGAGTGATGGAGTGGGTGCGTATGTTTAAAGACGGACGTGAGTTAACGGCAGATCTTGCACGGCCAGGTCAGGCGCATATTGTTGCAACAGAAGAAGCCATAGCCGTGCTTGATAAAGCAGTACTGACTGACCGTCGTCGGAGCATTCGTTCGCTTGCAGAAGAATTCTATATGTCAATTGGGACAGCCCACATGGTTGTTCGGAAGAAATTGAACTATCGGAAGGTGTGTTCACAGTGGGTCCCACGGATGTTGACTGACCACCATAAGGAAGAACGGATGGGGTGGAGTTTGAACCACCTGATGCGTTACAGGGCAGAGGGTGATGCATTTCTGTTGAGCATTGTGGCATTTGGGTTCACCAAAACCCAAAAAATTCAAGACACAGGTTTCTGCTGGGAAGGTTATGGTGACTGCATTTTTTGACCATGAAGGGCTTTTGTTGACTGATTTTAAGGAACCTGGTGTCAACATCAATGCCGCCCATTATAAAGACACTTTAGACAAGCTGCATAAGGCCATCAAGGCTAAGCGACCAGGCAGACTTTCTCAAGGTGTGATTCTTCTCCACGACAACGCTCGTCCGCACGTCGCAAAAATTGTGCAGGAAACATTGGCAAAGAAGAATTGGGAAGTTCTTCATCACCCAGCTTATAGTCCCGATTTATCCCCGTGTGATTTCCATTTGTTCGGACCGTTGAAGAAAGCACTAAAGGGACAGCGATTCAACAGCGACGCAGACGTGAAGACAGCGGTGACCACATGGTTCAGAGAACAGCCACGCAACTTTTTCTCGGACGGCATTCGACGTCTACCTAAACAGTGGGATGCTTGCCTAAATGCATACGGAGATTTTTTCTGATGAACCCAGGTGCATTCTTATTCACAAGTGGTTGCTTTGTTCAATTCCGTTGAAAATATTAAATTGCGTATGATACTTTTTAAATAAATCCACTAGTCCCGTTTTCATTTGAACACGCCTCGTACCTTTTGATCTAGCTGTATTCCTTTGTTACTACGATTAGTTGTTCCAGTCCATCAGGATGTGTAGTAAAGAGGGCTGTATCGTCCGCATATCTTATTTCTGAAATCTTGTACTCACCAATTGGTAATAGATGAAACTCACTTTTTTCTTTAGTTCTTCTCTTACATTTCTTTTTTTTCCCGCATGGATGTCAAAAAAGGATACGGGGGATAGAGTGCACTTCTGTCTCACTCCACTTTTTGTACAGCGAACCACTCTGATGTTTTTCCTTCCACTGTTACTGCTACTTGTTGCTCGTGGTACAGTGTTTCAACAAGATGTATTATGTATTTGACAGAGTCCATTTCTTCCATAATTGATCATATTGAAGGTGTTTAACATCAAACGCCTTATTTATTTATATATACATTATATCCCTTTGAAAACAAATGCCTACGAACCATTCTGAACTTTAATTGGAGTGATTTTAAATCTAACACTACTATACGGGAGGATAGCAAACGAACCCATATATCTTCCTTCATTTAGACAAAAGCGATGGACTTACATCGGTTATGCTCTCAGTATAAACAGCCTAAGAATTCCAGATCAGTCACTAAATTGGGTGCCACCGGGATTAAGAAGAAGAGGGAGACCTAGAGAAACTCTACGAAGAACCATTAATAGAGAAGGCATGTCAATGAAGCTAAACAACACCCAAGAACTGAAAGACCTGGCAACACAAAGGCAGAAATGGAAAGCTATGGTTTCTGACCTATGCGTCGCCTATGACCCTGTTGGAACATAACATAACATAACATATATATCGTCTCAATTTCTAACTTTGTCTTCTGTCTTATTTATCCGCTGCCAAACAGATGTGCACGTGAGTGTCGTTTACTGTATGGGAGTAAACCCCCAAGGAACATACTGAGTGGAGACACTAAGACAGTCGAATGCGTATTAGACTACCTTCTGCCATTTTCCGATCCTGGAAATGTTAGTGGAAATAAATAATGCACTTTCTCCAAAAAACTTCCCCAGGCAAGCAGTTATGTATGAAACGTAAGGCCTTTGTGTCTCCAACCTATACAGGCATTCTTCCTGACAGTCGTTAGATTCGACTATAGTCGCAGAATCAAGAGTGGTGTTGCAACTACCTAAGAAATCATGCTGCACAACAAAAATGTACAAGAAGAAAGGCAATTGCTAATAATGTTTCACTCACTCCTCCGACACATGCTCAGAGTTTGGTAGACAATTACATTCATGAATAAGACTCATTAGTCACAGTCCGGCACATCGCAGACATAGTTATTTTTTTCATCATCCCAGTTGTGCTGAATGGTCATCGCTGACTGCGACGTACGAACAACATATATATATATATATATATATATATATATTTTAACTCCGCAAATCTATACTTTTCGTATTTTTTATAGGCTCATCGAATACATCGCGTAGGTGGAAGAAATTTGGCTCGTTATAATTGGGTCAATTGAAAATGGTGACTCATGCCGAAAATTTTAAAAGTTCTTTGACCACTCTGACCACTGCTATGATTGGTTAATGTTTTACCTGTGCCCATTTACCAGTGTACATAGTTCAAACAACTGCAAACAATTTTTATACAATTTTTCTTTGTGGAGTTCGATCCCTGAGATTAAAAAAAAACATTAGAAGAGAGTCACTAGTGGTTGGCGCATATGAATAATAATAAGCACCTATTATTTTTTGTTTGCTATTTTAATGTATTCGTTAAATCTTTAGAATTTTGGTAAATATATTTGTTTGATTAGTAAGAACAATCACATACATGCTATGTTGCTGGGCGAAAAACACGTTTAACGTGTATATTTTCTTTTTCTCACCTGGGCAACACCGGGTATTCCTTCTAATATATATGTGCGCTGGTATCTTCTGGGTTTTATGTCATATCCATTTTTTTAAACTGTTGAGTGGTAACTGTGATGGTTACAGATAAAACATCAGAAAATAAGTTAAATACATGCATTTCTTTTGTCATTCTTAACAGGTATCCGTGTTTTATACCAAAAAGGACTGTTTCAGTAGCACTACTATAAAATCCAACGTCGTGACAGAATTACCTTTGGAGAGAAAAACCTGGTCCGTTGAGGATGTCAGCCTTCCTGAGAGTCCTCCCTTCCGAGAATACATCATAGCGGTTAGGAGTAGCAAGGCTATGATGTCACTAAGTGAATATGCCAACGAAGGTAACAACCAGTGCAGGAGTGAAATTAATAATAGTTAAAATTGCACAACAGTTGTTATCTGACATGCAAGAATTGAAAATACATTGTAATGAATCACACGAAGAACACCAGAAAGAAATATACAAATCGACTTTTCGAAGGTCTTTCAGTCCATACGTAGATTTGTGTATAATTTTCTTTGTGCTTCCTACTAGTGATTCACAAACGTTTATTGGTTCGTGCCGTGAATTTTCGCGTGAAGGAGTGTAATTAGCAAGAAAATGTATATATCTAGAGTGCATTAGACATTTATAATTTGATGTTTGTTTCAACATTGCTTCCGTATTGAGTGTTCTTTTTTTAAATTGTATTGATAATTGTGTTGTGATTATGTTTTTTCTGTTGATATTCATGAATTTGGTTGCACATCATATTCAGAATTTGGTCATCAGCCCATCTTTTGTTGATCATTTTTATGAAGCCTTACCAGAGTTTCAGAGTTCCTGCCGTTTTTAGTCTCATTTACCGAGTAAACTTGTGTGAAAGGTTAGTCCTCTTCCAGCTTACTTTTCATCGCATTCTTTTCTTGAAACTGCATCGTATTTTTATGAAGTCTTACAAGAGTTCCAGTATTTTTTAAGGGTTATTTACCGAGTGAACCTGTGTGAATGGTTACTAAATTTTCGAGTCTGCTTCCGGATACAACCAGTCGGAGGTCTTGAATTTGGATGAACCTGCTGCCTTTTTTTTTGAAGATCCAGTCAGTCAACGTTACCTTAGGAGCAAGTATCTTCGGGAGTGCGTGATGTCCGTTTTAAAGCCAATGTGATTGCTTAGTGAATAAACTGTGAACACTATGTCATCAAAGCACACCCCTTGTTAAATTGTGTACATTCACTAACCAATGGATATGCCAAGGTTATAAACAGTGACACTACGTTATCATCAACTTTATTTTCAATATTATTTGGATAGCCGGACCAATCATAAAATTAATCTTGACAACTGCGAATTATTGACTTAAAAGTTAGGTTTTAATGACTGTTAATTTTTTAACTATTTTTTTAGTGATAATTAGTTAGGTCGAATAGGTGGGGAAAACCTACTTGATGTTAGAAACAATATGCGGTCAGCCTATATCAAGGGAGTCTACAGCCTCATTTCCTGTGAGTATAAATATTGAAACACGGTGTTATATGTCATAGCAACGATTGTTCTCACGTATACGCCCATGAAAGATATATATGTGTAATACAGTTTCCTATATTTTAGTAGTTAAGACTTAGTTATGTTTGTCAGATGGGATCAGCCTCTTTTAGTTCACAGTCTTAGAAAGAAACATCAGAAGAAGTACTTATAAAAACAAACATCAGAAGAAGTACTTATAAAAACAAACATCAGAAGAAGTACTTATAAAAACAAACATCAGAAGAAGTACTTATAAAATCACAGGAATTCCAGATTTGGAAAATATGGAGAAAGAAGAAAATTAACGCGGACCATAAAATCAACAAACCAAACAGCGAAAGATGACAATCACTATAGAAAAGTTATAAATTGATATAACCTTACCGAAGAAGTTATACTGTACCAGTTAATTTCTGGAGAAGTCAAAAGTCACTTGTACCCCACTTACACATTAGTGCCGTGAAACCCGTACAACATTGAAGCATCAATTACACCTACCCACTTACACAAGAAAACACAAACATAAACTACACTAACGTGCATACCATCAGCATGATTTTTTTTACATATAGCAAATAGTGCGATTTGTCACATACTGATGTCACCACCGTAGGTCCGGATTTAGACTTGATTTGCTAATTGAGATATGGTGCCTTTTATACGTTATTTATACGTAATATATGACCATTTCTCACTCGGACAATTTTTGGGGGTCTCCAGGATAGTGGGGCCCTAAGCTATAGCTTGTGTAGCGTACACGTAAAGCCTGCACTGCATTACCGATTCATAGACGATTATTATTCACAATTATGCATGTTAAACCTTTCCTATTCGTTATCAATCACGACAGAAAATGTGAAGGAACTAGTGATTTCTGAATAAAAATCATTACTTTGGGATTGTGTCTTATAAAGGTGTTGATGTCAGCAAAGATCCAAAGATGATGGGATGTATTCGGTTAATTCTCTTCCACTGTTGGAGATCAATGTCGTAAAGGTGATGCACTCCGTCACTGTTGGAGATCAATATTGTGAAGGAGATGTGGTCCTCCACTGTTGGAGATCAATATTGTGAAGGAGATGCGCTCCTCCACTGTTGGAGATAAATCTTGTGAAGGAGATGCACTCATCAAATGTTGGAGATGAATTGTTTACACATTCCAATACTATATTATCTATTTTTCTTACTGGTTTGACCCTAGTTTTGTCTATTGTCATCATCACTTTATGCGCGTTTAAATATATATTTTGATCTAGCTGTATTACTTTGTTACAACGATTAGTTGTTTCAGTCCATCATGATGTTTAGTCAGGAGGGCTGTATTGTCCGCATATCTTATTTTTGGAATCTTGTACTCACCGAGGTTTAATAGATGAAACTCACTTTTTTCTCTGATTCTTCTCTTAAATTTCTCATGATTTTTTCCCGCATGGACCTACAAGATTTTCAGTAGGATGTAGTCTAGTGAATGGAAATACGATGTGTCGCCGTTTTATTTGCACCAATGGTCCGACACATCCATCTTCGGCGGACATTAATCATTTGATTAGGTCATAATCTCTTGCTTAGAACATGCCAATAAAAATGAATGTTTATATGGTTACGAAAGACTATTACCTTATCTTAACCAACGAGTTGGCAGCACTGAATTGAGTCTCGTGTTGTACCAAGAATAGGTCTATTAAATTTAAACTTGTATTATTTCCTTTGAATTAATAAACATATAACCTTTGAAGCTCGACATCATGTTTCTTTGCAATGTAATTATCAAGCTATACAATTTAATTTTCTGATAAATATATATTATATTTACAGAAGAAGATGACAAGGTATTGACGGGGGAAAATCTAGTATCAACAGTTGAGGAGAGAAATAAACCACGCCCAGAATTCATTTCTGATGATTACATTACGAGTCCTTGCATGAGAAAAATGCGACAACTCAATCAGTTAATAGTGCGTGCTGACTGCACCTATAATCCGACTAGTAACGTCATTAGTATTATTGTCAGACCTGAAAAGCTGATTCTCAGAAATAGACAGATGAAGGTCATGGTAACATATTATTATATATATATTTATTAACTTGTAATGGTGTTCTGTTTTTCCAGTTCAGGCTGTTGTGTTTCATGGTAATATTTATGTAGGTGTTGTTCTGTTTGTCTTTTCATGTGTGCATAATTTAAATAAAACATCTAAATCATATATCAATCATATGTAAGAAGAGCTAGGGGTAGACCTGGAGTATGCTGGATCGACAACATCAAAGAGACATTAAGTAACACCAAATGATATTATCTGAAGCTGCCAGATAAACGAGAATAAGTACATTGTATCTCCTTCGACACCCACAAAGGGTAAAAGAGGAAGAAAAGAAGAAGAAGAATCATATTTTAAAAAATAATGTCTAACATTGTATGTCCTAGCCAAATAAGCAGAAAACATCACGTGAATGTTGTTTTCTGCATGAGAATACCCTAATTAAAATAGTTTCAACCTTTTAATATCAGAGACCATGAGATACCAGAAATGAGGTATGCTGGTACCCAGTTAGGTGTCAAGAAATGAGGTATGCTGGTACCCAGTTAGGTGTCAAGAAATGAGGTATGCTGGTACCCAGTTAGGATTCAAGAAATGAGGTATGCTGTTACCCAGTTAGGTGTCAAGAAATGAGGTATGCTGGTACCCAGTTAGGTGTCAAGAAATGAGGTATGCTGGTACCCAGTTAGGTGTCAAGAAATGAGGTATGCTGGTACCCAGTTAGGATTCAAGAAATGAGGTATACTGTTACCCAGTTAGGTGTCAAGAAATGAGGTATGCTGGTACCCAGTTAGGATTCAAGAAATGAGGTATGCTGTTACCCAGTTAGGTGTCAAGAAATGAGGTATGCAGTTACCCAGTTAGGATTCAAGAAATGAGGTATGCTGTTACCCAGTTATGGTGTCAAGAAGCCATGCAGAACGAGAAAATATGTCAGTTAAACACCATAGCGATGAGAAAGAGAATTTAATCAATGTAGAGAAAACAAAACGAATTCATTATCAAATGAACTCACACCTACAATAGTCATTGGCACAGAACAACTAGAAAACGTCAGCAACTTTGAATATTTTTTGTGAACCATTAATATCACATGCAATAGTACAACATAGATCAGAAAGAGATTAGTAATGACCAACAAGAAGCATTAGAAATTAAACATCTATGGCAAGGAGAGAAATAAAACCACAGTTACAAGTATAAGGAAGCTTTATTTTGTAGTTCTTCCGTGGTCGTGGGTCCAGTGGCCATATATGTGTTCGTCTGGCTCTGTGGCGGCTTAGTACAAAGCGCGTCTGTGACGGACGAGGTACCGAGTTAAAATCCCGCCGCAGGACATTGTGCATCCGGACGGTTCAGAAAGCAATGGGAAACTACTTAATGCATATCTATTGCCTAGAAAATCACTTCAGCTAAAATATGCTGGGTTGATGTTTACATACTGAATAGGATATGCTACCAAAAATGATTTTTTCTCTAATATATGGGTGTGAGACGTAGGAAATAACATCCGCAATGGAATAGAAAATATCGGAATGTGAAATTAAATTATATAGAAATTTCATAAGAATACCATGGAAAGAAAAGCGAACCAGTACAAATATCCGTAAAGACCTGAACAACTAGAACAATAAGACTGCCTCCTCAAAAATATAGGTTAACACATTTTTTACATGAAAATAAAATCTAAGACTCAACAAGAATAAACATTAATGGAGGTTCCTGGTAAGATAGCAAGAGGCGAACCAAGGCTATGATGAACACAGGGTTTCGAAGACCTTCTTAATATGAATTGGAAGATGCTGGGCCTCTTTTACAGAACCGCGAGGCTTATAGAGCGGAAGTGATGATAATGTTCAGTAAAGTACACGTCACATAGATATAAAAATTAGCATAAGATTGCAAGAAGAACTTGAAGCCAATCATTTATGGTGTCAACACTTCAGTGGTAAAAGAAAAAAAAAACCAGTATTTACCACGACTAGGCTCAAGTCACGAATTGTGGACTGATGACCTAGAAGGCCGGTTGTGATTATTGCCTAGGGTTTTAATTGGTCAGCCGCGGTTATTTTTGATGGGCGACTCCAAATATATAGCGTACAATGAATAGCCAGACAATAATAAAAACCGTATCGAATGAAGGCTTTCTTACTTTTTGCAGTTAGGTCTTTAGTATAGCGACTGGTCACGGTATTTACACTCAGTCATAGGTATCCCAAAAACAATTCGCTCTTAATCAGTTTTTCGCTTGTTTGCCATTTTCGGAACAACATTACTTCCTTTCAACCCCCCCCCCCCCCCCCCGCCTCCCTTTAATTTCTGTAATTATACTTGAATATCCTGATTGGATGATATATAGTTCTAAATGAATTAGTGAAAGCAGCATTGCAGGTCAAAGGACACCACTAACAACCAATATCAAAGACTGTGCAGCTCAATTTATTTCTAACACAACAGCATTGTTGACGGTAGAAATCGCTGTGTAACTGTGTGTTGACGGTAGAAATCGCTGTGTAACTATGTGTTGACGGTAGAAATCGCTGTGTAACTGTGTGTTGACGGTAGAAATCGCTGTGTAACTGTGTGTTGACGGTAGAAATCGCTGTGTAACTGTGTGTTGACGGTAGAAATCGCTGTGTAACTGTGTGTTGACGGTAGACATCACTGTGTAACTGTGTGTTGACGTATCCAATTTAATAGCCCTACGATCAGGACGGGTTATGGATTTATGGATGGATGAAGGGATATAATTAAATATTATAGAAATATTTATCTTCGCGTGGCCCCTCTCTAGACGTGTCCGTGCCCCCTACTGCCCCAATGTTGTGGATCCCTGATTAAAAACAATGTGATCTTTATGTGTGTATATGTCCCACGTTAAGAACCACTGATCTACACCATCATCAGTATCACCACTACCACAGTCACGGATACAGTTGTGCTCGCTTTTATAATAAGTCTTTAACATTTATGTCTGCCTATGTATTATCTTTTGTATATCTGGTCCAGGTGAACATATACCGTTATCCATGCGGTGCACCCAATCGTCAGAAGGTGATTAGGAAGAACAAGAAGGCTTTGCAGAAGAAATATTCAAATATGCCGCTCACAAGGTGATGACATTTAGTTTATTGTTTATTGATTTGTCAGTTTTGTATTCTCTGATGCACTTTTATACAGAGACATCTAAGAGATGTGCAACAAAAACTAACCTATCAGAGAAATGCAATCTCAACATATCAGAAAAGTGTGATTAATACCAATATCTCAGAGAATTTCATCATTATCTCTTAATATGTTCAGTCTGATATTATACAGAAACATCTCAGAGAGAGAGAGAGAGAGAGAGAGAGAGAGAGAGAGAGAGGTATGCATTGGTAGTGTTTTGTTAAGTCATTCGTCCGGGAGATCAGTAGATCCAGGTTTCGAGTACACTAGTTATTTGGTTTAGAAAGAACAATTTCTTCTAGGTTCATCCATCACAAACAACCCCAAAGCACAGCAGGGTTCATGCTCTGAGGTTTAGAAATGGCACCACGGCTACTGATAGTAAACCAGTGGTTCTCAAATTGTTCTGGCTCGTGTCATCCTTTATAGGACACATTTTCTCCCACGCTCCCTCTGGCGCCTGAAAAAAGGTCATTATGTATCTTCGCAAGTTATCGAGGCTATTTCAGCGTTTTCTCTATACATATTGCTGCTTAAGATTTAAATTGTTACCTTCCAGTGGTCGCCTTGATGTGTCAATGCCCCTTCCACGTTCAGTGGTTTTTTTCCCTGGGCAAGACACCGTGGCCCCAATTTGGGGGGGGGGCAAATTACACACACTAAGAACCACTGACGCTAAGTAGACGGTTTCTGGTCAACAACAGAGAAGGAGGTAGCTGAGCACCTATAAGAAAACTGCGTGTTCTGACGCTGATTAATAATCCAAGCTTAACTTTGCCTTTATCACAGAAAAGTGAAACAAGTCATCATGTCTCTGACATCTCCCAGCTACTCAAACATTAATTGTATCAATTTCAATACGATTCTCTTATTTCTGTCTTTTTCTTGCAGTTACATATCTGATCATTCTAACTCGAATCTATTTTGCATATTTCTATCTATCGATTGTATTTCATTCATTTCGCTGTTAGACGCCGTAGGATTGGAAGGTTATGTGTTTTCTGGATGTGGTTAGTTCATTTTGACGCAGTAA
The DNA here is from genome assembly GCA_034231615.1 of Meghimatium bilineatum. Lineage (NCBI taxonomy): Eukaryota > Metazoa > Mollusca > Gastropoda > Stylommatophora > Philomycidae > Meghimatium > Meghimatium bilineatum. Next base: position 56,364,620 of record CM067311.1, on the reverse strand, counting down.
TATTGTGATTTCTCAGAACGTTGATAACTCCTTCATTCCACTAAATTGTGCCGTCTCAGAACGTTGATATTTCCTTCATTCCACCATATTGTGACGTCTTAGAACGTTGATAACTCCTTCATTCCACTAAATTGTGACGTCTCAGAACGTTGATAACTCCTTCATTCCACTAAATTGTGACGTCTCAGAACGTTGATATTTCCTTCATTCCACCATATTGTGATTTATCAGAACGTTGATAACTCCTTCATTCCACTAAATTGTGACGTCTCAGAACGTTGATAATTCCTTCATTCCACCAAATTGTGATTTCTCAGAACGTTGATAACTCCTTCATTCCACTAAATTGTGACGTCTCAGAACGTTGATATTTCCTTCATTCCACCATTTTTTACTTATTAATGTATTCTTCAACAGTGGTTCTCAACGTGGGTGATATGACACTTCAGATTAACACATAATTTATCCTACGTGATCGGATGCAAATAATCGACATGTGGGAGACGATCTACTTCTAAAAAAAAGTAACTATCTGAAAATATTGGTAAATATACTGCAATAATGAAATATATGATCAGTTAAGTGCTATTGGAACTTGATGTTTACCATCAAATACATAGTGGCTGGCAGGCAAGAAATTGGTCCTCGTAAAGATGAAACATAATGTTTCGTCTTAATTACTTGTTGCACAGAAAAAAATGTCATCAAATGTTGGCCACGAGTAAACTAATATTGAAAAACCAATCTATTTCTTTCATAAAGCTATTAATTACATTTTATTTAAAGTCACTCTTAAACCCTACGGCATCAATGAGCGTCTGTCTCATGGATGATTCTAGTTTTTCTATCGTTTATGTTTGTTTCGTGTCAACATGTATGTAGTCATTTTTGTATATTCCATGTCCGTTGTCGTTTAACCTCTTCCGGTAAATCTACATTACACATGCCAATGTGAACGTCCATATCCTTACTGTCCAATTTTTCTTGCATGTTTTAATTTTTGTCTTGTTATGTGTCGATTTTTATGTGTTATTATTTATGTCTTTAGTGTTTAGCAAAACCTCATTACCATATTCCTGGATGTAGCTGCTGTTACTTCCTCTAGCTACATCCTCATGCTCGATGTTATAGTGGATATACCTCCACCTTATTTAAAGTATAACAGAAACAGCACAGAAAAATCGTATCAATAAAACTGCGTCTATTACATATGGTAATACAGAGGAGCGTGGTAGCCTAGTGGATAGTGAGCTTGCTTGCTATCAACTGGTTACTGCGTGCCAGGTTCGAAACTACGTCCGGACATTAAACAAAAAGGCCGTGTTGTGATTTCTCACTTGACACGACCACTCCTCCAGTCGACTCAGCTGTAAAATGAGTACCTGACGCATGAGTTAGGGAAGGTAAAGAAACAGCAAGGAAGGGAACTGGCCACCCCACCATTAGTTGCTGCGGCTTAGTACATGAAGAGTTATCTTCATCCCCGACGGCAGATGCCATGGGACCTACCTTTACCTTTAATACAGACTAACAAAACAATATTTCCATTACATCAGCTACATTACACACATACATAACTCACAGTAATTGATTAACAATACACTGTCCCTCAAATCTCTTGATATCTATTTTACAGAAATATCTTAGAGGTAAGAGCGTCAAATCCACCATTCAACACAACAAATACTGAAGATGCAGATGAGAGGTATCGGAAGATGTTTGCTCACCGGACTATACGTTAACTCATGAACAGTCTATAGTAGTGATTCGATAAATCTACCACTTCGTGGCAAATATTTTTTTTATTTATGTATGTCTGATTTAGCGATTGGTGCTACAAGTAATGGTGAAATCGGATTTGTTAATCCACATGGGCAAAAATATGGAAACTATTATGTGGAAACATAGACACACAATTGCATTCATGGAAAGTGTCGTTTAACTATACACAATTCATGGAAAGCTCCGTTCAACTATGCACAATTCATGGAAAGCTCCGTTCAACTATGCACAATTCGAGGAAAGTTTCGTTCAACTATACACAATTCTACATTCTTAACTTTCCAGTTATATATCCGTATATATATATATATATATATATATATATATATATATATATATATATATATATATATATATATATATATATATATATATATATATATATATACATATATATATATATATATATGTACTGTTCTATTATTTTTATTTCTCTATATCATCCAGGCATATAATAGATGGAATATTATCCAACAAATACATTTACCGATTCCTATATTAAGAACCTATATACTCATATATAATACATGCTCTTATCTTTCTAGCTACAAGTGCTGAGCAGCAGCAGTTCTACTATTGTTTTCATATGATCCGGCGCTTGTTTTTAAGTGTATGGCACTAAGTAGCTATGAGATTTCTCTGAGAGTTACACGCTGCTTAGTGCTATGGCACAATACTTGTTTCACAATTATTTCATCAAATATATGGATTCATAATATTACAATTGGACAGGAATAAGATTCTCCATTTACAATAAAAATAAGATGAGAAGGGAGAGGCATAACGGGTTTTTATGTTGAAGTTTACACAGTGAAATCACTAGGTCCATGACACAGTGAGACCACTAGGGCCATGAGGGGTTATGAATTTAATGAATGAATGAAATTATACAAATTAATACCCACGTATCTGTAATGAAACCAGAAGTTTTTGCTAACTGCGCAAGCATTAATCCCGATTGTATATGCAACAGGCAACATATCAACTGTGGTGCCTTTGGGAAATTATTTTTGAAGCTACCGCTCTAAGACACAAATCGTTCACTTGTGCCTAGTTTTCTACGCTGCTTCGTATGTTCGTGGAACAGCTATCTGATTTGTGATAATATCTTAATTTACTACTGCATAAACCTAACAGGTAGATTTAATTTTCAAAAACTGATGTATTACATTTAATACGTTTTACTTCAAGAAATTTGTGAATAATGTTAGACTCCGTTTTGTAAATTTTCTTGATGTGGGTTCCAATCCTAGAGAGATCAGATTTATTTTATTTTTGGTTAGTAATATTAAAACAATTCTTCTGCGAATACATTGAAGAAATTGTGTTTTCTCAGAGTTTCTGTGAGTTGTCTACTGTACGCCAGAAACACTCTGTGATGTCCATGTGTCACACGAACTTTTGGATATTTAGTTTCATGTACGGTTGTGCTAGTCTGTTAGTAGCTAGCGGATGAGCTCTATGGGTTCTCCAAATGTCCATGAAATGATGAGCATTGGATGAACATAATAAATCATGGGTGCGCAGCATCGTGATCTTGGACCATAAATAACCCGTGTGATCATTTAGTTTTGCTAGCCGAAGACAACCGAGGTCAGCCGAAGGCAACCGATGCTGGACTAAACATTCTATTAATAGTATACGTTCTTTTTTTAATAGTGCAATAAATGTATATTATGTGAATGTTAATGATGTATATATATATTAATGACGTATATATATATATATATATATATATACATATATATGACTAACCAACTAGAAGCAGTTCCAGCAATCACATTATGTGTGAGTTACTGAAATAATTCGATGAGTCAATATTGCTGGCTAATGTTTCAGTTTCTAAATATGTATGGTCAGCGAATGATATTATAAATTTACAAATGGCTCGTGGAACAAAAAAGTTTCTCCTCTGCTGCACTAAATGGTATGTGATCTGTCCGTATCTATCTAGTTAGTTTCCGCTGTTAAGCATCTGCAATTCTATTATTTTATACAATGAGGCGTTTTTTTTGTATTGTAGAGCTCCAACTTAGCTCTGAGATGTACCTGAATTATATAGAACAACAGCTATTTCGCTTGCAATATTAAAAATAATTAATTTCACTGCATGTATGTATGTTCGTCCCTCACAAGTAATGATGACAATTTTTTTTACATCCAATTTTGAAAATTCAGTTAGAATTATGACCACGCTTAATAGTTCGTAGATGACTAATGAGTGATATTGGATCTGTAAATGTCCTTGAACAGTTCGGACATTGAATGACCACTGTAGGTGGCTGTTTGCCTATACATGACTTTCTAGCTACTTTCCGCAGTTGGGATGCAGCATGTCTCCCATTTTCACAAGATGATGCACTCTTTGTAACTGTAGAATGCCATGTAGATCTATTTTGTGCAAGTTATTCCCATGTGTATTGGTCTATTTCAAACGCTCTCATTGAGGTCTTTAACGAGTCCTTGTAGCGCTCCTTTTCGCCACCTTGAGATCGTTTATCCTTCTCCAGCTCACCATAGAGAAGTATCTTTGGCAGATGATAGTCTGACACACGTACCAAATGACCTGTCCAACGAATCTGTGGCTGTATCAGGATAGTGTCAATGCTGGGGATACCAGATCTGTCAAGGACAGCGGTATCTGGCATCTGTCGTGCCATCTAAAGCTCATGGCTTTTCTGAGATAAGTTTTGTGTAAGTGATTAAGTTTCCTCACATGCCGTCTATACACAGTCCACGTGTAGCTAGTGGATGTGAAAATGACTTGCACTGGGGATTTTTATTAAAGTGAGGGGATATACCAAAATCCGCCTGCAGTTATTCCATGTCCGAGCTGTCTAAGAACATTTACAACTCGAATATGGCTCATTAGGCATTTACGAGCTATTAAGCATGGTTATAATTCTAACTATATTTTCAAAAGCGGATGTAAAAATGGTCATCAGCACTTGTGACGGACAAACACACACACGTGTCTTACCATGCCCGATGCGGTTCACACCGCGTTGCTGGTGTTCGCCTACATTACCCGGTGGGCCGATACACTATCGTAGCCTCATACGCGTAAATGCGCCGAATATCAGACTTTATGTTAGATAGTTAGACAACACATGCCTGCTTTTTGAGACAGTCTCAGCATGACATCGCCTACTTTATGACTGCCTAACAGGCTGTCAGTCGAGCGTTGAGCCAGAACACGCCCCAGGCAGTCCACTCGTGCTGTGTCACTATGAGTAGCTTCAATCATCTAATTTATCTTACGTATATTGCGTCTCGCTCTAGTTCAATCACGTAGAGATATCTTTGTCACTTTAGTCAGCTGACCGCATATATTTTACGGTTAGCTTGTTACGTGTTATAAATGGTATACTATACGCAGTGGTGCTTAGCATGTATAATGTCAAGATATCACAATACGCTGAAGATGTCTCGTTTAGTGTGTATAATTTTAGCATAATAGTTACACTTTATAAATTCTAATGTATGTAATTTAGACAATTTATTTGCAAAGAATCGTATCGGCACATCGGGTCACAAGAATAGTATCGGGACAGTGGATCACAAGAATAGTATCGGCACAGTGGATCACAATACGACGAATGATGCACGAATTCTTGATCGATTATTTATTTGTAGTAGTTTTATTCATCATACACTTTACCATGGCAACCATCTCAGAAAGTGTCTAGTGAAAAGCGCTGGTTTATAAACTGTTCATAAATTACCTCAACAATTAAGAGTGGGGAGAGTGGGTGTATTAGTAATATTTAGGAGTAGTTAGTTAGTTATTGGATCATCGTCATTGCACTCTGGACAAGTCCATAGGTGATCAGATCTGTCCTTGAATGTATCCGCCATTACACGTTGAATGACGGTCCCAGTATGTGTATGTCATTGAAGACCATCATTCTTTCTCGCCCACAAAAACTCTCATTTCTAGCGACACCACATTTCAAACCAAGCTCCTTTATTCTAATCATGGAACAAGAGGTCATAGTCACATATACAGCCATTTGTTCGTGCGTTATCCCGTTGGGCATTCAAAATGTCTGCCCGATCCATCGCTCCACCGACAGCCATAGTACCAGCGTGGGCGGCCAACCTATCTGCTCTCTCATTACCCTGGACTCCCGCGTGTCCCAGTAAAAAATAAAAGACACTCTACGTACACAGGAATTATTCACTGCATCCAGCCACTGTTCTCGAACGTACCCCGCCTGAACTTTCACAATCATGTTTATGGAGTCACTGAGTATACAGGCATGCTCGCAGAGTGTCTGTGAGCACACCTATTTCAAAGCTTTGGTTACTGCCAGAATCCCCATTGTCATGCTGCTTGTCGTAGTTTTTAGCGTAGTGAGTGTTCTTTTAGCGAGGTGAATTTTCTTTTAACGAGGTGAGTTTTCTTTGAGCGTAGAGAGTTTTCTTTTATCGAGGTGAGTTGTCTTTTAGCGAGGTGAGTTTTATTTTAGCCATGTGAGTTAGCGTAGTGAGTCTTCTTTTAGTGTAGTGAGTTTTCTTTTAGCGAGGTGAGTTTTGTTTTAGCATGGTGAATATTTTTAGCGTAGTGAGTTTTCTTTTAGCATAATGAGTTTTCTTTTAGCGTAATTCGTTTTCTTTTAGCGTGAGGAGTTTTCTTTTAGCATGAGGAGTTTTCTTTTAGCATGAGGAGTTTTCTTTTAAAGTGAGGAGTTTTCTTTTAGCGTGAGGAGTTTTCTTTTAAAGTGAGGAGTTTTCTTTTTGCGTGAGGAGTTTTCTTTTAGCATAGTGAATGTTTTTTTTAGAGTAGTGAGTTTTATTTTGGCGTGATGAGTTTTCATTTAGCGTGGGGAGTTTTCTTTTAGCGTGAGGAGTTTTCTTTTAGCGCGAGGAGTTTTCTTTTAGCGTGATAAGTTTTCTTTTAGAATAGTGAATGTTGTTTTAGCGTAGTGAGTTTTATTTTAGCGTTATATGTTTTATTTTAGGTTATGAGTTTTCTTCGTATGAAACGAAACTCTGGAGGATCTTTGCCATCAAGATAAAACCTTAAACATAGGTAACAAGATGCATGCAATTCCTGGTGATTGCAGTAACCATACAATGAAATATATAAAGTTGTACTGACACACACGAAAAGATATAATATATTAATACAATCTATAACTACAAACTATAATGGCAGCGTTGAGCGTGAGACGCAATATCAGTCTGTATTGATAAATATTAGGCCCTATCATATTTTCAAACATCTACTAACACACTTTAGCAACAAAACACGAAGACAATATTAGCTTGTAATTTCAGGTTACATTATTTCATGTCAACGCATTGTGCCCACTAAAGTAAATGTCGCACAGACACAGTTCAAAAATGTTGCTTCCATTTGATACATCATATGTTATCTTTCTCTTGGCTAATGGATCTGCAAGTTACAAATATATAATTAGTATATGTTTATACATTCATTGTTCATATTTTCTTTACATACATCAAAAATAAAATAATTAATTAGCTATCCACGATACAAGTTGCTAAAAATCAACCGCTGTGCAAGTAATATAATGATTATAATATTTTTTTTCTGTAATCCCACACACTGTTAGGGTCATAGGAATACTGCACTGAATGTGTCAACAGGTTGACCAACGTCGTCCGTCATCAAGGATGTGAACGTTGTCATATGACGTATTATTTCCTGAACGTAGACTTTCTTATGCATCTCCTAATATCATCATATCTAATGCCATCTGGCACTGGTGCTGTGTTTTTTGTACTTTTCAGCACCTTCCTGATTTCTTTAACTGTGATAATCATATGGTTGTCCAACGGATGAGGAGATGGGAGAGTTAGCGGACATGTTCAATAATAGCCTTCTAAAGGGCACAGTGAAAGAAGACTGGTTGCACAGCTATTTAGTTCCACTACCCAAACCTGGGAAGGACCACACCAGGATACATGGCTACAGAATAATAACAATGCAGAATACGATAGGCAAGCTTTTGGAAAATAATGTGGCCTGGAAGGTATCGTGTTATCTTGAAAGAAATAAGTGTTTACCAACATTGTTAGGAGGGTATCGCCCAGGAAAGAAGACATGGCAGAATGCAGCCATATTTGCGCAGGATGTTTTTGAGGGCTTCGATTCGCGTATGGAGACATGTGCGGTCGCAATAGACCTTGAGGATGCGTACAATAGGGTGTCCTTGGATATCTTGATGGACCAGCTGTTAAATCTTGTAGTAAATTCTTTTGTCGTTGGTGGGTGGCGCCGCCCTGTTGCACAGGATAGTAGTTCTTAAGTGTGGTAACTGGATATCTGCAACAAACGGTTATTAGCCTTGGTCTGCCACAGGGATCGCCTCTATCTCCTGTACTTTTCAATGTATACACAGTACATATCGCTGGCAATCAAATCTTAGTGTTGGCAGAACGATGTCATATGCCGATGATATCATGGTGTATAGACAGGGCAGAAATCGAGAAGAGTGCGTCATGGAACTACAGAAGGAGCTGGACATACTGACAAATTGGTGTTGAGATACGGGAGCAGTGGTTAATCCTTCTAATGCATTCGTGACGTGGTTTTCCTTGAACAATCACATGGTAAAGACACCCATGCCACAAGTTTCGTTCTCCTGAAAAAGTTTAGAAAGAACTAGCACAATAAGATATCTGGGTGTGTTTTTTGACAGAAGCGTGAGTTTCAGGGAACATGTTGATTATCTTAAGGGTAGGCAAAGGCTTACCAGCAATGAAGGTTATGGCTGCTGCGCAGTGTGAGCAGAGGTTTTTATTTCTTTTGTACCAGGGTTTGGTTGTGGCTGTGGTGGAATATGCACTGGCAATTCTATCTCTTAGTCGAACTCAGATAGAAAGAATGTATGGAATCCAGAATGCAGCAATGCGTATCATACTGGGATGCACAAGAAACACATCGACAAGAGCTATGCGATACCTACTTGACTGGCCAACAGCTGAGCACAGATTACAGTATTGCCATGCACGGTCGTACCTTCAAATATATGCAGAAAAGGAACACCCGTTGCATTCCGAAATACAGAAAGTTAAAGGTAGCAGACTCAGGAGGGGGAGGTCGTGGATGGGACGTGTTAAGGATGTCATACAAAGCGTGTGCAGATTGCAGGATGTGGCAGCAGGTGCGGGATGGATAAGTCTATCCACAGATTTCAAAACTTGTTTGAGTGTAGTATCATAACTTAGCAGGGAATGCAGAGAATGGTGTCCCACAGCTGTGGAAAAAGAAGTGCAGGATTTGGTCAGTGAGAATACCAAAAAGGGGGACGTGATTATATACACTGATGGATCTCTGATTAGGCATGTTCGCAGTGCTTGGGCCTTTACAGCTCAGTGCGCAGGTAAAACGATCAAGGAGGAGAGTTTTGCCTTTGCGGTCACTAAGAGTAGTATGACCATGGAAACTATGGTGGTGAAGAGGGCATTTAAGAGGCTACGCACACAGAAGGTAACGCAGGTCAGCATTCTTGAGTGATTGAGTCTATCAGTATGATTAAGAAGGTACAAGTAGGTCTCGTTCGTGAACAGTGGATTGAGGCCCTGAGAAAGGCGAGCCTGAAAGTGGTTACATTTATTTTTGTGCCGGGACATGTGGGCGTTCGAGGCAATGAAAGAGCGGATCAACTGGCATCATGCGCGACTGTGGCACAGAGCGATTGGGCAATGGATCGCGCTGACATTTTGAATTCCTTAAGAGATATAACACGCGAGAGTGAGACTAATGTGGATGATGATTCCTTTTCAATGGCCAGGATTAAAGATCAGGGATTGAAATGCGGTGTTGCTATAGGTGAACATTTTGGAGGCCGCAGAAGAATGATGGTCAACCAGCATAGGACCGGTACTGTCAGCAGAAGTGTATTGGAGGATACACTCAAGGAGAGATCGGAGCAACTATGGACGTGTCCAGTTTGCAGTGATGATGATCCAACGACTAACCAACCAACCAACCAACCAACCAACCAACCAACCAACCAACCAACCAACCAACCAACCAACCAACCAACCAACCAACCAACCAACCAACCAACCAACCAACCAACCAACCAACCAACCAACCAACCAACCAACCAACCAACCAACCAACCAACCAACCAACCAACCAACCAACCAACCAACCAACCAACCAACCAACCAACCAACCAACCAACCAACCAACCAACCAACCAACCAACCAACCAACCAACCAACCAACCAACCAACCAACCAACCAACCAACCAACCAACCAACCAACCAACCAACATAAAATAAAGTAGAGCACATGCCAAGCCTATAAAAAGACACATAGTGTAATCATGGAAAGTGGTAGACATGCATGGACTTATAAATAGGGACACAACTGTAACTGCATTTTCTAAAATTGAATGTAGCAAATGATCATACTGACTTGTGATGGACGAGTAAACAAAATAGAACTAGAGATTAGAGATAACAACGATTATACTCTAAATTCACAGTTATCTCTGACAACAGATTGAATCCCACTACTTCAGACATATATGATGGGTCGTAATTGACAACTCAAATATGCACAACTGAACAAACATTATATCGCGGTTAAAGGGGGGAAAAGTGAATTTACTTAACTCAGCTTCACAAACAAAATTGGCTAACTGTGCACATGGTAAATCATTCCATTTATAGCCGAGATCTTTGGCGAACTGCAAGCAATCCTCGTGATCGCCTGAAATAATGTAGAGGAAATCAGTCAATCAATTGTTCACTCAATCGATAAATCAATCGATATATCGATTCATAGATTAATAATTTAATCAATCCATCAAATAATCGACCAATACATTCATCAATCAATCAACACATGAATTAATCAATCAATAACTAGCAAACAATAAAGTATTTTCCCCAAACAAACACACATTTTACAAAGTTAATCAGTTAATAAAGTAGTCTTCAAGCAGTAAGAAAACAATCAATAACAAACAAAACAGTAACAAAAACAATCACTGAAATACATACATTCACAAGTACTTTGAAGACATTAGCCCGTACGTTACTGGCGACCAAATTGAGAGCAAATAATAGCAACGCTGGTTTAACTTCCATGCATATCGTTAAAGGTAAGTAAGGAAGTTATAGGTTGGAGTTGGCTGTTCCATCCCATATATGATCAAAGTGATGCACACGCTATGCAAAAGTTGGATGCGTCAGACTTAAAGGCGTAATGAAAAGATAATTCTTGATTAGAAATTGGTTTCCCAGTACGCGGGGCATTCCCATAAGTGCTCCGCCCTCCGTTCCAGCAGCCACTCCAGTGTATACAGACTCAGAATAGCGGTCAGGTGTTGATTGTGTGATCTTCGGGACGTTCCCAAAAAATTTACGTTTCCTTCTCTCACCTCTAGATACTCCCATTTCTAACATTCTCTGTATGTGTACGTTCTCAGCCTTATTGACATATTCATCTTGAAATGAATTTATCATTGACGTCATTAAGTCTGCTTTATCACTTCTCAGTAATGTGCCGTCTATCGCCGCATTGCCTGACAATAAGTCGGCTGTCACATTTCTTCTGACCCCAGCATGACAGGGGCAGTATATCCATGCAATTCTCTGGACAACTGAGTTGTTAAATAAATAAGTCCCACCATCCTTTTCTCAGCATGAGCGTTTCTATCTTGCTTTGAGAGTCTGTGAGTATTACTGAGTGTGTTAATGTATCAATTATCAACCAAATGCTGCTGTAACACCCTCATCTCAATCCTCATGCTCGATGTGACAGTAGAATATGCTGAAGATTTCTCAACCAACTTCACGCTGTTTCTGAATGCAACAAACCCCCAACCGCTTTTATTTATGTTTCTGTTAACGGAGCCATCTGTGTTAATAATTATGTCTTGCGGTTTCGAGTGTAGCTGGAATAGTTCATAAAAGAGAAACATTCGCTAAACATAAAACTACATGGAAAGACAATGTAGCATGTAGAAAATTGACTGTACCTTGGAAACATAAGCACAAGTTGTAACGTGTGACACAGATGTGAAACACAAGTTACAAGGAAAGAAGGAATGGTTAAACGTACTTTCAATAACGGGACAATCAATACAAGGTAACTGCGCGAAACGTAACAACAATCGTACTTACATATTATACAGGTTTATTAAGTCGCTTCAATTAGACACCACATGATTGAAGCGATTGAATAAACATGTGTAATGAGTAGTACGATTTCAATAACAGGAGAACACTATTAATATCCAAAAAAATCTCATGCATACGGAAAATGAAAATTATTTTTTTTTGAAAAACTACATCTATTCTACATAAATGTATGGCTCAGAAACATGGATAATTACTACACAACTAGAAGGCATAATTATGTATTAGGTATTAGGTCTGTTGATTTTCCTCTTCGCACACCGGACACATCCATAGGTGCTCCGATCTCCACTTCAGTATCTCAGTATCTCCAATCTCTCAGGTTATAACGGCTGATGGTTCCGGTTCTATGATTGTACATTATTCTTTTTTGAAATATTTGTCAGGATTTCTCTGCAGGCCACGCCCATCCTTACTCCCAATTCTCGCATTCTCGATAATGACTCATGCTCATTCATCTTAAAATTCTCTGATCGTGAAACTCATGAAGAGCAATAGGAATGTCTGACTGTCCATAGGCTTACCGTCTGTTGTAGTGGCAAGGCTAGCTAGTTGGTCGGTCTGTTCGTTTCCCTCCAATTCCGCGTGTCCGTTAACAAAAATAGGCGTGAGTTTTCGTAGTGATGCCCGCATTTTAGCTTTCTCTAAGGAATTCGCTTATTCCCTACGCACATCACGTGTTTTGACTTTCTGAATCATATTCACTGAGTCGCTTAGTATGCACTCATGGGAATAGGCTTGCGATTCCAGCTAGTAAAGTGCTTGAGTTACGGCGAATATTTCCATTGTTATACTGCTAATTATTGCTGTAAAGGCATAACTGACTTCGTGTACTGTTCTTCCTTTTGATCTAGCAGTTAAGACCCATGCGCATCGGTGGTGACGGATGACAGATCCGTCCGTGTAAATCACAACATCTGTGTCATGGGTATTCTCGCAAATTAATGCCTTGAACTCAGCATCCACGCTTACGTGGCTGTGTTTCCTGCACACTCTGTTGAGTGTAATGTCAGTATTGACTGCCTCTTGAAAGACCATAGGAATAGGTATCCATATCTCACTAGAATCTGTCTTCTGAAGATATGTTTAACGGTATCCTCGGCCCGATTTATCCAAGATTTGCCTCTTTTGAGCATTCTTCTCTTCACACGAGGGAGCTCGTTGTGTAGTGGGGGGTCTATGTCATAACTCACTATGAGGTATACACGGGCACACCACATATTAATTCTATGAGATATGCTTGGAAAACCAAGGAGAAATCTGATAACCACACAGGGTGTGTCCCTTGTGCAATCAAGAATGATCTGCATCGCTTCGTTTTAAATTCTCTCCAGCCTCTTAATCTATGTGTGACTAGCAGTGATAATGGCGCCTGCATATTCAATGACAAGGAGGACAAGAGCCTTATATAAGATTACGAGCTGTGATTGTTTAGTGTCAGCCGCTGCCATCACTCTCAGAGCTGAAAGTCCTTTGTGATAACATGATCAAGTTGTTCCCGGAAACACAGACTACGATCAAATCGCACGCCCAGGTATTGTAAGGATGAGGTCCTGATTACATCGTACAATCTCATCTCCACCGTCAGTGTCCAAGACTTTACGATGTGTCTGTTAAGAGAAAACCATGTTAACGCAGGCTTCTCTTGGTTGATCAGCGTCCCTGAATCATCACACCTGGAGGCGATGCGCTCTAGCTCATTCTGCAGTGATCCGACAGTTTCTGTTCTCATCTCTTCCCTGTCTGTATATCAGGATATTATCCACAAAGGACAGTGTTTTACCTCTTCCGTCGAGCTGTTGCTGTGTGATTGCCCCGGTGTAGACATTGAGTAATACGGGTGAGAGGGGAGATCCATGTAGAAGGTCTGGGCGTATATTTATGGGTTTAGATGTCCAACAACCGCTCATGAGAGCCACCTTCCCCTTGAGGAACATCGCTGATATAGATCTGACGATGAAAGGATCAAAATTAAAGAGCAAGAGCGTGTTGATGAGATATTCGAACGGCACTAAGTTATACGCGAAGATTGTAGCACACCACTTCGCTCCAGACCTGAAAGAGAGTTGCATTTATTCCGGCATGCTCGGAGGCTACAGGCTTCAGAAAGAAACATGGCGCAATTCTGCTTTTTTCGCATATGACGTATTCGAGGGCTTCCATGCAGGTCTGAAAACATGTGCTGTCTTGCACACGTATGTGGACAATGTGTGTTGACTTGGAAAAGACTTGGAGAATTTGATGGAAAGAAGAACATAAAGATCCCATTACAGCAGTGAGTATGAATAAACGAACTATTACATAAAATACAACAGCAGAAATGAAATATTTTTTTTGGGTGCAAATGGTACCGCATGCTTTCGGCGGACCCATGATTACCAGACAAACAAGATCCAAATAGTACTTTCTCGTGGTACATCCTGGAAACAGAAATACAGCGGCTCGTGCTGAATCTGGCTAAAACTTTTGGGGATCATGTCCGTCATTGTGGAGGAAGCAGATGGAAAAAGAATTTACTGCAAAAGAGACAGGCAATATCTCCGGCACCTCTGTACCAACATGCAGCGACACTGTCGACACACAGTGGCGCAAGTCAGTTCGGAGGAAGCATTGAAGAGTCGGCCAATGCAGATGTTACGAAGTGAGCAAATGTTATGAGAAATATTAAGAGTCGCGGCGTCAGACTAAATAAGGATAACATATTGAGCACACTGGGAGAGCAGCACAGGCCAGAGGGCAGCGCTATGTGCAAAGAGAATCGGAAAACGCGTCAAGGAAATCGGAACAAAAGTATTGTCTGCTCGAGTTCAACTTCTAGTTACCGGTGCTCCCAGTCCTGTCGCAATTGTACTGTCGATCTTATCCTATACAGAAGTTTTTCGGAGATCACTGTGGATTATCACTTGAAGCTACGGAGTTACGTACTATGGGTGGTACTATCGGCAGGCGATGTGCCGCTTCGTTGAGAGTGACAGGGTACATATGGGAAACCGAGTACGACTTTTGAAACCTTTTGAACCCTTGTGAATCCTATAAGGGAATCATGTTTGCGGAGAGGAAAGGTTCAGTACCTGATAGACCCATGCACAAATGTCCATGGAGACAAGCTCTGTTCAGCTCGGGAACAAACTTCTAGTCTCCGGTGCTCCTAAATATGTGTATTGACTCAGACTTGGATAGGGGTTCACGATATCGGTGAAAAACATCTCGGCTAAGAGGGCGAGCGAGTCCGGGCCCAACTCTTCTGTCGAGAACTTCTTAAACCAGAACCAGGCTCGCAGATGAGAAAAGGTTCAGTACCCGATGGGTACAGGCTAATTACACCAGACAAGTTCACTGGCTGCGAAACATCTAGTGCAAGATAGATGTGA
Source organism: Meghimatium bilineatum (assembly GCA_034231615.1). Lineage (NCBI taxonomy): Eukaryota > Metazoa > Mollusca > Gastropoda > Stylommatophora > Philomycidae > Meghimatium > Meghimatium bilineatum. Next base: position 56,349,335 of record CM067311.1, on the reverse strand, counting down.
AGGATAAACCGGCTGGCGGTCAATATACATACGCTGCCTGGCGACAGATATGAAGGCTGTCACAGGATAGGGTAGCCTACCCAAAATGTCAAAGCATGCCGAAATCGGACGTGCTGATCCTACAAGGCTCATAATGGTGGCACAACGTAACTATGCTCCCGGCGGACTTTCGAATCTTCGTGTTGATTATTATGGAGCCAACGCTAGAGGAAAAAAAACAACCTCTTTGCCATATTAAAAAACACACATTGTTTAATACCTTTCGTGAAGGTAGAGTTGGACAAAAGATATGAAGAGATACAAATGGTAGAGAAACATCATAAGGTGACGGAATACGGTATATCAGTGTGCACTACCAAGGAAAGAAACAGGATGTAACCTTCCATACGGGGGTAGCTCTTGATTGTGAAAACATTAATAAACAGCAATTGTTACATCAACTAAACAATAATATTGACACCATACGTGTATTCTCTCCAATTTACTTCCGTCTATATTTCTAACCAATAATTTATTCATGAATACATTTAATATAGATACCTATGGATCTTACCAACTACATCGTTTCCTGGTTGACCTGGTCCCCAGTCTGAAAATGGACCAATACTTTGTCCAGAGGTGACCCATTCCCAATGACCTTCGCTTAAAATGTCAGTTCCACCAATCCATACCTCTACGGCTGTAAACATGTACATGAGATGAAAGTAGTTATCTTACAGCAAATAATAACATGAAACGTTTTGTTAAATGGTACTCATGTACAATTGACAGATCATATTAATCAATAAAGAAGATCTTGTTGGTACGTAATACAGAATAATTAAATTGTTTACTCCATTGAGGCGTATTGGGTAAAATGATGTTAGGGCTGTATTTTTATTGACCAACGGTATACTTGGGGATGAAGTGATCACCCTTTACTTTCCCAGAATATATCTGGCACCCATTTCTTCAAGCCGGGTGGAACAGGAAACCACTACACTAACAACAGAGCTATCGCGGAACCCTACCATAATAGATTTTGTTTATTATTTTTTGGAGCTATGTTTATGCGTCAGATGGTCGGCCATACTTAACATGGTTGAGCACTGCTTGAAACAATTCATGCTTATCGGATTCTTAATTTCGCAATAATAGATTGTGTATATGTATATATCTCTTTCCCCCATTTCCACAAGAGGACATACTGACATGCCCTCCTTCCCTTAGACTTTAAGTGTCGAACCGAATTGATTTTTAAATATGTAAAAATGTTTTGCGTTTATACTTTCAACATTTATTTCCCTTTTTTTAAAATAAATATTATCATGAAAGATATTAAAATGTTTAGCTTCAACGATTCAAAAATACTTCAATATACGCATACATACATATACTTTCTGAGGACCTCGAAGTAAAGTAAGCAAGTATAGAGGTCCCACAACCTTTCCTTTCTATAACGTATTTATCCCTTCGGGTGGAAATCTAATCATCTATCTATCTATACGCTGTAGCCCGTGTTTGCATTGCGGCGTCAGGGGTGAAAGAGTTCTCTAGAGATGGCCTTCTTGTGTGCTGTTTGTAAGTTTGTTCCTATGGCTTCTTTGATTTCTATGATCCATCTTTTACATGGTCTACCTCTGGCTTTATAGCCGTGATGTCTATGTGTCATGGCCATTTGTGGCATGCTATCTGTTGGTAGTCTGAAAGTGTGTGGAAACCACTTGATCTGTTGTCTTTTGATGTGTACCAATAATGGTATAGTTTTGGTTATCTGTCTGGTGTTATCGTTACTAATTATATCTCTTAATGACACTCCGAGTATTCTTCGTAGACATGTCATTTCTGCTGTCACTATTTTTCTTTTGTCTTGTGCTGTAAAATCTGTAAAATTGTGGGTAGAAATCTGTTCACATAAACTAGACAGTTGAAAATTGGAGCGTATATAATATATGCTGGTGAACTCCATCCATTCCAGCACTTACTCAGTTCCAGAACACATGAAATATTTGTAGCATATCTTGGTGATTGGAATAAATAAATATGCATTAATATTTGGACGAGAAGAAGATAATTGTAATAACAATATCTACGACAGTGCTATTTGAAGTGACAATGATAGTAATGATATTAATGATAATTTTAGTAGTAGTTGTACTTATAGTACCAGTAGTAATATTTATTGTTGTTGAAATAATAGTAGTTATAGTATTACAAGTTGTAGTAAAGTAGAATTAGAAATAAAAACTACAGCCAAAAAATGGTGAGTTGATAGCCACGTTCTGAATAGGACATGCTACCAATTTAATAGTGGTACTAGTAGTAATAGTAGTACTAGTAGTAATAGTAGTAGTAGTAGTAATAGTAGTAATAGTAGTAATAGTAGTAATAGTAGCTGTATTATTAGAGGTAGTAATAGCACTAGAGTTAGTAGTAGAGTTAGAAGAAATAGTAGTAGTAATAGTTTTAGTAGTAGTATAATAATAGTATTAGTAGTTACTAGCATTAGTAACCGTGTAGTAATAGTGTCAGAAGAGTTAATAATAGTAATACTACTAGTACTAGTAATAATATTAGTATCAGTAGTAGTAGTTACTACTAGAAGTAGTAAGTAATAGTAATGATATTAGTGATAGTAGAGGTAGAAGTAGTGATATCATTGGAGGTAGTAGTAGTATTAGTAGAGTTAGTAGCAATAGTAGTAATTGGGGTAATTATAATATTAAGAAAAGCAATAATAGTAGCAATATTAGTAGTAGCAATAGTAATAGTAGTAGATTCCGAAATAGTACTAGTAAGGGTAATACTAATAGCATACTAATAGTGGAGTTAGTAGTAGTAGTAATATTAGTAATAGTGTTAGCAGTAGCAATTAGTAGTGGTAATAGTAGTTGAAGTATTTGTAGTAGTAGTTATTGTTGTAGCTGTTATAATATTATGAAAAGAGGTAGTGTAGTTAAATATGCTCCACAACCTTGTTTGTTGGAAATGAGATTCTTAATGAAAGTATTCTCGTCTGCAGATTCAATCTCCGCAAGTTTACCTCCGTAGGATCTGCATACTTCCTGAAATATATTAATATATTCGCGTATCACGAACACTGGATATACAAATGTGTACAGTGAGAAGACAATTACATTTAATTGCAGCAATTATATTTTCAGCTGACTATCATGCCTTAAACACAGTGACTTCGAAATCCCTGAGCTTCGCTACGCAGACAACACTGTGCTTCTTTCAAATGATATAAAGGGATTGAAATAACAAATAAAAAACAAAAAGAAATATAGCGAAACACAAAACTTATATTTAAACACGAAAAAAAACCCATTTTCAACAGATATAACAACACAACAACCAAAAAATCAGAATATACAATACTGAGATAGAATGTGTGGATAAATTCGAATACTTAGGAGCAAACATCAACGGTGCAGGAGACTGCATGGCAGAATTATATGGACTTAGAACATGTCTAATCAAAGACCCATCAGTGTATATAATCACATTCCACTCTTTGGCATTCTCACTGACCAAAGCCTGCACCTTATGCTCTACATATGTGGGACACTATTCTCGGCATTATGCTGTCCTGATTCCTGACCGTCTACAAAGAAGCACAAATCTATAACATTCAGATATACCTGTGCATCTGCCCAGGAAACACGTGACTCTCCGTAGCTGTAGCAGAATCCCCCCTGCTGATACCAGCCCTCGTGGCATTTGACAACATCATCTGTATGTAGCATGAAATAAGAAGAATACAGAAGAATGATACATTATATATAAAGAAGTAATAATAACTAAGATAATAATGTTAACTCTCTATCGTCGCCTGGTTGTCCTGTTGAGCTTGTATATACGAGTTCAGAAATCACTATAAATATGAATGTTGTATAGGATTACCAGCATATAATGTGTCTGAATGGCGGATTTAACGGTTACCGAAGATACAGTATATGCAGCAGATAAAATGTTACAAATGCAGACACAGAGTGGTAATACGACAGGTGAAAACTAGAAAATAAGGTATTGTAGATTTGGCTTAACACTAAATTTTTAATGAACGTAAAACCACTAATATAAACAAAAAAATTTCAAATTTAGAGGCTTTTCAAAGTTAGTATGCTGCACAAGATAGAAAAATGTATAATCAGAACTGAATAGATCACTTTTCTCAACAACGCGCAGATCATTACATGGATTTACTGTCCTGATCATGCTGGGGTCAGGGGAAACGAAAGAGCCGATGTGTTGGCTGGTAAAGTCTTGGTGAACGACACCTAGATAAGAATAGACATGATTGAATTGATTAGAGCAGTCATTGATACCCTACGAGAAGACGAGGATGAAGTCGAACGTGACAATGTACATATTCAGAGAATGGTAGAAATGGGAGTGACTAGAGGTGATGGGAGAAGGTGCTTCCTCCCCAGAAAAACCAGAAGAACGCGTAATCAGCAACTGACTTGGACACTGAGCTTACATACCTTTAGATGGCTGACAGAATAGCAGATCATAGATAGATATGCTCCCAGTTCTATGACGCTTGTTTCTAATCAAGAATCAACAGTCAAACATGCTGCATGCTGCTGACAATGTTATCCCACGATGATGTCATTATTTAGTGTGTACAATTCGACATGAAGAGAGTACGCTCAGAAATATGACATCTTCGTGTCAACATTGCGCACATTATACAATTTAAAAAAACATAATTCGAATAGGCACGACTGGGGAGGGGAGGGGTGGTCTGCGATCACTGTTCCTTATTAACTAATAAACTAGTTAGTCAACCGACTAACTAATGAACTAACTGACAAAATAACTACCTAACTGACTGACTGACCGATTAGCTAACAAAATAATTAACACCCATTTAACTAGCAATGTAACGAATTAATACCTACCTAAGTTACTTGTCCTGCCTTGTCTTATTTATGTGTGTCGTTAGGTGTCATGGGGAGTCGAAGTCTTCTTTCTGTAGCTAACTGTGATGCTGCTGTCATAGTGCAGCCTTGGTTGTTCTAGTATTTCTCTTATGTCATCTATCCATCTTCGTCTGGGTCTTCTCCTGTTTCACATGATTTTATTGAAGACTATCTATGGAATACGATCTGGTTCGATTCTGATAAGGTGGCCGAACCATTTCATCTTTTGTGTATCTATGTATTCTTTGCATGATATTGTTTTCATCATATTTCTTATTGTGTCATTGTTTATTCTACAATCTCGTTGTGCTACCCCCAGTGCTGTTCTCAGACACTTCATTTTGCATACGCCGAGTTTATTTTCTTGTTTCTCTGGCAGTGTCCAGGTCTATCATTGATAACACAGTGTCGTCATGAACACTGAGTTTATTAACGTTCTTTAGGTGATCATGTCGATGTTTTGGTGTTTCAGCAGTGACGATAATTGATATAAAACTGCTGTTTTCTTTCTATTATCTTGTATCTATTTCTATATGTAATCTCCTGTCTACAGAGACCACGTTGCGCATCCATCCATCCATCAATCCATCCATCCATCCATCCATCCATCCATCTATCTATACGCTGTTGATCTTGTTTGCCTTGCGGCGTCAGGGGTGGAAGAGTTCTCTGGAGGTGGCCTTCTTGTGTGCTGTTTGTAAGCTTGTTCTTGTGGCGTCTTTCTTTTCTGTGATCCATCTTTTACATGGTCTGACTGTGGCTTTATAGCCGTTATGTCTATGTGTGATGGTCATTTGTGAAATGCTATCTGTTGGTAATCTGGAAGCTTGTGAAAACCACTTGATCTGTTGTCTTTTGATGTGTTCCAATACTGTTTTGGTTATCTGTCTGATATTATCGTTTCTAATTCTATCTCTTAATGATACTTTGAGTATTCTTCATAGACATGTCATTTCTGCTGTCACAATTTTTTTTGTCTTGAGCTGTCATTGTCCAGGTTTGGCATTGGTAGGACACTGATGGAATAATAATAGTCTGTCTAGATACTTGAATTGCTTTACTTGGTTACGTTTTGTGCCATCTATGTATATTTCTACTGAGGATTGACTTCTGCATATCTGCAATGTCTCTGATTATGGTTTGTTGATTCTCATGCTGTTGGTTTCGCAATATGTTACTAACTGTCTATAGCTATCTAAGTAATTATAACAGTAAACTTAGCTGCATTGATAATTTCAGAACTAATAATATTAATATCATTATTTTAACTTTAAGAGTGAAAGTGCGAATTATTCATCATAATATTAATATTATTCTTACCAGAAAAAGTAGAAATAATAAATAAGCAAAAACTCAAAACAATGGAAGACACAGAATTCATTTTGAAAACTGGTTAGAATGTTATCTGGATTTCACGTGATCTTAATTTAAGGTCATCAGATTATATTTAATACTTGCAATATTTTATAATAAGCAGCGACTGTCATATTTTATCTTTCGTCATCAAGTCGAAGATAAGGAAACGTTAAAGATATTGAATTGTTTTTATTTACTATAGTACATATTCTTCTTCTTCAGCGTACATTCTCAAACTCCTGCTGAATTCTCTTGTAGCAGGACATGTCCTACTAGATTTCCAGCAGAATGTAGTCCAGAGAATGGAAATGCGTTGTGTCGCCGTTTTATTTGCGCCAATGGCCCGACACATCCGTCTTCGGCGGGTAGTACATATGAAGTAGAACATAGTTCACTTCTAAACTGGCATGTACTAGGACAATGTAGTTACATATGCTTATCTTAGTTTTGTAACAAGTTGCAATTGGTTGTTGGATGTCGCATTGGGCAGTTTAAGCGTGACCACCGAAAAGACAAACTTGTTTATTTATTGTGTTATTCTCCAGTCGTAGTCAAACGCTCTATGTCTTATTTATTTTTTTCTAACCCAAGGAATTGCGAGGGATTAGCTCTTACTTCATGTGTGCAGTGAGAAAGTTTCTCAGAGCTTTATTTCATACACAGGGGACTTCAGCTTTCGGCTTAGTGCAATGCCTTTTGCAGGAGCCTTCTACTCAGAAAGGAGGGAAAGGGGGTACATGTTACGAGACAAGCCGATAGTTTGCATGGGTCACCAATTGATTGTCTGTCCTCCGACGAGTTGCTTCGCCACCACCTAGCTGTTCCTTCTTTGGGAAAACCATTTCATTACCACCCTGTGTGTCCATAGGTCCCAAACATAATTTCTTCTGTATGGAACCGTGCTGGGTAACGGTATCAGTCGAATTAGACTCAGGGTGTATACACCTTCCTAGAAGAGGTTTACCCACACTGTCATTGTGCACTCATTCACTTTGGTGATGACATGACATGAATTGTGCGTATTTAGTGCAAACCTGTGTAATACAGTGAACAACGACTTTATAGACACCCAGTATATCATTAGATCGTAACTATCAACAGTAAGGGACTACTAATAGAATCACATCATGCCTTCATAAGTGATGAATTTGATTATATCCGTGAATTTTGTTGGTCCCTATATACATATTTTGAGTAGCCTGCCAAAGCCGACCAATGAAACGCACAGGAATGATCGAAAACATCACTTATGAAGACTGATTTCACTCATAGCCCGCTATGTCGATATATCAAGTGGCTTATTCTTTTCAGAAGGTTATCGTCATCGAGGAATTTGTGAACACCTCTCTCTGTCCCGGGCAAGTAGGCCTGCATTGGCCAGATATATGTTCAGTGTCTTTCCTTTTCGATAACCAGCAGGTGTGCACTCTTTTTAAAAAAAAAAAAGGCATCTATCTATCTACCTATTTATACGCTGTCTCCCTTGTTTGCCTTGCAGCGGCAGGGGTGGAAGCGTTCTCTGGAGATGGTCTTGTGCGCTGTTTGTAAGCTTGTTCCTGTGGCTTCTTTGATTTCTGTGATCCATCTTTTTCATGGTCTGCCTCTGGCTTTATAACAGTTATGTCTATGTGTCATGGCCATTTGTGGCATGCTATATGTCGGTAGTCTGGAAACGTGTGAAAACCACTTGATCTGCTGTCTTTTGATGTGTTCCAATACTGGTATTGTTTTGGTTATCTGTCTGATGTTATCGTTTCTAATTCTATCTCTTAATGATACTCCGAGTATTCTTCGTAGACATGTCATTTCTGTTGTCACTATTTAATTGTCTTTTGCATTTAAAATGCATGTTGGTTGTATTGATCATGTCTTGTTTATTCTCTTCACATGCATATTTCAATACTTTTACAGATTAACCGGCGTGTTTCTTGAACCAATTCTCTCTTTGCTTCTTCTGCCACGTAATATCTCTATTTGTACCATCGCGCAGGTTAAATACAAGACAGTGCATTAATCTCTGAAAGTATTTAAATTTAGCTGTATTCATAAACGAGGAATGTTTAGAACATATAATATGAACTATTACTATAATTTTAATAATACATTAGCAACATACAGTTGATAATGGTTCTTGATTCTTCTTCTTGATTCTTGGTTCTTGGTTAGAAACTGGCGTCACAGCATGTGGGGCATTTCCATAAGTGATCCGCCCTCTGTTCCAGTGGCCATCCGACTCGATGGTGTTTCGAGTCAAATGCCGCTGAAACATACGTCGATATCAGGGTACAATTCAGGCCCTTTCGACAGGTTTCTTTGTTGTTCCGTCCTCCCACGCCGTGCCCGTAACTAGTTCAAGCCAAACGTCGCCCTATCGGAACAACATGGCAACTGTTATCGAAGGTCACGACTACGGATCATGATAATGGATCATACACAACCTCCTCTATAATGCGTCTATCCAAAAAACTGTGAAAGATCAGTTAATAGATCATTCGGCGCCTCAGAACAGGGCTCAACCGAGCCGCAGTCACATGTATGTAAAGTTAAAGATTGGCAACACATCCATGTGTTCATGTGGACCACTGAAAAGCATATGAGAGCATCTCAGCCATGAGAGCATATTCTTCTGGAGTGCCCGGAATATGAAATGATGCGATAAATACATTGGCCCAGAGAAACAACATTCCAAGAAAAATTTGATAGTCCTCTGTACGAGTTACAGAACATAATCAAGTTTAAATAGAAACAAAACTTCATATATAAACACATTCCAAGAAACGAAAGAAGATGTTAATATACCAGGGTCTTCAAAATATAAGAGCCATCTTTCTGTTCTGAAAATACACCTCCCGACAATCAGGTCTAATAAAGGGGAAAAACTATTTCTAGGAGTTTTTTGCAGTGCATACATAAGCGAATTGTTAGTCCGAAGTGCACCCATTGTAGAAAACAGTGCATACATAAGCGAATTCTTAGTCCAAAGTGCACCCATTGTAAATTAACAGTATATATACGCGAATTGTTAGTCCGAAGTGCACCAATTGTAGAACAACAGTGTATACATAAGCGAATTGTTAGACCGAAGTGCACCGATCGTAAAACAATATTCTTCATTCAGGAGACATATTCTTCCTTCAGGTGATATATTCTTTCTTCTGCTGGAATATTCTTCCTTCAGGTGGCATATTCTTCCTTGTGTAGGCATATTCTTCAGGTCATATATTCTTCCTTCAGGTGACATATTCTTCCTTGAGTAGGTATATTCTTTCCATAACGTATTATTCTTTATGAATGTTCGGAATTTATAACAATTCTGGGTGAGTTGACCTGATAATGGCATATTAAAAAAAATATGATATCCATCGTCGTCTTTGGCGACTCTTACTCCTCTACAAAAAACCATGCTTTCTAATAGTAATTTTCCATGAGGTTCTGTATTATGCTTTAACACAAACTGTTTTATTATAATATTGTTTGGGAGCAAACCCTCGCCTCGTCATCATTTACTATTATTAACACTTCTTGTTTCATTATCTTAGCTGTTCATGGTATTCTCATCATTCTTCTGTAGCATCTTGCTTTGAAAGCGGCAAGTCTATGTGCCACTGATTTATTAAATATCCGTGTTTCACAATGATAAATTAATACTGGAAATATGTTTGCTATAATCAGGTGTAGTTTCGCTGTAAAGTTGGTGGCTTGACAATTTCAAGACTTGTTCCAATTCCTTTCTTATTTTATGCTGCAGAATCCCCTTAAATGTTCATATTTGCAACTAATATTTCAAATTAAGCACATCTCATCATAATCTGTCTAGTTTAGGAAATACCAAGGATCAAATAGTAAATGAATAATATTATATAGACCCATCGAGGATTAATATAGACCAATGGGGATTAATATGACTTATCGAGGATTAATATAGAACCATCGAGGAATAATTATTAAAGAAAAATCATAATGCAGAAAACGGAATTTGGACCAGATCCAACTGAGATGGTACCTACACGCCTCGTCAACGTGCTCAGGGATGAGGTGTGGTCGAAGACTGAAAACGTGTTGCCTCATGTTGCGAGGAGAGTAGGTGCCATCTGAGGACACCCCGTTCAAATCACGTTTGTTGCTTTATGTTTTTTCATAAGTGGGTACAGTAAGATAGCTGTTGAAATTCCGTGAAAACTATGTGAAAGGCAGAGAATGTTACGACTTGGTAGCCACAATCAGATAATCAATTATACGTGATGTCTTTTATGTGTATTCAGTCACAACATGCAATGATCCATACAAATGATATTGATAATAAAGGAATACAATCGTTCACCAATTCCGTCAAAATCTGCACTATATTTATCTAATATAATTTGCACGAATGGGATGTATATTTCTGATCAACTCATTGGTACATATAGTCTAATCGCCTGGGATATCCAAGTGACTATCATTAAATCATGATAGTTGGATCATTGGTTATGTACCTTAGAACTGGTACCTATAATACGGTGCGGTGTGGCAAATTTCTCGTAACACCCAACATTTCAAAGTGTAAACATCTTGTTTTGCTATTTGAATTGTTTATTTATTTTCTTTCGTTTCCTTCTCTCACGTGTATATTAGCAATTATCATTCATCCTCTACCAGTCTTCCTGCATAATTCCCTCTGCTCTGCAATGTCATCATTGACAGTGCCGCTATTTGCTCATCGTATGTTGTGCTGTGTTTTTGATAAGGGAATTGTTATCGAAACGTCGATTTGTATGCGTGTACCTGCATAGTTCCGGTGATTATAATAACTTCATTACACCATTTCCCATTTTTGTCTTAAGATAATGATATAATTGTGAATTATTTTCATCGCTGACTAACATTGCCTATTCTCTCTATTACACTATTGAATGCTTACTAAATATTTCATGTGTATTGGCTTCAGGTATACTGTATATGTAAAACGTTTTTGGAAAAATTGTATATTAATGTTTCCATTAGCGTGGGACCCTTTTTCTTTATATTGTTTTTTGAAGGGAAAAGAGTATATTTTTATAAATCTGAATGCACTAATAAACTACAGTAGGATCAATACTGAATGATTCAGTTTTAAAAAGGAACTAAGTGAAATTAAATCTGAAAATTAGCTTTGTAAAATCGTACAAACTTTTTAAAGCGATAATCATGAGTAGAAGGCTTCTCCAATAGCATTACACCAAGCCGAAATCTCCTGGGTATGAAAGAAAGCTCTGAAACCTCCCCATTGCAAATAGGAAGTAAGAGGTAATCGTTCGTAATTCCTGTTATTCACAAACAAACAAGAGATAATACAATAAACATTTTTTATTTGCACAATGTTATGGCAAATATTTGTGCAATTTTAAATACACATGCAAAATATCATACAAATCATGTATGATCTTGAAATGTTCACGAACCCACTGAAAAAAATAAAAAAAAATAAAATCAAGTACCTACTGGCTGTAAAGGGAAACGTCTGTTCACATTGTGATCATACAAATGAATACGATATAGATTAATTAAGGTTAATTGCGGGTTCATAACGTGTCAACACATGCCAACTTTGTAATATTAAACTTGATTTCATACAGCTTATGTGCCGAGGAGATAGGAAACACGCAACCGCCTACTACAAATTATTCAATCTACGCGCAACGCACTGAGTGGATTCCCCCTAAGGGTCTTCTAGAGAAGTAGGAAAGGGGGGCTCTCAGTGCGTTGCGCGCAGGTCAATCGATGCTGCGTTGTATGCTCCTTTAACACAAGTTTGTTTTGTAAAGTAATGAATGGTTTGTATCGTTAAAAAAGGTAGACGTATCTCCTCGTAATGTACCCAAACTAGTTTCTGGTAAAATAAACCTACGCTGTGCAATATATATAGTTAACAGTGGACAAGAGATCTACTGCTGATAGTGCAATCACAATGTGTATACACCTTCAAAGTAATACAAAATATGTTGACATTTGAAACTAACGTTTGTACTACACGTTTGGTAACTTCATCCGCTATGCTTTTTTACAAACAAAATAAACAACAGAAACAGCGATGATTAAATGATGCAAAAAAGGACAATCTCCCACCTTCCCTTTCACATTTCTTAATCACATTACTGATCTAGATTGTGAGAAGAAACTTAATGTATGTTATAAAGCGTCGATTTCTTTGATAATATCGTTCTGTAGATTAGCTCTGCTTGACTTCTCCAGGCTAGCTCTACAGAGTTTCCATGTTACAAGAGCTGCCGTCATGTGGCTCACAACGTTCGTAGTTGTCCTGATTCTGTCACTGAAACAACATAATATACAATTTACTATCATCATTATTATAATCATCATCATCATCATCATCATCATTGTCGTCATCGTTATAATAATAATCATCATCGTTACAATGATAATAAACTAATAATAATATTAATAACAATAATAATAATAAAGACAATAATAATAATAACAACAATAATAATAATAATAATAATAATAATAATAATAACAATGCTGATAATAACAATAATACTAATAAATAATAATAATAACAACAATAATAATAATAACATTAATAATAATAATAATAATAATAATAATAATAATAATAGCAATAATAATAATACCAATAACAATACTAATCATTATATTCATCCTTGAGCAAGGTTCACATATAAGTGATCTGTTATATAGTCAGCTGTTGAGAAAACACGGTTTGACCATGGTAGCCTCCCGGATCATGATATCTTGCACCCTACGCCCTTGTGTCTGTGTGGAGCACGGGAGAAATGTATATTTGAAACTATGAATAGCGTGTGAGCCCGAAACCCATGTCTGCTGATCGGCAGGCGAATAATGCACCGCTGCACTACTACGGTCCCCGCTGTTTCATGTTTCTTTGAGAATCTTATTTCATAGAACTGTTGATCCAGTGTATCAGTAAACCATCTATTCTTATAAAACATCTATTCTTATAAACCATCTATTCCTATAAACCATCTATTCCTATAAACCATCTATTCCTAAAAACCATCTATTCCTATAAACCATCTATTCCTATAAACCATCTATTCCTATAAACCATCTATTCCTATAAACCATCTATTCCTATAAACCATCTATTCCTATAAACCATCTATTCCTATAAACCATCTATTCCTATAAACCATCTATTCTTATAAACCATCTATTCTTATAAACCATCTATTCTTATAAACCATCTATTCTTATAAACCATCTATTCCTATAAACCATCTATTCCTATAAACAATCTATTCGTATAAACAATATATTCGTATAAACAATCTATTCCTATAAACCATCTATTCTTATAAACCATCTATTCTTATAAACCATCTATTCCTATAAACCATCTATTCCTATAAACCATATATTCTTATAAACCATATATTCTTATAAACCATCTATTCGTATAAACCATCTATTCTTATAAACCATCTATTCCTATAAACCATCTATTCCTATAAACCATCTATTCCTATAAACCATCTATTCTTATAAACCATCTATTCTTATAAACCATCTATTCTTATAAACCATCTATTCTTATAAACCATCTATTCTTATAAACCATCTATTCTTATAAACCATCTATTCTTATAAACCATCTATTCGTATAAACCATCTATTCGTATAAACCATCTATTCGTATAAAACATACAAGTTAGTTTCCTTAGAGAATAGATGCCTCAGAAAAATAACAAATACTAATTGGAAAGACTTCAAATCAAACGACATACTAAGAGAGGAGACAAAACAAGAATCCGTGACGAACATCATCAGAAAACGCCGCTGTACATACATCGGCTAGGTACTTAGAATGAAGAAAGACAGAATCCCATGACAAGCCTTTATGTGGACACCAGACGGGAATAGATACAGGAAATACCAAAAACAACGTTCAGAAGAACATTTATGAATGAATTAAAATCACAGGTATAAATGCACAAGACATGCAATACCTAGCAACTGACCGACAGGCATGGAGAACTATCATATTCGCCATATGTGCCAAACTTGGGAGAAGAGGAACTAACTGACTGACTGACTGAGACTAATTCTCAGCGGTATGAAATGTTCTGAGAAAAATTGTTCAACATCCAGGGGGTAAATTCTATGTTTTTCTGGCTTTTCTACCTTTGCATAGATGGAACCATGGACTTGATCTATCCTGCTTGGCATCCGGTACTGTCAGGTGTCCATAGAAGTTCAGTTATGGAACATGACCACCGGTATGGGAAGTAATATACATACTCACACACATACTCACTTTAATCATTCCACCGTCATATATACACACATATGCTCACTTTAACTCATCATTCTCCATAAATTCACATAAATACTCACTTTAACCATTCCACCGCCATAATTAAACCAATGCTATGTGTAGATATTCCCATTGAGCCTAATATTATGAGTACAGCAACAACACTGGAACTTGGTACAGTCGGTATGGCTAGAGACGACATGATTACCAGGATTCTGTAATGAATTAACGATGATAGATAACAATATTAGTTTGATACTGTGAAATCTAGTTTGTCAGTGCTGACTATAGCAAATGTAGCCAAATGGTCTCGTCAGTAGACAAGGCGCAATAATATTCCTATAATTATGTCTCATAATTAAATATATCAATTATAATTGTTACATGTAATGGGAAAGTGAGTCTTCATAGTTTTCTGCATTCAATCCTAAACAAACTCCTGCTGATTGTTAGAATGTGTTCTAGAGAACGTGTTCTGAGTAATATGCCTCTGTCAATGGAAGCGAGGAGGGAGAGTTCTTCAGAGATAAATAACGTCGATTGTAGCCCATGGTTACGAGTCATGAACAATAAAAAAATAAGTTAGAGGAAACATGGAAGAAATATAGATGTGGTTCTATAAAAGAATGTTGAAAGTATCATGAATAGCTGAAAAGGCTAACGAAGAAGTGCTGAAAGAGTTAAATCCGAGACGGGGGTTATTAAATAATATCAAACAGGGACAAACTTTATTTTTTTGGACACGCAGTGAGATAAGCAGGTCTAGAGAATACAATTACAAGAGGGTTCTAGGACAACAATCCGAGATAGTATTTTACAGTCTGACATCGTGGTATGGCAAAGAGTCAACAAGAATCCTGAAAAAGGATTCTGGAAATTGAATTGTCAGCTGCAAGAATTAATGTCTTGAAATTGTGAGTTGTGGAGATCTATGACAGTTTAAGTGTCGTCATGGCATCTGATGAATTCAGAGACCAGAGCTGTGTCATAGTTTACACCTTCTCTACGATACCTGCCATCAGAAAAAGTTCCTATTTGTTTGCTAGCAACGCAATTGTAAGATCAAAAATGTTTAACTATATACTCGTGTCATCTGTCAGGAATTTGCTGTTGTGGAGTCGCACTTGTGAGATCTCTTGACATGTCGGATGCGGAATTTATCTACGTAGCGTAACTATCCACAAACACTATAAATATGAGATTCTAGAGGTACATGTACACGCTTTATCTTGATCTTTGGTTGAGAGGTATTTATGTTTTGATGCATTATCCTGATCTATGGTTGAGAGGTGCGGTACGCATCATGAATGGGCGGCAAGTTAACTGATTAGATTGACTCCAAAATGTATTTGTACAAACTGGACGTTACTAAATAAATGCAGTCTACTCAACGTGCCTTATGTCTAGGCAATAGGTATACTAAAAAATAATAATAATGACAAAGCAAGAAATGGATATATTACCGAATTATTTTTTGGCGTATTGCAGTTGATTGCATAGATATGTAGTAGTTTGATAAATAATGTAACTTTGTGTTAACAAATAGTGGAGAGATAAATAATGTAACATTAGGGTTAACAAATAGTGGAGAAATAAATAATGCGATCTTGTGTTAACAAATAGTAAAGAGATAAATAATTCAAACTTGTGTTAACAAATAGTAGAGAAATAAATAATGCGATCTTGTGTTAACAAATAGTAGAGAGATAAATAATTCAAACTTGTGTTAACAAATAGTGGAGAAATGGATACTTACGTTATCGTAAAAATTTGTCCTGTATCAAGATCTGTTCCTGTATACTGTGCAACGAAGAGACACGTAGCAGCGATGAAGAGACAGCTACCATCTCTATTAAGAGTGACACAGAAAGGAAGAGTAAACCCAGCAACCCTCGGGTCTACTCGATAGACCTCCTCCGAGACCCTTATCATTTCTGGAAGTGGAATCGATCTGGAAATTTCACAAGCATACTTTCTTAATTGACATATATGCTGAACATATGATCAGTGATACTCATTGGCAACATTGATTTTATGTTCAATCATCCCAGTCTACGTTGTGATACTATTACGGAAAATTAACTGAAGATCAGAAATATGAATATACTGACAGTTATTACAGGTAAAAACAATGGTGCCTATATTCTTCTTATGAACCATTACGCGTGAAGTTGATTATTTTGTATAACTACAGCTTTATAGTTGCTTATTCTGTTAACCATTTCCGATACCGATGTTCTCCCATGCCACATTGCTAGGTTGTCAAACGTTATCTCTTTTGGCCATCTGCCCAGCTTGCTCTTGCCTGTTGTTACGTGATCCATCTTTTCTCTTCTCATAATGTGAACTGTCTCATCCTGACGCGGATAATCAGCTCTCTTTGTGAACATCTATTGAGAATTATTCACTTCGCATTTTATATGTCCATGGTATACTCATCATTCTACTATAAAATCACATATCTGCTGAGTCCATTTTATTTTTTCACTGTTCTGCTGAGTTTCCAAGATTCACTTCCATACATCAGAAGTAGTTCTATATACTGTTTAGAAACTTGTTCTCATCTCAGCTGACAAAGATATATTACATGGGATGATCATCTTGTAAAATGTTATCTTTGTTGCATATATATCTATATTGGCAGACAGACAAAACGGTACATAGCTAGATTGATATATAAATACACACATATAGATAGATGGATAGCCAGACAGGCAAAATACAGATATGGTGTCAGATAGATAGATACATACACAACCATCATAATCCGTCCTCTATATATTAACATATCTATCATATATATATATATATATATATATATACATATATATACATGCGAAAGAGAAATTCTTGATGAAATCGATCGATTTTCTTGTCACATAATAGACTAGCACAACCGTATCAGTTAATACGTGAAATCGAAGCAAGTGAGATTCAAAATGCTGCTCAAACTCCAGGAGTAATCCCAATAGTAAACATGGTCTTCAAGCACGATCATCAATCTGATCAACGTCGCTATGATGAATCAACATCTAACACCATGGTTTTCATCAACGAAGATGGAGAAACACCTTTTAACCACGACATTCGCATTCGTCAATTGAATCCAGAGAATCTAACAAAGCAGATCATTAATATCAATATACTAATCTCGAATATGGATCTAATGTCATACTCACATTTGTTCCGATACGGTGTGCTGATTTGGCAAGTACCTTGGCAATGTAATGTATATCAGAGTAAAAACCCCAATAATTGTTCCCCGTTGGGTTACGACCGAATCTAGTATATTCATCTCAACATGTATCAACCAGTAATATCATATATTCATCTCAACATGTATCAACCAGTAATATCATATATTCATCTCAACATGTATGAGCTAGTAATATCATAGCTTCATCTCACCAGCTACTTACGACATAGACGGACCAAAAGCTAGCATCCACGGTCTAAAAGCGTGTGTTAAAAATATGAATGGGTTTCTTCTAGTGATGACCACAAGAATTAGAGGAAGAACAGTCCACTGGTAGAGCAGACATCCGCCACTTGTGGTTAAAATGAACATGCCCATTGATGAGAAGACAGATTCTAGGTTGTCTATGTTGATCATGGCACGAGCGATAAGGCTGGCCACTCCTACTGGTGTTGTCCTGATGACAAGCAATAATGAAGACAATTTAATGATTGTTCCAAAGTGAAAAATATAAACAATAATTAATTTAGAATATACCAACAATCATTAATAAAGCACCAAATGCATGACCAATTTTAATCCTTGAATTGTTTATTTCAGTGAGTGATTTTTCAAACCACGTGAATGTGTACGTGTTAACTTTAATGTTTTCACATTTCACTGTCATTGTCCTGTTTAATTCCAGTTTTGCGTGCTTCACGTGCAAAACATGAAATTGCTGAATTTTGGCCATATTACTAGTCTAATTAAGTGGAAATTTGGCATCATCATCATCAAGTGCCGTTCCGAAAGGAGATCATATTTCTCCATGTACATTGATCTCTCATAAAAGTCATCATCTCTGTTGGTGTCGTCAATCGAAGCCATTTAGTCAAATTGTCCAATATCTTTACTCTAGGTCTTCCCCTTGATCTGTTCCCTTTTACCTTTCTTGCTGTCACTATATTATCAATTTCTCCTCTTCTCATTATGTGTCCAATAAATGTTTGTCTTTTTCTTATAAAATCAATAATGCAACTTTTTACATCCATCCTTCTAAGACATTATTCATTAGTAATCTTTGCTGTCCAAGACATGCGTAACATTCTTCGAATAAACAACTTTTCCGCAGCCTCCAATGATTTTTGTGATGTCTTATTTATTGTCCATGCTTCACTTCCATAGAGTAGCACTGGGTCAATGTGGTATTTGAAGACATGTTTTCTAGTATCCTTCTACATATACTTGTTGCATATGATATATTTCGTTGTATGTAATGCTGCTTTTTCGTGTCATATTCTGCTTATAATTTCGGTCTTGCATTTACCATCTGAAGTTATTACCATCTTGCATGAACCATCTGTTCCTAATTATTTGAAACTATTCACATGCCTTAAGTTTTTCTTATTTAATACTATTTTACTATTTGGAGGGGTACTATTTCCTGATATTATCATTGTCTTTTTGATGTTTAAACTTAGACCTTTTTTTGTTTGCTTTCTATCATCGTCATTTTTAACAGATCTTGGAGATGTTCTTGACTTTCTACTATCAACACATGGCATAGACAATTTGGCACACACAGTGGCATACACATTTACATTAATACGTTTCAGGGAGTAAAACGACATCTTTTGTTATCATCGAACGAATTGTGTTTGTGTATTTGCAATTCCTCGACTTTCGTCACAAGAGCGGTTGGTATGCGGTAGAATGGTATGGTGACCATTCTACCAGATATATTGCCAGAGATTTTAATTGTGACCAATCCATTTTAGTGAGGCTGGATGAGAGATTTCTGGCTATAGATGCAACCAATGGCTGTCCAAGGCCTGTGCAACCTCGTATAACAACGGTAGCTCAAGATTGCCAAATTCATTTGATGCATCTGCGTAACTTCTTCTTAACAGCAACTCTGACAGTAATTTTTGTACTTGGTACTATTCATCCTGTCAGGGTAAACACGGTACGACGAAGACTTCACTCAGTTTGCTTGCAAAACAGACGTCCCAGCCTTTTTTTTTTTAACGTAAGGCATAGGTTGATCTTTGTTTAAACCCTGTCAGAAAAATGTGTAGTTTCTTTCTGTAATTGATCCTTGATCAGGAAGACAAGTTTCCTGTAGGGCAGCGAATTCGATGTCCAGCCTCGAGTTCTCTCCTCGCATATGTGGTTGTGTCTGTGGTTCTCATAAGGGCGGAGCCCTTATAGGAATGCCCACGTGCTGTGAGGCCAGTTTATAATCAAGAATCAATAGTTCTCTATCAATAAGTGCTGTTTTCCTAATGTCATCTGTTGATGTGAGATCTGTGATGTTGAGAGCAGTGTACATGGTTCATTTCATATAGCAAATTTGTGAGGCTGTTCCTGGTTTCTGCTTCTCTCTTGATGATTATTGCTACATCGGGACGGTTTGTATGGAGAAAATGTCCCGCCCATTTTGCACTAACCTCATCTCGTTTCCCGTGATGAAATCCAAGGAAAAGACAAAGCCGATACGTCTGAATTGTAGCAGAATTTCAGAAGATACCA
Source organism: Meghimatium bilineatum (assembly GCA_034231615.1). NCBI lineage: Eukaryota > Metazoa > Mollusca > Gastropoda > Stylommatophora > Philomycidae > Meghimatium > Meghimatium bilineatum. The sequence goes on along the minus strand of CM067311.1, from coordinate 56,329,084 downwards.
GAGGATGGTTTTTGGAGACACTATCAACTACCTTATGGTTCTACCTCCAAAATTTTTAATAAGGTTTACTCCTCTTGGGCACTAACTTGCTAACCCGATAGGCAGTGAGATTTTTCTGTGTATGCTCCCTTAGCCTAAAGTACTCCCGTGCTGGCTCTCTTAGACTGGTCGGTTTGATGGATGCTTATAAAGATGCCGAGCCGTCTGCTCGGGTCGCATTGAGAACATTTTAACATACACAGTAGTGAAAAAAATATTAATCATTACCCGTCCAGAAAGGCAACAACACATAAAATATGTAACAACTGTAAAATATGTAAGAACTGTAAATATGTAACAATTGTAAAATATGTAAGAACTGTAAATATGTAATACCTGTAAATATTTTTCAGTCTAAAGAGTCGAATGCATTCTTATAATTAAGAAAGGTGATAATAAGGCGTTTCCCATTCCACATTCACATTCCTATTACACATCACGTTGTGTATATAGTATCAATGTCTTATGTACATGATCTTTCCAGTTGGGTAACTATATTGTTATTCTCTAAATTTCCTACTTGATATTGATGTGATAATTCCTTTTTTAGAATACCACTGAATAATTTACTTAATATGAACTCTAATGAGATAAATATATGGTTTACGCATTCTAAAAACTGTCTTTTTAAAAAATGTAACAGTGATAATTTTTTCCATTTATTGCCTTAACATGTCTTTGTTTACCAGTAAGATGAAATCATATGTTGCTAGTGTTTTCAGCAGTGATTTATTAAATGTGAAAATGAATCGCAACAATTTTACTCAAACTTGCATAAAGTCATCCATCAAACAAAGGGATATGTATAATAGTATTACACACACAAATTATACATGTTAAACCAAATTGAAATAAAACTTTATTTTAACGTAAACAAAACCAAATTAGAAACAATATCACTTCAATAGAAAAGATAAAACTGTACCACTTCACCCAGGAGAATAATTTGAAGATGACTCTTGCACCAGCATTGAAAAAATCTATGAATGGTTGAACTTTGTCTTTGACTTGGGATGCCGCGATTCCAATAGCTGCACATATAACGATGAGACCTATAGATGAATATCAGTCAAACATATCAAACTCACACTTGTATCAGAGATTTAAGGAATATCAGTCAAACATATCAAACTCACACTTGTATCAGAGATTTAAGGAATATCAGTCAAACATATCAAACTCACACTTGTATCAGAGATTTAAGGAATATCAGTCATACTTGTCATCAAACTCACACTTGTATCAGAGATTTAAGGAATATCAGTCATACTTGCCATCAAACTCACACTTGTATCAGAGATTTAAGGAATATCAGTCATACTTGTCATCAAACTCACACTTGTATCAGAGATTTAAGGAATATCAGTCAAACATATCAAACTCACACTTGTATCAGAGATTTAAGGAATATCAGTCATACTTGTCATCAAACTCACACTTGTATCAGAGATTTAAGGAATATCAGTCATACTTGTCATCAAACTCACACTTGTATCAGAGATTTAAGGAATATCAGTCATACTTGTCATCAAACTCACACTTGTATCAGAGATTTAAGGAATATCAGTCATACTTGTCATCAAACTCACACTTGTATCATAGATTTAAGGAATATCAGTCATACTTGTCATCAAACTCACACTTGTATCATAGATTTAAGGAATATCAGTCATACTTGTCATCAAACTCACACTTGTATCAGAGATTTAAGGAATATCAGTCATACTTTTCATCAAACTCACACTTGTATCAGAGATTTTAGGAATATCAGTCATACTTGGCATCAAACTCACACTTGTATCAGAGATTTAAGGAATATCAGTCATACTTGGCATCAAACTCACACTTGTATCAGAGATTTTAGGAATATCAGTCATACTTGGCATCAAACTCACACTTGTATCAGAGATTTAAGGAATATCAGTCATACTTGGCATCAAACTCACACTTGTATCAGAGATTTAAGGAATATCAGTCATACTTGGCATCAAACTCACACTTGTATCAGAGATTTAAGGAATAGTGGTTATGCGTGTCATTACACAGATTTACATTTGTATAAGTGATTTAAGAAATTGTAGCCATACTTGTTCTCGCACACATTGAAAAGTGTTATCGTGATTTAAGGATTTGATTCGTTTTCTAGTACTTAGAACAAGAACAATATGTGACTATACTTTTTTTTAATTATATCGCTGGGATTTACATACAAGCTGTGTGCAGCAACAGGCCGCTATGATGTAGTAACAAAATAGACGTAACTTTCTCCCGTGTGTTGCGGACACGAAAATGGAGCGAAGAATAGGTACACCTTTACCTGGCATGCATATTGTAAAAGACGACTAAGGGTATTATGGAGTGAAGTTAACTGTCACATTCCATAGAAGTTATATAGAAACCATGTCGGGTTTTGGAGCAGGAAAACGCACACATCTCAATTAAGCTGTAAACCATGACACATCACATTCAGGAATCCGGACTGCATCCTGCTGCTATGTTGGAGTTTAAGAGTGTACGAAGAAGAACATTAATATGGTACCTTAACCTGTGATTTGTACGTGAATTGTCTTGAACAAGAAACTCAAAGAAACAATTGAAGATGACAAGTGTTGGATATTTATTTGAAGATGACAAGTGTTGGATATTTAATTGAAGATGACAAGTGTTGGATGTTTAATGATATTTGATATGATCTCGAGTCATGTGAGAAACAGAGTGACAATTTATATCAATCTCAAGCATAACGGAGTTAAACAGATTATGTCTGTGTCTGTGTTTATACAAGAGATATCGGATCTAAACAGGACTGCTGTAGTCTGTCTGCCTTGGTTGCTAGATGCAGCTGAATCCAAGACTGTCTATGGCAGGCGTGCAAAACAACTTCTTCTCAGCGTCAGTGCCTGAGAGAGTTTCTTAGTGTGGAATGGCACGATCACATCCCTGATACGGAGATTATGGAAAAGTAAATCATGGGAGGTATAAACACATTATTTATTAGTTCTCAACTACGCATGTGGTTGCGTCTGTGGGTCTCACCAATGGCCCACTAGACATACCACACATGCAACAGAAAACCTTAGTGGATGACATGCCGTTATATTGAGGTTATCTTCTTATAGAAGCTTCATGGCACGTCATCCATACAGATTATGCTTTTATGTTGTTGTAGAAATGTGTTTCATGTTTACCTGAATATATATGTATGCACCCTCTGTGGTTGGGAGGGAGCCAGAGATGCACTGTGCAATTTTGAGTTGAACGTTTGGTTGCATGCCTGGAGCAATAGACAAATACGGCATAACCAGTAGTCAATTGGTGGCGGGGAATGAGCACAGTGAACCCTATCTTGGCTACAGTGGCTAGAAGCAGTGCATAGGTTGAAACCAACATTCCTGGAGGTGTGATAGTTATTCTCTGGCTCTGTCCCAAGGTGGGCCGAAAATCCACAGACTTCCCAGCAATATAATGCCATTTAATGGCATTAGGCCAAAGGGCATGAGCCAATGGGCCGTTGGATCAGCAACAAACCAACCAACCAACCATTAGTTCTCAACTACGTTGAGCAGGTCACCGATATAGCCACATATAGGGAAGTGTGACAACTTGACCAGAATATATAGCAATTTACATCAGCCTTGTGGGTCAATCAGAAGAGATATTAAAAAAAATTCAAATTGAAGTCAGTGTTAAAATGTTAGATCTCCGGCATCCTTGAGCCTCTAGTTCAAAGCACGTTTGGGATTATTTTATGTTTCCCTTTTTCGAAGGAAAAACATACATGTGCGCACGTCGTAATTAATGGTGTGAAAAAGTGATCATTATTCTCAGACCTCAATAAAAACAATCCTTCTGCACCCTTATGATAAACACAAATACAACAGCAATATAAATAAAAATAATTCTTGGAATTTTAATTGGACTTTCCTTTGAGTGGCTCACATTATATGTTGAAAACTTACATACAATTTTATTACACGATTCACAGGAAATTATTTTAAGGAAACTTTTAAGGAAAATATCAAGGAAACTATTAAGGAAAATATCAAAGAAACTATAAAGAAAACAATAACAACTAGCTAATAGCTGGACTGAAATATGAAGAAAGATAGCAACATATAATACAAACCTAAAATGTTTGTACCAGCAACTGATGTTACTGATTTAATGAGCTGAACTGATGTCGTGTTTATCACTTGACCACTGACATTATTCTGTACATGTATTTCCTTGACTGAGTACTTGGTCTGTGACATCTGCATAGTCGCTGTAATAATGTTGTCAGGAAATATGTTCCTGAAAAAGTAATAGTAATACGATTAAGTAGGGTGTAGGCAAGACGGAATATAGTATTTGCAATGAAATAAACATTGTGTATCAGGTGTACAATGGGCGTTACGTAATACTAAACGTCACAGGTGGTTTGATTCAATGACAATTAAGTCTCTGTAAAGTCAAATGATACTTGTTCAAGAGCAATCACAAAGTCTTTCCGTCACATCAGGTATCTATTACAGACTGATGAGCGTATGTAGATTCATTGTTGTGGACATTAGTTCGAGACAATGAAAAGTGGACACTATGGTTTCTAAATCAATAATACTAGGATGATTAATAATGAACAGGAATGAAACAGCTATAGTCCGTTCAGAATCGTTTGCCGAGATGTTATGATTTATAATTCAAAAAGTTCTTGATGATTTCACATGAATTTTGGCATACGTTGTTAAAATGTCCATGTCGCGAAAACATATGTGTTACTTGATGTCTAGCTGTAACGGTTATTTGAAAGCGGCGAATTCTTTTGATGTTTGCCCATGTAAATATTATTTCGACCATAAACAAAATATTTTACAGTAATCTAGTGCAATGATGACCCATAGGCGTGTCCACCAAATTTTACATGGTGGCAGGTGTAAAAAAAATTTAAAATATATCTTTTGTTCGTAGAGTCAATTTGATATTGTTCCATGCTCTTGGTGTGAGTTTCACAAATGTTGTCGCTGCCTTTGAAATAAGTACATATATTTCTTCATGTAAGGAAATTTTGTCTGTAATAGTTGATCCAAGATATCTGAACTTCTGTATTGAATCAAGCGGGCTAATTTTTATAAGTAATGGTTGATGGTTTGCTTATAACATTTTTTTGAATTGCTTGGGTGGTATTGAGCAATGAAATGTTTTACAAATCAACTTGTAAATTTTGCAAATCAAACTTTTTTTAGTGTAGACTTAATCAGAGTAATGATCATTCATAATCAGACGAGTCAAATAGGTCGATTACTGTTTTCGGCTGAACAAACAACAAACCTTCCTTTTTCCAATATTCCTCTTCTTGGCGTAACACATGATCCTCACATTTCACCCAGTAGTCTTTATGTATATTTGATAGAGCCTGATTTGTAAGAGTCTCAATATCACATAATTTGAAAGTTGTATTTGTAGATGCTACGTGTCCTTTAACTTTTGCCCAAATTAGCTCTATAGGATTTAAGTGTGCATGATATGGAGGTAGTCTCAAACATCTATGACCATGTTCTTCAATTAACTTGTCTATTTTAAATATCTTTGTTCGTTGTGTCTGTTTTACAAGGTTAAGCAATTCGGGTTTCAAGTACCTGTCGGTAAATGGTATGTGTTCTTTTATGAGCCACGTTTTGATTGCATCTTTTGTACTTGATGATGTTGGGATTCTATCTTCTACGTTCACTACGTTATGGTATGAAGCATTGTCCATTATCAGACAAGAAGGTCTATCTAATATTGGAAGAATACTTTTTTCGATCCAGTCTTCGAATATGTGCCCATTCATTTCGGAGTGGTAGTCTCTATTGTCAATGGATTTTGAAATGAAAATTAGATGAGCATTCTGCAACAACCCATTATGTCTGCTACCTGCATGTGCAACTATCAAACGTTGCCCTTTACTACTTGGTACTGATCTTTTAATACTTCCATCTGCTAACTGCCATTCCTTTTCATTTGTATGATGAGCGTTGATCCAAGTTTCATCTAAATACACAATATCATAACCATTCTCGCGCATTCCCTTCACGTAAATACTTGCTTCTAAGAGCTACCAGATGTGGCTTTTCACAAATAATGTTTTTCCACCAGCATACTTTCTAAAGGTGAAGCCTGCATTTCTTACAGTTTTCCATAATAAAGTTTTTGATATTTCAATGTCGTTATTAGATTTCAGCCAAATCTTCAACTTTCTAAGTGTCACTTCTTCGTTTTTATCAAACATTCTACATATTTCTCTTTTTACTAGGTCCTTATCGAAACTGTCTATCTTTTCTTTCCTTCCTTGCTTTCGTGAATTTGTTGGCAATAAATATCCGCTTGCTTCCACTATTCGATCAAATGAACGTTTACACAAACCTAAAATATGCATTGTTCTCTTCTCAGGATTTGATAAAGAAAAATAAAGATGTCCCTTTTTACGCTCTCTGCAGAAGTATTGATAAATCTTTATAGCAATGTTATGCTCAGTAAAATATTTCGCTTTCAGATTCATTCTCACATAGACTTGCAGAAGGTAATATGCTTAGTGCCGCCTACATTCTGTAAATATTGAGACTTGCCTCTGACTTGTGACTTGAAATCGAGTCAATATCCGTTTTTGATTTCACATAATTCTAAGTTCAGGAAAAATAATATTTGGTGCTAAACGGGAATTTCCATATGTAACATTGCTTTATACAAATGTACAGTGGAAACAACTACTTTTAGAACGGTGCACATTCTACCGTGAGGGTCATGCCTTTATATTTAATAATCAGATGTGAGATGTAAGCATCTACATAATCCAGCGGTTGTTTATAATTTAGATTAACTTTTTTTTAATATAGGTTAAATAAGGTATCTTTGATACTGGATCACATTTCTTTGATAAAAAAATATTTCTATAGCGACATTATTATTCTAAACCTAACTTCAAATGATGAATCCAAATGAACAATACGTTTTTGATAAAAATAATTTAACATCTCGGCAAACGATTCTGAACGGACTATAGCACAGAACCAGGAGGCTTACAGAATGGCAGTGATGACGACGTGCTGGAACTGACATGTCACAAAGAAGTAGATTAGGAATTGAAAAATACAGATGTAAGACGCCGCACAGACACTAAAAGGGAGATATGTGTCATGATAGTGTACTGATTTGTTGCCAGTTAAACACGTGATTTGGTTGTCGAGTACACTCGTCAATCTTAGTTTTTGATTTGTAAAACAAATATCCCGTAGTTTAGGAAATGGGTGCCAACAATCATTCATCGGAACGGTCGAGGAATGTCGTCATCGCTACTGAGAAGATACTGTAGTCCACAATAATCAGCTCTGTTTATTATCAGCCACTCGCTATTCAAAACAGGGAACATAGTGTGCAATGGCGCTGATTCATAAATAAAGTGCCTTTATCTTTTCATGGTAATCTTCGTATAACTAATTGGCTCATTAATATACGAGTATACGTATATATATATATATATATATATATATATATATATATATATATATATATATATATATATATATATATATATATATATGCATATGATCATTATTGTCTTTTGGGCGGTTTATTCGACATATTTACGTGTCAAGGCGAATGCTGATATAGAATGAATCAATCGCTGCAAATCTGCCTTTTTTAATGTTGCTTGTCATGTGCATGTTTTACTTTGAAAGTTGACACTCCGAAGTGTATCAAAAGTTTCTGTACCTTTGTGTAATGCCGACCTCCATGCACCTCGATCTTCGGCTACATTTTTCCATATATTGAAGTTAAAGAAATGTTTTTCATTGATATCCTGCCTATATTTGTGTATCTAAGGAGTGATCTGCTTCTACATTTTGTCCCTTCCGATAGTTCGCCAAACAATGTCTACTGGAGGATACAGTTGTTCAATCTTGACCCATGACTTTGCCATTGAAATCTTATTCGTCTATTGCTCAGTATGTCCACTATTGATTATAATTTTGCTCGCTCCAGTACTTCTCATACAAGAAACTAGTGAATTAGTTAAAATACAAGCTATATTAGCATACATAGCGAAAGTATTATAAACGTGGAAAGAAAACAGCATCAAAGTTACCTGAAAAAGTCAGCAAATATGTCCACTGTTTGAAGGTTTCTTGTATCAGGTGGAGCGTCTCCGTCATCGTTTGATCTTGTGGAACCTGAAACAGATCAAGAGAAATCGACATGAACGTGCACTTGTGAAAAACACTATTATTGATTATTGTACGGTAAGCTATCAATATCATAGCTCCTACGCCTCTATCGTAACCATCGATAGTATTATCATCATTATTATCGTTGAAACTTTCTGTGTCCATATTAAATTGAAAAGACCGATTCTTTTCGAAATCATCAAATATTATTCTACATTATCAGCAAGTTTGTTATTTTCTAAACTTGTGCTGAATTACACAATCATATCATTATGTTGTCGTGTGAATGTATCAAACAATATCACTTCAACATATGACTAGATCAAAAATTTCCAAAACTGCCCACTACACAACGGACTATATTTCTTGTTCATCATCTTGTTCTAATCAAGCTTGTTGTCAACATGGCCGAGGATACATTTCAACTAAGGTCATTTGCCCTTTTTTGTAAGCAAATCTCTTCTTTTGTTGAGTAATTTGAGTCTTTTTATAGAATAATCACGAAAGTAACGGTTTTCCAACTTGATTGTGTTAAAGTCATAGTACTAAAACACATGATGACGTCCTAATCCTAGTACTAAAACTTATGAAGCTCTAGTACTAAAACTAATAAAGTCCTAGTACTAAAACTTATGAAGTCCTACTGCTAAAACTCATGAAGTCCTAGTACTAATACTCATGACGTCCTACTACTAAAACTCATGAATTATGTGCCAGTTTTGCATAATGTTGAGACCAATAGTCATACGCTCTGATTCTACTTATGATGATGATACCCATACCTACCCATACTCATACCTACCCATACCTACCCATACCCATACCTACCCATACCCATACCTACCCATACCCATACCTACCTATACCCATACCTACCCATACCCATACCTACCTATACCCATACCTACCCATACCCATACCTACCTATACCCATACATACCCATACCCATACCTACCTATACCCATACCTACCCATACTCATACCTACTGTGTCGGTTGTTTTGCTAAGAGTCTCTTAAGGTCTTCCTATTTTACTTTTTCCGTCTGATACTCATTTTAATGCGTGTAGTAGCCGTCAGGTGTCATTCATTTTAAGTACATATCCGATATAAGTACGTTTTTTTATTGTTGTAGAAATATATTGCTCCTTTGTGTATTCGCTTATTTGCTTCTTTTACTAGTTTGACACAATCAGTATTTAAGTTTCTCAATAATATCTATTGGTCCCAAGAAACTAGATTGGTGATTGTAAATATTTAGTGTTGATAATATTTCTGTTTCTGTAAAACTAACTTTTTACGTATTCAGCTTAACTTCAAATTACTTGCCTGGTTGTATTATATAACATAGCGCCATACCTGCTATGCTTGTCTGGTTTTATTATATAACATAGCGCCATGCCTGCTATACTTGCCTGGTTGTATTATATAACATAGCGCCATACCTGCTATACTTGTCTGGTTTTATTATATAACATAGCGCCATGTCTGCTATACTTGCCTGGTTGTATTATATAACATAGCGCCATGCCTGCTATACTGGCCAAAGCATTCGTGATCATAATGTAGCTCATTGTGACCAGGCTGATACGTCCGTTAGACTTGGGGTCTGTATTTGCCGTGCCTGTAATATATATATATATATATAAATAATCAGAGGTATTCCCAAATAAAGGAGAAATTGTGAAAAGATTGAAGACTGCAGTATACAGCAGAAAATAAATAAAAATAAAATTACACAGTATACAATTAAATAAATGCAGTGTTAGAAATAGTTGGAAAATACTCTTAAAATATAGATAGATAAGTCTCTATAAATATGTTTTTCTCAGGATAATAATGCATATATGAAACACAAATAAAAACATATACAATTGAATACATGGAATGTGATGTTTTATATAATGAAAATAAAAGTACTCATACCATCAATGACAGTGCAAACGATGAGTGGTAGGATCATAGCTTGAAGTATCCTCATGTACAATTCTCCAGGCATACCTGAAATAAAATACTGAAGGATCATTCAAGAAGTTAACAAAGTATTATGTAACACTTGATGACAATTTATTACAAGTACATACACATTTTACTAGTATTTTGTGTTTCAAATTAATTGTGGTTGAAAAATGCTTCTAATGACGTGGTTAGGTATAATTATGAAGTGCTATCTGGGAATATAGTCCGACTCTGTGGAGGGATGGTACAGAGCGCGTCTGTGACGGCCAATGTACCGGGTTCGAATCACTCCACAGGTAATGGTGCATCCGGACCATTTAGAAAGCAATAGTAAACTACTGAACGTATTTATATTGCCTAGAAAATCACAACTGCCTAAAATAAACTCTAAGAATATATTACGTATGGTGTCATCATTTGACGTAATAATGACATCCATCTTCTTCTTTTTCTTCTGCGATTGGTTTCCTATGCTCAGAAGTCTATAAAGACAGAATGAACGCCTCCATCAATTCAGTTGTCAGCATGAGGTCTTCACTGTTGCCGCAGAGCTTCACCTTCAGGTTGGCTATTTTTGAGCCATAATTTAGTTATTAATTCTCGCCATATAGTGGACAAGTTTGCAAAGTATGGACATTGGTCAATTTGGATAACCTTCATTTTGTTTAGATGTAATTGTAGCATACAATGTCATGTGTGAAACCTACACATGTCTGGTTGTTGTGATACATTCAGCTTTAGAATGAGGTCTTGTTGAAAGTGACTGCCTTTTATTCTGTTCAGCTTTAGGGTGGGGTTATTTCGAAGGGTGCTGCATGTTCGCTGTTCAGCTTTAGTCTGTCAGCAGCCTCATTCCCTGCAATGTCGCATTATGGTGTACAGTGATCCACTCCAGCACCACTTTCTTGTTAATATACAGTTGATTTTAAAGTAAAAAGATTAATTTTTTAGATGCTCTTTAGGTTCACATTGATCAAAGAACGAACACACTAACCAATCCATATCACTGCATCAGGACTTGGGTGAGCTGTCCTAACTGTGAGACCAAGGAGTAATCCAACAACAATCCCAGAAAGTGTTATTAGAAGAAATAGGTTGTCCTTCAACCACTGGATACATCTATTTTCATTTCTTGAAACTATTGGGGAAAAAACACACAAAAACTGTTTAAACGCACAAATGAATATGTTAAACAGACCAATATAAAATATTTATTGTCTCAGACTAATTGCATTATTTATTATGAACATAACTCCACATTAACATTTGCAATTCGAAAATAAAATCACCATTTACAAAGACTGATTCCTTATTCTTGATTAGAAACTATCATGACATCACGCAGGGCAATTCAGTAAGTGCTCAGCTCTCCGTTCCAGTAACCACCCTGTGTATGTAGTCTCAGAGTCCCGATTAGGTGTTTTCCATCCCTCACCTCTAAACACTCCCATGAGGCATTGAATGAGGGGGTAATGGGGTGTACTAGAGATACACCCATCTCTACAATGAGATGTTTGCTTGATCTCCCCAGTAATATCAGTATTACAGTGCGTCATCAGGTAGCGCATGTTAAGTCGTACCTTAAAGTAACAGAATACAATGACAACCCATTAGACCAACGTCTATATTAGTCAAAGGGAAAACTAATCAAATGTGGCAGATTGTGGATGGCAGAGGCTGAAGACAAACTATAAAGAGTATATGAATTGGAAGAAATATGAAGGGGCAGAGAGTTCGTGGAAGTAGACATTCAGAGAAAAAAACACCGACTAATGTAATAATACAACTAGATAAAGCATGTTGAAAATAAACGTAATAAAATGATATAAAATTAAATAAGAAATAATATGAAATAAGTTAATATTGCGAAAATAAAATATAAGGTGATCTTGTCATGTAAAAATAAATATGCAAATGTATTATTCACAAGAAAACACTCTTGGTTTTGCTCTCATTATGTGCAGGACAAATGTGCTGAGTAAAATGATAAAATATAATATTACCTACACAATATACTTGAGCGATTTTTATGATCAATAACACTTGTTGGGCATACTTTTCTGATGATCGTAGTGTATTACTTGGAGTATATCGCTACACATTAACTCGCTTGAAGCTCCATGGGGGAGAGACGAGAAGATAAACTACGCAGACGAAAGGCACCTGCTACCTTTTAAATCAGTTTTTTTTAATGTTCGAGGTACTGTGAATCTCCTACTTGTAAACTTGTTATTGTTTTTAAGAAATCAATGTTTACAAAAGTTCTGGGATTCAAGTTCAATAAGACTGAATGTACTTTAAACATATTTACTGTAAATGCAATTTCAAGTTAGTCGTGACATAATAAATCTCTGATATTTGATTATCTTTGAATTGCTATGGTAATATTTCCCGAGACATCTTCTGCGTAATCAGACTCTCAAAGCATGCTGCGTAAGATAGAAAAGCACCGACACACGACTTCGGCATGGAGACTATTCAAAGTTGATAATTTAGAAGACAATATACATACGTGAAGCACTGTTGAATAATGCAGGTAATTAAGTTCTGATAAACAAAACAACTGATCACATTAAAGGGAAAAAATCCAGTACAATTTCTGTAAGGATAATGTGCCCTATTACTGTCCACATCTAGGGGTGCAAAGGGAACGCATTGCTCTAGGCGGACCCAGGGTTAGCAGATAACCAAGATACCAAATGTACCTCCACGCGGTGCACACTGGAAACAGAAACACAGCAGCTCGAGCTGATTCTGGCCAAATCTGTTGGTGATCGTGTCCGAGAATGTGGAGGTAGCAGATGGAAAGAGATTTGACTGCACAAGAGACAGACAATATCTCAGACACCATCAGCATCACCACATATAGCGACACTGTCGACATACAGTGAAGCTAGTCAGCTCAGTCCGAACATTGGAGGGGCGGCCAATGTAAAATGCACATAAAGGTAGATGCATGGCGAGAGACAAATAGATTTCATACCGAGTACAATGAAACAATGAAAGGGCAGAACAGTGCTAGAGGGCAGCGCGAACTGCAAATAGAAAGTGAAAAGTCCCTAGGAAAGGGGAACTACAAGCTCCGTCAGCTCGAGACTAGCTTCTAGTTACCTGTGTCCCTTTCAGGCAGAGACCCAGACCCATTCATTGGCGTTTGGTAAAGCAAGAAGACCTAATTCAAATCTAATGTCGAGCCTTCCTAAACCGGAAATATGCTCGCGAAGAGAAAGGTTTCTGTACCCGATGGGCATAGGCAAGAAAGGGACAACGATGGTAGTCCTGGTCCAACTCTACTGTCAAAGTTTCCTATACCGGAAGCGCACTTGCAGAGAGAAAGGGTCTCGTACCCGATGGGCTCAGGCACAAAAGGTACAACGATTTAGCCCTGGCCCAACTCTACTGTGAGGTTTTCCTACACCGGAAATACACTTGAAGAGAGAAAGGGTTCAGTACCTGATGGGCTCAGGCGCTATTGGGACAAGAATGCTCAGCTCGAGAACGCCTTGCTCTCAAACGCGTGGTGTGAGACTCGAACTTGGACAAGGGGTACACAATGTCGGTGAATGACACCTCGGCTAAGAGGGCGAAAGAGCCAGGGTCCAACTTCTCTGTTGAGTTCTTTCCCTTAAGGAACCACACTCAAGGATGAGAAACGGTTCAGTACGCAATGGGCACAGGAACAGCACGTCCAATTACACGAAGCAAGTTCATAGACAGTGGAACACCTCGTGCGAGTCAGACGAGAGCAAAAATCGTCTGGGCGAAGAGTCGGCACTACATGTGCCTGGAGACAGATATAGAGACTGTCACAGGCTAAGGGTAGCCCACCCGAATTTCAAGGCAAGCCGAAATCGGATGTGCTAAGCCTACAAGGCGCATAACGGTTGCACAACCTAATCACGCTCCCGGCGGAAATCGTCCGTGATGGTTACAATGGAACGAACGCAAAACAAACAAACAAACTGTCAACATATTTTTAGAACTTATGTAACATACATTACATGATCATGTGCAGTATCAATATTAATTCAGGTAATTTCCGTTTCTCAGATGATGTCCTCCTTTAGCTTGATCCGAGGGAAAAAAAAACTAAAAGAATTAATTTCTAAATTAGAACAAGTAACGTAAAGATGTGGAATAGAAAATAGTACAGACATAATTACAATACTGGTGAAGAATGGGAACTCACATAAACAAACCAATATTACCATAAATGGATAGGAATTAAACGAAATGTACGTTTTCAAATACACGCAATCATATTTATGCAATAATGGACCAACCATTAAAGACATTAAGACAGGATTGGTGGCAGATTTGGACACTATGTCAAGACTTTGAAGCATATAGAAAAACAAGATCAACATTTGATTTATTCGTTATCTTTTTTCGGGTAATACCCCTTTATGCCTTGAAGCATCATGGGTAGAAGTGTTCTTTGGAATGGTCTTTTTGTGTGCTTCATATAGGTTAGATTTCGTTGATTTTTTTCTATGAACCATCTTTTGCATGCTCTGGCCCTGACCGTTTAACAATCATGTCTGTATAGCAGTGCTTTTTGAACGGTACTATCTAATGACAGTCTGGAAGTAAATTAACCTGATTTTTTTCCTGACGTAATCCAGGATTGGCATTGTGTCTGTTAGTCTTCTGATGTTGTGATTTCTGATTCTGTCTCTTATTGTTACTCCGATAATTTTACGTAGACATGTCATTACTATTGCAACAATCAATGTATATAATTAATGCCCAATTATACAACACGTTAGTTTCATCTATAATGCTGCATGGATGCGAGAGATAGGCACCAAAGGCAGATCTGGAAATCAAGAGTCAGATACTGCTGATTTGGTATATACATCACATAACATAGAAATGTGTCAGAGATAAAAATACACTTACACGAATTATTCTAAGAATCACATATGTCAAAAATTAAAGAGAAAGTTAGCATCGTTTCAAAATGTTACCCCCAAAAAACTCCACGTGCAAAATAATTTTGCAGAGAAGATGTGAGAGTGGAAAAAGCATTGCGGGTTAGAGAAAGCCATGGATTGATATCATTGAGGAATTGACCAAAGATTCTACACACTCGTTCGCTATCTAGACAATATAGTAAACTAAAGATATATATGTGTTGACGTGTCCTCCGCTAAATCCCAACCACACCAGATGCTTCTGGAATATGCTAATCTACAACTACAACTATTTATGATACTGCACAGTGTTACTATTCGTTGCCACGCTTTCGGAACCCTTGGATCATGCGGGTAGCTTCTCGTACCAATTTGATTCATATGATGACACTTTCAAGCATTGTTACACGGAAAAGATCTTAAAATAACTGGACAATATAAAAATGAATTAATATCACAAAGAGTTCAACTGAGAAACAAAGGTGTTATAATGTATGCATGTACATGCATTAAATTAATATGCTAATTTTAGTACCATGTTTAAGGCTACGATTTTTGATCTAACGCAAAAGTAAGCATGGACAAAATACTCTCGACATGTCAAATCAGATCTAACAGTCATTATACTGGGCTGTCAGGATTATTTGAAAGTTTATATATATATATATATATAATGTACTAGCTACAAATATCAGAATATTCATGATAATAATGTGGTAGCTTCCAACTCAGAGCTGAGAGGGTGTCTGTGACTCTGTATAGATGACATGTGCTAGACGTGCCAGACGTAAGAAAAGCAATGTGTAAATGTGACACGTTAGGTAATTATGAAGCAGATCTATGCACCCAACATTATCGACACTGGTGAGGAATATTTGAAAGATACTATTTTTTATGTGGTTTTCATAATCATTGTTACAAGGAATAGAGAGATCAGCCAGCATATTCCTGGATATGATACTGTGTAGGTCCATCCATCACAAGTGATTATCACCATTTATTTTAAACATCCCCTATGGAAATGTAATTAAAATTATGTCCATGCCTAATAGTCCTTATATGTCTAATAAGCCCTATTCGAGCTGAAAATGTCCTTCTACAGTTCAGTTCGGGCAGTTCGACCAATGTAGAATGATTTTTTCGACCTGAGACGTTCTAACCATCTATCCTTTCTTCCCCACACCCACTCACCCCACCACCACACAAACTCATCATTACTCATCAATCATTATCATATGCCATTCTGGTTGGCGTAGGCGACCATGGCTCTCTGTCCACAGTTTTGTTATCAGGATCGTTGTTGTTTCCATGCCTTGCTAGGTTGTCAAACTAATATTTTCTCACGTTGTCCCCATCTGTCTCTATTGCCTTCAGTCTTGCCTGTTGTGACTATGTTCTTAAAACCTGCTTGTCTGATAAAGTGACAAAAAAAAGAAGGTATTTTTCTTAAATTATTCTTGCATTCATTATAAACACCACCAACCATATCTATATTGCCTCTAATTTCCCACTTTCCAGTTTGTTTATGATGAATGTACGCATTTTCTCTTTTACTGGATGTGTTTCCATTTCTGCGTCATGGAGACATGGCTTGATGAAATCTCTGTCATCTTTTTTTTAAATTATTGTGGAGTTTATTAGTTATTTGTTTCTTGAAAAAGGTCCCATTTTGACCGATACGTGGACATTTGTCCTGTGTAGTTTTATTGTATGTTTTTTTATATATACTTTTTTATATATTGTTATTCATAGGCAAGGTAAGTGTTTTTAGTAACCAGTTTAATTCATTTTGCTTTACTATTTGTTCGTTCGGTTACTGCGGCACACTCCATTTTGTTGGACACCCTCTGACCATTTGGTTATTTATATCTAACTACTCTCGCTGTTGAGCTGCTGAATTTCTCATTTTTGTACAAGATGATGTGCCTTTTTGACTGTACAGCGTCATGCACTGTCTATGTTGTGCAAGTTTTTCGCATGTTTCTTGATCTAATTTAAAGACTTTCAGTTGAGGTCTTTTAACGAGAACGAGTTCAAGTAGCACATGTGTGAAAGTTATTTGAGTGTCCTCACATGTCGTCTATACACGGTCCATGTTTAACTAGAGTATAACAGCACTGGAAGTATCGCTTATCTATACACATTCAGCTTAGTCTGTAGGTTAATGTCATTTCTATGCCACACATTTGTGTACAATCTGTCGAAAGTGCTGAGTGCCTTGGCAAATAAAGATGATACCGTATATGATACTCTATCCATATAAGGTTATGATATCTAGGTCGTGTCATACAACTAGAAAAGTGATGTCATTAACTAGGTCGTTTCGTACAACTAGAAAAGTGATGTCATTAACTAGGTCGTTTCGTACAACTAGAAAAGTGATGTCATTAACTAGGTCGTATCATACAACTAAAAAAGTGATGTCATTAACTAGGTCGTGTCATACAACTAGAAAGGTGATGTCACTAACTAGGTCGTGTCATACAACTTTAAAAGTGATGTCATTAACATGCTGAAATAAATAACTACTAAAAATATGTGTCAATATAGAAACAAACATCCCATAAATAAATTTTACAGTCGTGTGAAAGGTCAGCACAGCAAGCACACATCCTGTACACTGCACGTGTGTACATGTCAACATACAGGTAAATGTAGTACTTACAAGCGTTGAGCTGTATAATCTATAGTTAACCACACACCGCCTTTCATGTTTTCCGTAAGTAGAGAACATATATATTATTAATGCCCCTATAACATTGCATATGGTACCCATTTCGTAGGTACTGGAGAGTGCTTATGCTCATGGTAGACGTGTCAGTGCATAATTTTGTCTTCCTTTTACTCCGGTAAAGATTATACATAGAGAAAAAGAGGTAGATCATAGTCGTCTCCATTCCTGATGTGTTATTAGAGAAGAAGTAGATCATTGCCATCTCCATTCCTGATTTGTTATTAGAAAAGAAGTAGATCAGTGACGTCTCCATTGCTGAATTGTTACTAGAGAAAAAGGAATAAATCAATTTCCTCTTTGTTTCTGATTTATTACAATAGCAGAAGAAGTAAATCAGTGTTATTTCCATTCCTGATTCCAAGTTCATACAATAGTTATTTCCATGTGTTAAAAAAACTGTAACAACTATTATATATTCTTAATTAGTATACTATATATATATTATCCGTATGTCTATTTTATGGCACAAAACCTCGAAATGTGCCATCTTAACAGTATTGCCTTGACTAGAAAGGGGTGGGGGACACATATTGGCCCCTAGTATCATCCTATGCATTTCGTACGCTGCGCTTAAATATGTTTTTTGAAAGGGGGGGGGGTGTAACGTTGGATGTCCAATTCCATAGAAAGTCACAGATCTAAATCAATATTGAAATCAAATGTCTCAGACAGAAAGGAGTAGATGTCACATTCAATCTGTAAACCATGGCGTAGCGCACTTCGTTTTCTGAACTACACTCTGCTCTCGTCAGGATTACTGATAATGAACACTGAAAGAGGTATTTTGTGTCATGTTTGAAAATGTAGCTTCATTGTCGTATACTTTTGTATAAATATGGCTAAAGTATGTTTGGTTGAACGATTTTTTAAGTAGATATATGATCAATTATTAATACTGCCTCTAAATATGCCATCTATAAGATGTAGGAGGAAAGTATAAGAAAGTAGCATTATAATTTACATATTTTTTATACATTATAATTTTAATATATATAATTAACATGTTAAATATTCTCCTAACTTGACAACATCTCACAATTTACGTTGCATATGTTAACTCAGAGTAAAAGTCGTTTACATTTAATTCATCAATATTTAGGATTGTTTTATGATGTTTTAGTAGTTTATATATAATATACGATATTGGAACTTTTTTTTTTATATTTTAAATCTAAAAATGTATCTTCAGACAACTGAAACCTTCTGTAAACCCTGATACTGCAAAAAATAAAAAAATTAATAGATAATGCGAAGCGGAGAAAGGTAACTGCTCTGGGTCTGTATGACGTGACCTTTACTGCGTGTCACATTAGCAGCCTTGACTATCTGACAACTGTGTCCAAATTGATATGAATTGTCTTTTATTCTGTCAACAGCGAATAATAGCTATTTCCTCAAGAATTGTTATTTGTACAACCATTCATTCATTTATACATCCATTCATCTATTTGTACATCCATTTGTACATCCATTCATCCATTTGTACAGCCATTTATCCATGTGTACAGCCATTCATCCATGTGTACAGCCATTCATCCATGTGTACAGCCATTCATCCATGTGTACATTCATTCCTCTATTTATATATTCATTCAAGAATCCGTTCATATCGTTATCAATATTTTCCATCATTCATTTCTTTTTAAATATTTATGTTCATTCCTCTTGTTTGCATGTTTAAATCCACATTAATTACGAGCGATAGAGCTATTGTTTAATATGCAGCAGTTAGAGTGCAGGACAAATGGTTTATTGAGATTTCTTTCATATTCAGAATATTTCAACTGTACTCAGTGATATGCCGTGATAATAAGACAAACTACTCACATGAGGTCTCTCTTTATATGTTGACACGTTAGGTCTCTGTGTCTGTGTATATGGTGACACGTGAGGTCTCTGTGTATATGTTGACAAGTGAGGTCTATGTGTATATTCTGGCATGTGAGGTCTATGTGTATATTTTGGCATGTGAGGTCTATGTGTATATGTTGACATGTGAGGTGTCTGTGTATATGTTGGCACGTGAGGTCTCTGTGTATATTTTGGCACGTGAGTTACGATGTGTTTCAATAGCACTAGAGTGTTCAGTTGCATACGACTTGGTTGAATAGCAACTGATCTTTGTTATATAAGTATTAGTGGAATGGTATCTGCAATTTGTTACAAATATACTGTTGCAACTATAACACATATTGTTGCAGGTATTACACATATATTGTTGTAATTATAACACATACATTGTTGTAATTATAACTAACATTCTTTAATATGGAAAAGCAGCGACAGTGTTGGAGTGAAGATAATAATTTATCACTGACTAATGCTAACTATTATGCTAAATGGCTGTGCGAGTTGGACGCTCATTGCAGATATGGAGAGACAGATGCATGCCCTGGGGTGCAAGTGTTATAGACGAATTTTGGACATTTAATACAGAGAACATAAGACAAATGTACGTAAGAAATAAATTACAGAAAATCTGGCAGGTTAACAAGTGTAATTATTTACAATAGTAAAATAGTTGCATGGTGTGAACATGTATGCTTGCATCATTCCTGTGTAAAAAAAAGTATTGCGTGGTGCAAAATGAGAGTGAAAAAAAGCATAGGGACAAATTGAACTCATGAGTAGACAGTATCAAAGAATGTACAGAATATATATATATTCGCACTCATTCGCATCGCTGAAGAAATAAATCTGTGGATGGCTCTCCGCATCAAAGTAGTATTACTAGAACTCTGACTTGTTATGGATATATGAATAGAAGTATGATACATGGAATGTTTAACAAGAGTTGGTACAATTTAAACTAAGTGAGTCAACTAGAAGTATTGAATTATAACTTACGTTCATAAACAATTTTGTTTAGAATTGTAAAATGAATTAATTAAAGAGCACTGTAATTTTTCAAATAAGTAAATATTTTCCAGAAATAACTACTTTTATATTTCTATTTAATTGTTTTACCTTTATCCCAGGGTTCAGCTCTCTCTGCAGATACATCGTGATGCTCTTCCTTGACTTTGTCCGTTTGAAACATCTTAAACATTTCTTCGCTTGAACCAATTATTTTTTTTGAGTCATTCCTGAATTTAAAAGACGGTTCTGTTTGCTTAGACATTTTTAGCAAAAGTCCAGAAGTTAGACACAAATAGATTTATCGAAATGGTGCGCGTTTTATATGGTTCATTGATAAACCAATATCATTTATCTAGCGACTGCAACCTGGTCAGGTATAAGTGTTAGATACAGAATAAAGTCGCTAAAGCTAGACCTTATAGTTTATTGTGACCGTTTGTTATCTTCACCAAATATGCCCATTGATAAAACAGAGTTAAGTGGTTTGTCTTATTCCAGTCAATGCTACGCACAAATTGACATTTGGTGACACGAATGTGGAAAGGTCAGAAAGTAACAACCTGTTTCAAATGCATAAACAACTGATGATGTGATTTATTCATTGTAAGCATGCTTGTGTATTGTCTAGAATATGTAATCTAATGTGCGGATATGCAGTTTGACAGTTGGAGATGTTCACAAGGAACAAATAATTGGTGAATAATGTAAACAAAAAAAGTGTGCAGTATATTCTATTCATATCATAGCAGCCAACGTAGGCAATAGTTTACCTTTAACAGTTTGCCAATCCTTTTGGGTGCACAAATGTATGAGGCTATTCTTTGAATCTGGTATTTTTGTCGTCTGACTTCACAGTCACAGAGCCAAACGAACAGTAAGAACGAAACATATAGTACAGATTGGTCAGATATCTTTACCAGATAGTCAGATAGTAAGTTCTCTTTTATGGCATGTGTGTTTCCTAGTTTAATATAGGCCTAGTACCGAAGTATAGGAAAACTATGAAATGATATACATGTCACAAAAGAATATGTTAATTTATGCATGTGTTATATCTTTCGCGGTCCCATCAACTATTGTTTGCCCATTTTATCACGTTTCACACTAAAAACAATGTTTTACAAATGTACAGACAACAAATACTTAACATAGTGTGTCTAAATTAAATCTCCTCAACATGTGTATTGTGTTGGTCCAAGTCGCTAGTAATTTAAGCACTCAACAGTACGTGTAATCTTATCTATACATACTATCACTATACTTGGTGAGCAGGGTTGCCATACGTACTATCACTATATTGGTGAACAGAGTTGCCATAGGCACTATCTCTATACATGGTGAGCAGGGTTGCCATTCTTACTATTTCATGATAAAATTGGACATATTTTACGTTTCGCGAATATCCATCAATGATAGATCAGATTTGACAATATTTTCGCCTGTTTTACTGTATTTGGAGGAGGGGGAAGTCCGAAAAGGAGGAGCTAAGAATAACTACATTCTTTAACGTAACATTTCATTTAGCTGTAATAACATGTCGTAAGGGTCTGTCCTTAAATTATGTGAACAAAATGGGGGGGGGGGGGGAGTTCAAAAAAGGTTAAACGGATATAACGGGTATTGAAGCGGGGGGGGGGGGGAGTTAAACAATACTTTACGGCAACAAAACTGTTTTTATATAACTATGAAATGTTTTGAAATTTAAAAATCAATTCTGATAAAATAAAGTCGTGTTTTAGAACTTATTTTCCGATAAATATTTTATGTGATGGGAAGCACAATATTTTTATTATTTTTAAGCAAGGGTTGGTCAGGGTGCTCAATTTGTGACACATCGTTGGCAGTCGGAACATCTCGTCAAATATTCTCAATATTGTTGACAGAATTAATTGATAATCCTTATAGGCGACTACGAAGTTTATGGGGAGAAGTTGGATTTCTCATTCAATATAGGGTCTGTGTCGAAGACGCCTTGCGTAAGTCAGATGTGTCAGCCCGAATGGTGCTGTTATCGCAACTAAGATATACACCCTCACAACGCACACCTGTCACATAACTACATCCTACTAGTTTTACACAGACAATTTATTATACTTGTTTTACAAATTTCAAAATATTTCAATTTTTACGGATTTTCCTCATTAAAAAGATGTACATTTTCATCGCACTAATGAGTAATGTTTTTGATATTCAAAGAATTATTATTTTGCATGTGTTATCAAAATAAAACGTTCAAACAGATTACAACTTAATCTCGTAAACTAAGTTATTAAAATGATATCTCATTACTGCTTTCCAGAATTGAATTTCAGAGAAAAGAATGCAAGATCGATTTATGCTATCTTCAGTTCGAGCCACTCAATAAGTAATGAACTTATGTTATTCTCTGGATAACAGTGATGCATATGATATCCATGTGCCAATGTAAGTATGAAATTGAAAGAATATTGCTTTGCGCATGTATGTGTTAAATAGTGCAGCTGCCATAGTTTGTCTAATCGTATTTCAAGAATGGACGTTATTCATCGACAAATTGTCTTCATTTAATTCTTAATTTCAGCTTTTCATACATGGTTCTTATTTTTTTTGAAAAAAATTAATCATCATCTTATTCTTCTTTCCTTCTTCTTTTACCCTTTACGGGTGTCGAGGGAGATACAATGTTCT
The DNA here is from genome assembly GCA_034231615.1 of Meghimatium bilineatum. NCBI lineage: Eukaryota > Metazoa > Mollusca > Gastropoda > Stylommatophora > Philomycidae > Meghimatium > Meghimatium bilineatum. The sequence continues at coordinate 56,305,731 of CM067311.1, read as the reverse complement.
TGTTCTTGCTTTTCTGGCAGCTTCAGATAATGTTATTTGGTGTTCGTGTAATGTCTCTTTGATGTTGTCAATCCAGCGTACTCTAGGTCTACCCCTGGCTCTTCTTTCTGTTTCTCCTCTCTTCATATATGCTTTATAAACTAATGAATCACACGAAGTTTTTTCCAGATGACCGAACCATTGTATCTGGTGGTTTTGTATGTATTGTAGAATTGATATGACACCCAATATTTCTCTTATGACCTCGTTTCTAATTCTGTGTCTTCTGGTCACTCATGTGGCTTTTCTCAGACATCTCATCTCTGTTGTAACCAGTTGTCTCGTATGTTTTGTTGTTAAGGACCATGTTTGACATTGGTAGCACAAGATTGGAATGAAGATACGTTGGATAAGATGTTTTTTGTTGTTATTGGTAGCATTTTGTGTTGCAATAAAGGGGATAATTGACACAGTATTTGATTCGCTTTGCTACAATGAATGTCTATTTCAGTGTCCATCTTTCCATCTGAAGAGAATGTTACGCCTAAGTATTTTAAGGTGTTGGTTTGTTTAATGACTTCATTATCCACTGTTATATTTAGAGTGTGTGTATCCCTTCCTATTGCCATGGTTTCTGTTTTATCTATACTTACCTCCACGCTGTTGCTCTTGCACTCGATGTCCATGGATGTTAGATGAAGTTGTAGTTCAGTTTCTTCAAATGCTATTACTGTCAGATAGTTGGCAAAGAGTAGCTCTTTGGTATTTTCATTTTGTATCTTGGCTGTTTTCGTAATGATATCGATATATATGATGAACAGGAGTGGTGATAAAACGCATGCTTGCCTAACTCCCGCTGTGACTTTAAATGGTTTTGATGTTCCTTTATTCATTCGAATTACACTCGCACAGTTCACATTTAAGTTTGACATACTTTAATAACGTAATCATCTGTCATAGAATATTGTCATAGATCCACAACATTTCAGTTTCATTGATGATTAACCTTTTCAATGCAGACCCTCAACTTTCGGCACCAAGATCACATTGATTGAATTCTTCGACATTGATGGGATCATTCATAATAAATACACAGAGCTAGAAGAAAGAATGCCAATGCATACTTCTAAAAAACATCCATGCAACATATCCACGACGATGTGCATAGATATCACCCTGAGAAGCAAAGCGCGGTTAATTGGAGATCATGGTCACATCCTTGCACACATGAATACTCACCAAAATCGTGATCCTTCCAGGGCCGTTGATATGACATTGGTAATTGATAATGGGGGGAGGGGAGTGATATGTTAAAATACTACTCACTTTGGGGTGTGTGACGGAAAGATTAGCCTTGCGGGCACTTTTGTATTATTTCGTTTGCAAAACTTATCGATATCCATGGAACAAATATATTAAGCAGAGCATGCATACAATAGATTGATAGCAATAAATATATACAATAATTCAAAGTTCTCTTGTAGATCTCATAGTAAAACTTCCTATTTCATCTGGTCAACTTTCTGTCACTTACTTCGTTCAAGACAACAGTAACTTATTAATGTACATGTACACACATTTTGATATTCCGCCCACGAATAGGAATGAGATTCTAAGATCTCCAAATACAAGTTTGCTTATCTGTCCAGAATAAACCCACACACCTTTGGTATCTGTTTAATCTAACGGTTCCAGAGCTAGTAAATCTGTTACTGATCATATTTGTCCAACTTGGACTATACTTAGTTCATCTATAGTATTAAACTGTTGTAGAGTTTTGAGATGGTAGCGATCAAACATATTCGTTACACTTACTATATAAGGGTTGTAGCCATTTTCTCTTCCTCGCAGTCTTTACTTCCAGGTCTGATCCAGTACCCGTTATAGGATGGGTTGACCCATGAACCGTTCGGTCTGAAAAACATTTCCCACTCAATTGGGTGATGAACCCAAGACCACTCATATGTAAAGTCAGTACGCTAACCACTGCACTACGCTTGGACTGAACAGTGAACGTATTATCAATATTCTCAAGTTCTACACCGCATATGTCTTTTAGAATAGAGGTTACCAAGAAGTTGTCCTATCACTCATAGTAAGACTGGGCACCTCCAGATTTAAGTCTCAGTGTGCTGCAGTAAGAACAGTTGCTCATGTCAAATCTTATACTCAAACATCGTCTCCACATTCTTATTAGCCATTTTAGTTAACTAAAATTCAGGTGTTTGACCTCTGAGGCTACTAAACATCTTCGGAAGAACAGCCCATGTCTGAGGAACTACTTATTCACCCTCGCTGCTGTGTTCGTTTGGAAACGGAACGTTATTTTTTTTTTCATTCTTTAACTTACTGAGCGTATTATCTATCTGTCCTACCAATCCAATTCTCAATTCCATCACAAGTTACGTGCGTCTACCCTGGTCAGAAGCGATGAATCTCATTGTGACATATATAACTTTTCCGAGAGAGTATATGGAAACATTGAGACAAACTATGTCTTTTTAATCCTAATACTATATATAAATGTATAAGTTTATTTATGGTGCAAAACCTAAGCTGGGGAGAGGGGGTCTCTTAAAACCCCCATTATCTTGCGGCCTGCTACTTGTACTTGGGATTTTAATGTTTCTGTAAATTAGAAGAACAAATACAGGCCTAAGATTAAATGACATTGGGCAGAATTAATAACGCAGAATTTTATGCACAATGCAGGAGTTTGGTCAGTTTGTGGAAGAACGTAATCCTAAAGTTTGGTCATACACTGTTCCAACTTTATGGCAACCATGTTCTCGAGAAAAAGTAATTATACGCGTGAGAAGATATGTTATATACAATTTAGTGATACTATCTTCTTTAAAAGATAACCGCAATTAGAAATAAAACATGCCATGAACTCTGTTGACAATTTGTGTCTTCTACTTCAAGAGATATTCTCACAAAATGTAGGCATCAGAATTAATGTCAGAAATAAATTTTTCCTTGCATTTATATGTATATATGTATGAATAAATACACACATATACATATATATACATATATATATGAATATGTGTGTGTGTACATATATAGTACATTCTGTATTGTGAAACATTCATGAGCAGTGCCGGTTTCTGCTTGTCGTGTATTATTTTAAATGCAGGACATTTAGTTGAAACGTCGGTGGGTTTTTCTTGCGTGCTTCTAATAATTCAAAACCATTCATTAATCTGTGTTTCAACATTAACTGCCTTTAACTGAGTCACATTATCATAACAATTTATCTGAGAGACTACATCTTTAAACATATCTCCGTTGTCAGCCTGAATTTAAAATAAAATAATAAGTGAGTGCTTACATTGTTTTCTTGTTGTGTTTCTACGAAGTCTTCCTGGGAAACATCTGTATATTTAACTATTTTTCATGTTCCCCTGTGATATTTAAATTAGAGAGAGAGAAGTAAAGGGTCTTAGCACTGATCCCGTTGAACTCAAGTGTATGGACATAGCTTGGACGCCAATTTACCTCATTTCTATACATCCTTGTGGTAACAGGTAGTTTTCGAGCTTGTGAGAAATTGCTGATTAACGTCTCAAAGACCATGTCAAGGCTGTGCATATCGAGATGGAATGATAAGTGATTTCACAGAATAAACCAGATATCAGATAGACCAATTTGATCTCCACAGCCAAGTCACTGTCACATCACAATAGAAAATAATGACAGTTCTGTACAGCCAGTTTGTTGTGTAGATTATGTATACCAAATCAGTATTTGAGGATGTATGTGCCGTCTGCGCCTCTTGTGATCTGCCTTCTCCCTCAGGGCATTCTCAGATGATTGGATACCTCCAAGCAGCGCAGCACTCCATGCTGTACTATCATCAGTCTGTTACTTTTTCTCAAAGAATTTTGGATTGAACATAAGCTCGTAGATAGCGGGGGGAGGAGTACTATAAACATATCAGAACAAAACTTTTAATACCAGGAACTGTTCTAAGGAAGGAAAAAGAGTTTTATCCTTTGGCTGTGTTTCACTAAAAGATAATACAAATTATTTCGTAAAAAACTTGAATTTCCACAGAAAATAACTATGTAAATCTCCATTTCTTAAGTGAAAAAAACCTACGGTGCTGTTTGATCATATATTTGTTCAAGGTCTTTTTTCAGATGCTTTATAACTTAAGTCGTAAACTTAAGTTTGGTCTGCCCCTTGATCATTCACAAGATGCGAGCTTGCAAAAGAGACTTTGGGAATGTGATCGGCTTATAGTTTATTATAGTTTAAACATAATATATGTCCTTAAATAGCTATTGTTTCCAGTGTGCAATTGGAACATGAATGTCTCGCTGAGGTTGCAAATAATGGAGACACAGTCATGGACACGAAGTTTCCTAATTTTGTTACATAGTTATTACACATCATAGTATGCATATTGTAATGCAACACTTGAAATATTCAGCAAACATATTTTGTCAGGAGAAACATTCAATGGCATACTAGGACGTTTATGAAATTTAGGCATCACTCCGATTGTGAGCATGCTCTTTGAGACGCAATAACAAGGAAATCTTCCAGAATGTTTAGTAAGAAATAACAAACACAAATAATGACCATGATCTTTAAAAAAATGTAATTTAAATAAAAATATGTATACAGTTCACAGACAAATATGTGACATTTTTACAGAATGAAATATAAAATTTTAGACGAAACAATACCGCCGAAGACGGATGTGTCGGGCCATTGGCGCAAATAAAACTGCGACACAACGCATTTCCATTCTCTGGACTACATCCTACTGGAAATCTAGTAGGACCATGGTCCTGCTACGAAGGAGATCCAGCGGGAGTTTGAGAATGAACGCTGAAGAAGAAGAAGACGAAACAATACATTATGAAAGATGTTTCTATTATATTAAACAGTTTTACTAAATATTAACCCATGTAAAATCGCACTAACAATTAGGTTACACCGAGAATAATAATAGTATTAGGTACAGTCAATAACTTGATACATATACAAAGAACCAAAAAAAATAATGTTAAATTATTTTAAGCCATGCAGTCAAGTAGTATATATACAAATATAAAGAAATGATTTTGAAAATAATAGCGCAATATTAATTATTGATATACCATTTTTGAAAATACAAATAGGTGGGGGGGGGGGGAGAACTATGCCTTGAAAATTTGTGGGGGACAAAAATATCAAGACGAAAATAAAAGTATTCTGTGGCCGTGACATGTTCGAGTAGAAGTTCATTTATGGAGATATTTCTCATTATTGAGACTAACGGGAATTGAACCAATCCATTCAACGGCACCAAATCGCCTAGCAACTATTGAACACGCGTTCTTCCGTACTTGACTAACCGCATCTCCAAATATTTCTCAACTGGTTTCCCTTTCTACTTATTGACAGTGTAGAAGAGGGGGAGTGCCATATCAGAAAACAGAATATTATTGACAAATTGAATTGATGTACTTAAAATGTATGTATACAAAGGAATGCGTCTAATGGTGTTTTGCCTATTCCAGAAAAGAGGGTAAGAATAGCGACGCAGAGCTATCACGAGGAGATTGCACGTAGTGCTGTATGTTGGTTCTGTTGAAGAGATTTACACGTAATGCAGTAAGAATGTTCTGTTGAACAAATTTAAAATTATTGCACACAAAAATAGTATGTTTAAAACATTTAAACTTTGTGCAGTAAGTGTATTATATTGAAACACAATATGGATGTCTTCAGATCCAGATTATTTACTACTCCCAATAGTGAGATGACGATCTGTTGTATGGATTGTGCATTTAAGCGGAGGCGGTTCCTTGCCAAATATTGATGCAAGGAATAATCAAATACAGGTTAATTAGAGGGGGGTCAAATGAAAATCAGTGAAGACATCCTCAAAGACTGGTCAGGTCAAAATTGTTCATCAGTCATACGCATCTTTGACGACAGAAACGTCTGGGTGACTATGTGTGTTGAAGAAACCATTATGGTACCCCATTACTGCGATTTGTTTATGCGATTGTGAATGAGTGGGAATATGTTTCGATAACTGCCTGGTAAAAGTCCATAGTGTTTGTTTTCCAGTTTTCTCTTTTAGTAATATCCTTATATTCTATTCAGAAGGATGAATGTAGTTTTGTCCATATTTTCTATTGAGAAGTTTAATATAGTATTGATCGCATGTCCTATTTGGAAGGTTGAATGTAGTGTTGTCCTCATATTCTGGTGAGAACATTGAATGTAGTGTTTATATTCTATTGAGATTGAGTATAATGGTGTCGGTATATTCTATTGAAACTGTTGAATGTAGTGTTTTTCGTATATTCTTTTTTATATTCTATATTTGTATATGCTAGGAGAACAGAGAATAACAGCACTATACTTTATTATATCCTATCAACATCATATCTTGAGAAAGATATCAACAGATACATTATTCTAGTACACAAGGGACGTTACGTATGTTATTGTGTATATTATTCTACAAACAAGTTAAACGTAATATAAAATGCGATATCTATTCTATATTAATGTATGACTCAGAAACATGGACACTAAATATACAATAAGAAAGAATTGATGCATTTGAGATGTGGATATATAGAAGAATATGGAGAACATCATGGAAGGAGAAGAAAACAAATAAAGAGGTGTTTAAAACAGTTAATATGAAGAAAGAACTACTAAGAGAAATAAAGATCAGGCAAATAATTTGGACGCATTAAAAGACATGACACCGTATTGAAGACCATACTTGAGGGTAAAGTCAAGAGGAGGCGAGCAAGAGGTAGGCAGAGATACAAGTGGGAGAGTAACATCACACGATGGACATGTTACATTCTAGCAGAGTACACCACCAAGACAAGAGACTGGGGATGTTGAAGATACGTTGTAGCCAACCTTCGTTGCGGAGACGGCACTTGATGATGATGAATGTATGCAATGTTAATATATTATATAATATTAATTTTATGGTGAACGTTATATGTGATAGTTTGGTTAGTTTTCAAATTATATTGTACAGTTTTAATGCATTTTATACATATATTTTATATTATTATTTAATATATAATTATCATGTTAATATATATTGAAGTATAACGTTAACCCATACCATTACTAAATACGTTTATTAATTCTGTAGTGGTATGAGATGTTAATGTTCTCATATTTAAGGGGTTCTGCTATGAGGGAGGTAGCCATCTTCTCTCCCTAGCAGTCTTTACTTCTCGGATTAATCCGGCACCCAATTAATTAACTGGGTCGAACTGGGAACTTTTGCGGGCGGAAAAAAATATTTACGCCTCAGCGGGGGAATAAACATAGGTCACTCATATGCGAAGCCAGTGCCCTAACCACTGCGCTACTCTGCCTTAATATGTGCTAATATATAAAATATATCAAATACAGATCAGTACAGATTATATACAGGTGAAATAGTATATCCACAACGTAGATCTTCTTCAAGGGGATTATTAAAATAATTACAGGGTTTAGTGTCCGTAGACTCACTAGAGCATGTTTAAAAACTCTGAAGCATCATTTGTCCATAGTGGTATTGGGCGGTCGTTTCCCCTGTTACCAGAAGTTATACTTTTATATGTCGTTTTTATCTTGCATGTATGCAGTATTTAATAGGAAAAAAAATCATCTTCATGCTGTAATGTTGTTTGCGAACTAAAATTATTCTCCCACATTTAATGCTCTTATAACTTTATTATTGTGCTTTTTTGTGATGTCCAGGGTATTTTCAATTTCATTTTGTGCCATCTGATTTCAAATGAAGAACATATCATTCCACTACTGTAAGATTGCATTTTTCAAAGATAAATTGTTACTGGTAATATGTTTGATGTGATCGGATGTAATGTAGCGTTAATAATGGTGTCTTGCCAAATATAATTTATAAAAACATTGTTCTAATTATGATTTCGCTATTATAATTCTTCTCCTACTAGCTTCTGCACAATACCAGGCATTATCTATACTGGTTATAAAATATCCAAAATTTGTATCATCTTCCAGTTATTGATTATTAATTACAACATTTTTGGCATTCATATGTTATACAAGATATGTGTTATGTTTTATGTATGTGCGGATGTTTATTATGTCCTTTATATATGAATCACATGCCTACTCATTGCACTTCACAACTCTGTGTCTTTTACATTGTTCTGAGAACAAAATGCTATAATTACAGCAATAGTCATTTATATATTTGTAATAGTATACACTTTTATATACTTGTATGCCCCATATGTTGTCAGTCCCTTGTAGCATATGACAGCGTCAGCGGCACAGCATGTACACATTTACTGAAGCACTAACCCTAGACAATCTAAGGGATAGGTTGAATGTAGTCAATTTGGAATGCAGCTGTGGTAAAAAAATGAGAAGATACCAATTATAGACATTTAAACAACATGAGCAGGTGTAATAAAATATGATGATGTTGATGATGTTAGAAACTGGAGAAGTACACCCTTGTCACTCGTGACTTGTCACTCGTGACTTGTCACTCGTGACTTGTCACTCGTGATTCATATTCCAGGAAGTGTAGTTTTATTTTCATATTCACATTATTGATTCTATATTATTTTTTTCAGGTGAAGGATATTTAAAGAGAATCTTTAAAGTTCAAGATAGCTACCCTTACGTGGTGGATTGAGACCACGACAACAATATATTTCAGCATTCAATAAATTCTAATATAATAATAGGTCTGATTTCTAAGCCACTATTCAATATTGTAATGGTGTGCACAGATATTTAGACAAAATATATGATAGTTGTTTGATGCCTGTAAGGAGATATGGTCTAACTAAATATAAAATAATATATTTTGCTTTGCGTGTCAACGTGAACGTCAATAGGTAAGTACGGTTCTTGCTCTTCGATTCTGTTGTGAATGTGTTCTTGTTAAGGGCATTTTGATCAAAACGTCGATATATGTGTTTCCATTGATTAACATGGCTTCATTACTCAGTTTCAAATTTCACCTGTTGGGTTTCAGTTTTACTGCACTGAGTACAAATTATGGAATAAAAAATAACATCATTTGAATACGTCTTGTACCACATTAAGGTCATATTCGATGGATTTCCAGCAAATTCCAAAAAGTGTGATATTTACATTTTCGACGTCCGCTTTTGAAGGTACAGAATGAGCAGAAATTACATTCCTGCACCTATTCAAATATATCACCATGCCAACACGCTGTTTAAATTTCATGAAAGATGAATTGTACCAATTAATGAATTGGACAGGTCTTATATTTTGGAAAGGACTAAACCATTATATAGATGCACACGCCAGTCATGATGCAGATAAGATGGATAACTGCCTCGTAGCAGTCAACGGCGAAGTCTTTGGAAGACTTTATCAAAGCAGAGAGCATGTATTTTGATAGTGTTCATTTCCAAGCTCATAAACTTTGGTAGTGGTGATATCTAGCAGTAGACAGTGTTACTATTCTTAACAGCCCTTTCAAGACGATGAAAGAAATGGTTGAATACAATATATAAATGTCTTTTGATTTTATGACCATTTCCGCTCGCGTGTTGCCGTAGCCCTATGGTGTTTTGGGGATACGTATGAAACTGGCTGCCCGTCAAATACAGGGTCAAAGTTATTTTAAAAAAGCATGCTGACGTTGGATGTGGCAGACCAAAAGGCAAAGATATCACGGACATGGTGTAAAACATACAATGCGTTCCGTTCACTGCCCTACGTCCTGTTGATCTGCAGGAGTTTGAGATCGAATGCAGAAGAAGAATACCATATCTATGATAAGATCATAGATCTTATCTACCTCAATAATCTATTATTATAAGTATCAATGTCTGACAAGACATTGTCAATGTAAAGTCTGACAGGTACAACTGTAACATTGTCCAGCAATGTAAAGTCTGACAGGTACAACTGTAACATTGTTCAGCAATGTAAAGTCTGACAGGTACAAATGTAACATTGTCCAGCAATGTAAAGTCTGACAGGTACAACTGTAACATTGTCCAGCAATGTAAAGTTTGACAGGTACAAATGTAACATTATCCAGCAATGTAAAGTCTGATAGATACAACTGTAACATTGTCCAGCAATGTAAAGTCTGACAGGTACAACTGTAACATTGTCCAGCAATGTAAAGTCTAACAGGTACAAATGTAACATTGTCCAGCAATGTAAAGTCTGACAGGTACAACTGTAACATTGTCCAGCAATGTAAAGTCTGACAGATACAACTATAACATTGTCCAGCAATGTAAAGTCTGACAGGTACAACTGTAACATTGTCCAGCAATGTAAAGTCTGACAGGTACAAATGTAACATTGTCCAGCAATGTAAAGTCTGACAGGTACAACTGTAACATTGTCCAGCAATGTAAAGTCTGACAGGTACAAATGTAACATTGTCCAACAATGTAAAGTCTGACAGGTACAACTGTAACATTGTTCAGCAATGTAAAGTCTGACAGGTACAACTGTAACATTGTCCAGCAATGTAAAGTCTGACAGGTACAAATGTAACATTGTCCAACAATGTAAAGTCTGACAGGTACAACTGTAACATTGTTCAGCAATGTAAAGTCTGACAGGTACAACTGTAACATTGTTCAGCAATGTAAAGTCTGACAGGTACAAATGTAACATTGTCCAGCAATGTAAAGTCTGACAGGTACACCTGTAATATTGTCCAGCAATGTAAAGTCTGACAGGTACAACTGTAATATTGTCCAGCAATGTAAAGTCTGACAGGTACAACTGTAACATTGTCCAGCAATGTAAAGTCTGACAGGTACAACTGTAACATTGTCCAGCAATGTAAAGTCTGACAGGTACAACTGTAACATTGTCCAGCAATGTAAAGTCTGACAGGTACAACTGTAACATTGTCCAGCAATGTAAAGTCTGATAGATACAACTGTAACATTGTCCAGCAATGTAAAGTCTGACAGGTACAACTGTAACATTGTCCAGCAATGTAAAGTCTGACAGGTACAACTGTAACATTGTCCAGCAATGTAAAGTCTGATAGATACAACTGTAACATTGTCCAGCAATGTAAAGTCTGACACTTACAACTGTAACATTGTCCAGCAATGTAAAGTCTGACAGGTACAACTGTAACATTGTCCAGCAATGTAAAGTCTGACACTTACAACTGTAACATTGTCCAGCAATGTAAAGTCTGACAGGTACAACTGTAACATTGTCCAGCAATGTAAAGTCTGATAGATACAACTGTGACATTGTCCAGCAATGTAAAGTCTGACAGGTACAAATGTAACATTGTCCAGCAATGTAAAGTCTAGATAATCATCTATACGTTAGAATGCATGACATCAATAAATAATGTGTTGTATGTCAAGTTGTTAGCAGAGATACAAGTGGGAGAGAAGCATCACGACATAGGCAGGTATAATTGAGTATAATTGAGTATAATTGAGTATAATTGAGTGCCCTGCTAAGCCAAAATATTTAGCGTCCGTTGCAAGCAATATTCGTTGCGATGGCGTCATTTAATGAATGAATGAATTATAATGGTAATGTGCTTATGGCCAAACATTATAATACACAATTTCACCACAGATTATAAACTGTCTAGGCTGATGTTTACGAAAAGATGATCACGTTAATTTCGTCTTCAGCACTTGATTGCTTACGCGGTGGCATTGGCAACGTTCTGCAAAACACGTTAAGATTATGAAAGCTGTACATACTTTCTAATAGCCTCATAGTGTACCACATAATGAGTCAGTAAACTGAATAGCCGGACATCTTGCTGCTGGCGTTATAGTGGCCTAAACACTTCGCACCGCCGATTCCATTTTATGATCTTTAGCACAACCAGGATCCACGACATCCTACTACTTTCAACAATGCATGCTTGCATATTTATTTTAAATACATCCGATTCCCGAAGATGTCATACCTATCAATATTTTCCCATTATTAGCCTAAGTTGCTGGAGGTGTCTATGGCAACATCCTAGTCAGTCATAGGCCATCTTATCTTTCATAGACTGAGTATGGAAATTTCCATGGTATCGTCTGATTGAAAAGGAATCATCATCCACATTAGTCTCACTCTCGCGTGCTATATCTCTTATGGGGTTCATAACGTCAGCTTGATCTATTTCCAGCGAGACTATGTCACAAACGTGCATGACGCCGGTTCATCTGCTCTTTCATTGCCACGAACACATACATTTCCAGGTACTAAAATAAATAAATGTATCTACTTTCAAACTCGCCTTTTTCAAGGCCTACATTAACTGTTCATGAATGAGAACCCCTTGTATCTACCTATTTATACTCATAGTCACTCAAGATGCAGACCTTTGTTACCCTCTGTGTTTCTACACATCATTAAAAATCAGAGTTTGAAATGTGTTGTTGCTAGAAGTGAAGATGTTGGAGGGCGTGAAGAATAATGGTCAACCAGCAGAGGACTGAACTGTCAGCAGAAGTGTAATGACGGATACACTGAGGTAGAGCTCGGAGCAACTGGACGTATCCAGCTTGCAGTGATGATGATCCGACGACTAACTAATCGTCTGATCTTCAAAAATCTTCACAATAGTTCAGTTGGTGATATGTTTTTCTGCCACAGTGACAACGCATCCAGAAATGTATCTCTTTGTATTCCTCTGTCTCTTCTTCTCTTGATATATCCGGTGGTTACTAAATGTTGAAGTTTTACATTCCTCATCACATGCCCTAAACATCTTGACTGCCGGCTTCTAATTTTTCCTACACTGTACCTCTTTATTTCAGCATATCTGAAGCATCTACATTTGTTTTCTTTGTAGTCTATGATGTTTCCATCATTCTTCTCAAAATCTACATCAAAGTTGCCAGCAGATTATCTTGAGCTCTTTTAATTACCATCCATGATCACATCCACAAAGAAGGATTGACTCAATATAAATGCTAGCATTCCAATGTTGCGTATGCATTGGTATTATTCCATTGCAATCTTAATACGGCATGCCTGACATGTACCAGTTTTACCCTAGCTCCCAGTTCTGGCACGTCAACACATCTATAAAGACATATAGTTATACTCTATACATATATATATATATATAGTATTTATACCAGATACATCACGTTAATATAACAAAATAATACTATTTGAGTGGAAAACTCATCGATTAAGTTACCGTTTCTGTGGGATGGAGGATTAGAACCACGGGCATCTACAGTAATATAGTCCTCTTCGGGACATATCTCGTCATAGATTTCCTCGTTTTTTTCTGGCGGAGAGTAGGCTGGAGGTGTTACTGTGTAGATTATAAAATACAAATGGTAGTGTAAATTAGTAGTACTACTACATTTGGTATATAGATGGAACGTTATAAAGAATTGTATTGGGAGCGTTTGTTACAGTCTCTCATATTATATGTTGAGGTTCGACACTTTATATTATATGTTGAGGTTCGACACTTTATATTATATGTAGAGGTTCGACACTTTATATTATTTGTAGAGGTTCGACACTTTATATTATATGTGCAGGTTCGACCAGTGTTTCTCAACCTTTTTTTGTACCATGACCCACCTACGATTTGCTAAAATTCTGATGCCCCCTATGTAACATACACATTTTTTCTATTTTCAAAATTGAATTATTTCCCAAATTAAGCCTAATTACAACTTGTTACAACTCCTGACGACTTCAAGACCAGATTTTACAACTGTTCAGACTGACCATCAACATTTCAGGACATATATAACACATATAATTGAAATTGTTTTTGTGAATTTGAAATAGTTTATAACGTATTAATTAATGTGTAAATAAATGTGTGGTCATTGGTTTTAATTTTCGTTAATTTGCGATATATAGACATATTCAATGTTTACTTGTCAACAAACATCTCAAACACATTTTTAAAGATCTGTACATACAATTATAAAACACAATTTAAGCATGATTGGCAGGCTTGTCCATAGGAATGTTATTCCCATGGGAAACATCCCATGGGATGGGATGGGACAGCACATATTTGTATTTCCCATGTATTTAAAGGCTTGTCTAGGTTTGTCACCAGCTCTCGTTATAAACTCTGTGTACATCAGATTTGCATGTAAGATGAACATTGTGGAAATGGTTCACGGATTACCCGAATTAACTGAATTAGTAGAAGCAGTCGATCAGCGGGAAATTGATAATGTGCTGAATGAGCAGAGTGACTCAGAAATGGTCTAATAAAATGAGAGTGTCAGAATGATGCTGAATTGCCATAAAGTTAATAAATTTTGTCGTTTTGCATGTCTCTTTGTATATGTAGTCCTATTTAGTAGACACTAAACCTAAACTTTCATAAATTTCATAATTTTATTTTAAATGTATTCCATATTAATATTATAATAGTAATCCCATAGGATGAGATGGGATGGGACAGGCATAAATTGCCATGGGATGGGATGGGACAGAAAAATATGTCCCATGGACCATGCTGATGATTGGTCTATCATACAATTTGTATTATATTGTGAACTATTTTGTACTCTTGAACACAAGACATACGGTATTTAATGTTGGATTCGGCGTAGCGCGCACATTGTCCGCCAGAAACGTTTCTACAAGGGATGTGTAGTTCAGTTGGAAAAAAAACGAACCTGCGAGGATAGTTTATGAAATTAGAGCAGTAAACACGCAGCATTTCTTGGGATATTTCTGCAATGAAGCTAATCCAAGAAAACTGTATCATTCTATTTCAACTATTCATGCATTGGGCATGATCATCATTGCAAACGATCATTGCAAACGATCATTGCAAACGATCACTGCAAACGATCATTGGACCGTTGGATGACGAAATCTGCAATATAAAAAACAAAAACGTTTCCACACCACAATCAGGGCAAGATTCGTGGATAATTAGAAAAAGAACTGATCTAAAAAGAAATGTGCAGTGTTTCACAATAATGAGACAGTGACTTTAAGGAAATTGAAAAGTTAGATGAATAAAAATAAAGACATTGATATTTTCAAATCTACGTTATGCAAGATTATTGGGTGTTTGGGATTCATTTTTATAAAATATATTGGTAGTAGAAACGTTATTTGTGCGAAACCTCATATCTGGGATTTGCTCAGTTTGTGAGACAGGATGTATATAGGTTTCTCATGTCTCACCCCTGGCAGCACTCCTAATCAGTTGCGAACTTGTAATTGAGGTCAGAGAAATGAGAAGCAAATATTTACGCCATGTCATAGAAAAGAGAAGAGATTGTTATGATATGGCGTCTTTAGATGAAACTTGAATCAATGTGTACCACAGTAACGAACGAGAATGGCAATCATCTGATGGGTAACTAAGAGGCAAGTGCCAAACAGCAAAGGATAGCGCCTAATAATTGTACCATCAGGAGCAGCCATAAAAGCCTTCTAAATAATACTGTACTATTATTTTCAAATTCCACAGATAGTAGGGTTTATAAGGAGTTTTTAAAATATGAGTAAGGCTTCCACATAGAATCCTCAAACTGGGACAACACGACCAAATCTCGGAATGTCTGGAGGCAGAACCTGCATGCAGGAACAGCATTGTTCAAAAACAATACGGTTAAAGATACGGAAGAAACAAAGAGAAAGATGCAAACAAAAGTATGCCTTTACTGTGATATGATCGCTTGAAACGCCACATTTCTGAGAAAATATTCGACGATATGCTTCTTCTTATTGCTAAATGACATACACGGATATATTTTCTCACACAGAATATCACATACCGGCCGGAGCAACTTATAGAAGTAAGAAACCGTTATGTCTTCCAGCCGATATAACTTATAGAAGTAATGAAATATTTTGTCTTGTTTAGAAATTTAGACTAACCTAAACTAACTAGAACTACTTCCTACCGGAAGTAAACACTTATCTTTGTCAAATAAGACGAGCGTGGCATATTTGTACATCGAAGTTATTTGTTATAAATTAGTTTATTTATCGTGTTTATAATTCTCATAATGGCAAGCAACATAGAAAATGGCCAAGGTTTGTCATCAGCACGTTCTGTACGTATGAGTGCTGTACAAGCCCGAGAATGGCTAGAAAGTGCAGTTGATTGGGACAATGAAAGTGACAATGATAGTACTTCTGATGAAGAATTCATAGAAGATGCAAGTTTTGATTTTGATAGATTAGATAACAATTCTGATGAAGTAGATACCGTTTCAGATCCTGCTCAAAAGGGGGCGTCTCCTCAACCAGGTCCACGTAGTTCCTCTGTGAAAAGAAGAAGAATTGAGGCAGAACCTCCTAAATGTACGTGGAGAGAAGTCAGTGAAGGTTTCACTAATAATAATTTTCGATTTTTGCCACGGCATACACCCGGTGTCAATGCTGATCTTAATGAAAGATCAACACCACTGGACTGCCTGAAGACTCTTCTTACAAATGATGTTTTAGAGTTACTCATTAACTCTATAAACTCATTTGCTGAACACAAATGCATGATCAACAATCCATCTAAAAAGAGATCTGTTTTTTCCCAATGGACACCAATAACAATGTATGAAATGACAAAATTTCTGTCAAATCTGATTGGAATGGGCATCAATCGTCGTCCAAGTGTCAGGCACTATTGGTCAACAATTCCAGTATTTGACACAAAATATTTTCCTTCAATGTTTACTCGTGACAGATTTCTGAGCATCTATCATACAATGTTGCACTGTTCTAAACCTCTTTCAGAAAATAAAGCAAAGATAGAGCCTTTTATGAATTTACTATTGTCCAATTTTCAAAAAGCATTTTATCCGTTTGAAAATTTGTCACTAGATGAAATGGTTGTTGGTTTCACCGGCCGGTGGCAATATAAGCAATATAATGGCACCAAACCCCACAAATATCATATAAAAGTATTTGGACTTTGTGATTCCACAACTGGTTATGTGGTTAATTTGCTACCATATTTTGGTAGTAAAACATCTTACGATCCAGAGGCAGATCTTGATGGAGGAATGGCGGTCAAAGTTTTTCAAACGCTCCTGTCTCCGCTAGGTACCGGTCACCATATATTTGCTGACCGATACTATACAACCCACAAGCTAATAACTTATTTGCTTTCCAAGAAAACCTATTACACAGGAACCTTAAACAAAAATAGGAAAAATTTCCCCCTGGAAATAAAAGCATTAAAATTAAATCTATTGCAAACAAAGAGCTATTTGGACGACAACAACTCCATTCTAGTCACAGCATGGAAGGACAAAAAGGCAAAAAATCCTGTTGTTATAATATCTTCTAAGGCTTCAATTGAAAGTATTACTGTTGTTGGAAGAAGAAACACACAGAAAACAAAGCCAAAAGTTATCCATGACTACAACCAGTCTATGAATGGGTGTGACAGAGTCGACCAAATGTTGACCTACTATGGCAATTTCAATCGCAAGACGTATAAATGGTGGAAAAAAATCTTTCACTGGATGCTTGAGATTTGCCAGGCAAATGCTTTAATTCTATATAGCCTTACAAGGCAAGATAAAACGAAAACCAACATGCTTGATTTTAAAATATCCCTTATTGATGACTTGAACAGAGCAGCGGCTATTTTAACACCAGACAATGTACGACTTGGATCCTCTCTTGTTGTACGTGGAAGACCAAGAATCTCACATCAAGTAGAAAGGCTACAAGGAGCCAACCATATTATTACATATACTGGACATCAAAAATATTGTGTTCAGTGTAAAAAGTCTAGAAGCCAATTTATTTGTGAAGGTTGCTCTTCAAATCCTGCTCTCTGTCCTAAGTACTGTTTCAAGCTGTATCACAGCATATAATAGATGCATCATGTACCTGGGTACTTGTGTGTTTGTAATTATTTTCCTAACACAGTTTTTTTTACTTTTACTAATATAACATTTCTATTTTTGCTATCTGGGATCCTGTATATATTTGCATAAACATTATGGATGTGTAGCATGTGAACACTATTTTAACTATTTACATTTTCTATTCATATTATTTAAACTGGGGGTCACATTGCTAATTTGTGAATAACTAAAAATCTATAAATCCAGTTAGCATTTATAAGTTATTGTGTTTTCGAAATTGGATTACATATATGATGAAAGGAAGAGGAAAGTTCTAGGACAGTTATTGCTGAAGCGGATCCTTGGTAAGTGAAATTTATTTTCTCGCATTTTCATATTTTTATTTTGTGCGTGCGGATATTTCTTTCTTTAAATTTAACATTAACATACATTTGCTATAACAGTCTACATATCTATAAAGTCCTTCCACTTTTCTTTGAATAGACATATAACACATCTTATTTTAATCATGTTTAAATTTCATAATTTCAGTTTGACTAACCTATATCTGCAATATTATACAATTTCTTAGCCGAAGGCCATGATACGAGTTTGGGAACAATTCACAAACCGATAAACAAATATCAATTTTGTAAAATGTTATGTATCCAGAAGTGGATTACCAACAAATTATGGTTATTTAGAATGCTCTGTCAAAGGTATTGTGGTCTGTAGTTCCACATAGGTGAAATTTTTGTGTCATCTAATTTTACATTTTAATTATATGCATGTCTATATTATTTTATACAACTTTTGCAATACATAGCTTTTTATATGCCAGTCATCAATATCTTATAGTTCATCCAATTCCCTGTAATTTGACATATAATATGATATAGTTCAACAATTTTTAGACACGGAAAATGTTTTTTGCTGGCGTATATATGTAATATTTTTTGAGCTAAAAAAATTAATGCGTTCAAACTATAAAATAATTACGTGCTGAATCAGTTTTAATAATTACACAGAGAAGATCTTTACACATATGGAAGGAATACCAGCACTCAAGATCAGAGGGAAAATAAAAAAACAACCTGATCAATTGAGATGATTACTTCGATAAATCATGAAAATAATATGGATTAGACATAAAAATACAACAACAAAAAAAAAACAACCATGTTAATCAGAACAGTCACAGAACAACATGACAGGTGTTAAACATAATAATACATGGAGAGAAACTACAAAAAGTAGAACATTATAAATATCTTGAACGCATAATCACAAATGATGGCAGATGTGAAACAAAAAATAAATGGAAAATAGTAATGGCTAAAAGTACTTTCAATGACATGAGGAAAATATTAACATCTAAATAAATTATACAGATGCTAAAAATGAGAGTTCTTATGGATACACCTATTCTATATTACTGTATGGCGCAGAAACATGAATAATAAACAAAAGAAGACATACTTATAGAAGACATAATTGATGACTTTTAGATGTGGATATATAGAAGGATAGGAAGAATTTCATGGAAAGAGAAGAAAACAAATAAAGTGGTGCTAAAGAGACTAAATATGAATTAATAATTATTGAAGGAAATAAAGATCAAGTAAATACATTTTGAACATATTACATGACATGACACCTTGCTGAGATGAGAATTACATGGATATACTGCCCTGGTCATGCTGGGGTCAGAGGAAACGAGGGAGCCGACTTATTGGCAGGCAATGCGGCAATAGACGGCATATTGCTGAGAGGAGATAAAGCAGACTAAATGAAGGCAGTAATAAATTCATTTCAAGATGAAGATGATATCAATAAGAATGAGAACGTACACATACAGAGAATGTTAGAAATGGAAGTGTCTAGAGGTGAGAGACGGAAAAGTACATTTTTAAACAGTCCTGAGGATCACACAATCAAAATCTGACCGGAACTCTGAGTGTAGACTGGGATGGCTACTGGGACGGAGGGCGGAGCACTTATGGGAATGCCGCGCGTGATGTGAAGTCAGTTTCTAATCAAGAATCAAGACGAACACCTTGCTGAAGACTTAACTTGAGGGTAGAGTCGAGGGAGGCGAGCTAGAGGTAGGTAGAGATAGAAGTTGGAGAGTAACATCAAGAGATGGACAGATTGCAGAGTGCACCACCAAGACAATGTACCCGGGATGTTGGAGGTCTGTTGCAGCCAACCTTCGGTGCGGAGACGGCACTTCATGACAGTGATAATGTATGCAAGCAAAGCTAATGAAACGTGTTATAATAGCACATTTATATTATCAATTAACATTTATTGTGAGAATATAATAATAAAATAAACAATACTGTGCCGAGGTGAACAGATACATTTCTGAACAATGGATGTTCACAATTTTGGTTTAATGAAGTACGAAACTAATAAGGGGAAACAGGTAGGTAGTTAACGAGTTTACCTTTTGGAAAGGTGTGCCCTTTTCAACCAGCGGACAACAAAGTCCAATTGGGTTATATCAGGACACACTACCATAAAATATTGATGATTGTGGCCCTCCTTCGCAAACGAACATGAGCATGGCATATGTCATGTGTAGTATTTATTCCAGAACGTTGTCTTCCCAATGAACTCTCTGAACCTCTCTCTCTGTCTTGGGCGATGTGGCTTGCATTTTTTAGCGATGTATTCATGTTATCTTTAATGTCGTCAGTCCATCGTCTTTTTGGTCTACCCTTTCTCCTCCTCCCAGGTACTCTTCCCTCAATTATTTGTCTTTCTAAACAGTTGTGTCTCTTTATGTGACCAAACAGGCGTAGTTTTCTTTTTGTTATTGTGTTTAGTAACCAAAAATCTGGAATCTTTAATGGGCTTATGATATCTGAGTTTCTGATTTTATCATTCCATGACATTCTAAGTATCTTTGTGTAGCATTACAGCTCGAAGGCGTTGATCTTCTTTGACGCTGATTTACTTAGGGTCCATGTTTCACAGCCGTATTTTGCAACCGGAAAAATGGCATGGCATGAGAAACAATAAATGCGATGAAAAATTAATTAATAATAATAAATTAGTAATTGTCTAATTTGGTTTGTGAATTCATAGAAGTCCGATTCGTGCAGGGACAGTTCTATTGCAGTGCATGCAGGAGTGCTAGAGGATCGGGGTAGGGGATTTTTCGAATTTATCCTTCCTCCTCTTGCGCTTGTGGATTGCCGTAGTGTTCTTTCTTTTTCAAATTTCGTGATGCCAGCAGTGATCTAGGTGTGTCAGGCTGAGCGATTAAGTAATGTAGTCTACCAGGAGCTAGGATCGATGTTGCAGTGATTGAGAGAGTTTCCATAACATATTAGAGGTAACAAAGACTCCAATATAAGGGAAACAATAACGAAATTCTGTAGTTGATCTAAAACGCGTTGGTTGTCTGTCGTGATATTACCTGGTACATGAAACTCGCCTCGCCCTTTGTCGATTACGTGTCAGTTGAAATACAACACATTTGTTTGAAACGAACGAGTTGCTAAATTATGAAATTACTGTTCAAAATTGATGATGGAATAGGTAAGATTATAAAAGTAAAGAGTGGATTGACGTAGGACAATCAACATTTTTTTGGGGGGACTATCTATCTATATATCAATATGTACGATATGGCCCTTGCTTGCCTTACGGAATCAGGGGTAAAACAGATCTTTAGAGATGGCATTCCAGTATACTGTGATATTTGCAGACTTCCTCTGAGAACTCTCCATTGTTTCTTAAGAGCGGCATTACTTAGTACTAGTTTCGACACTTGGTTCGCTAAGCAATTGACAGTGTCGTTTCAGTGACTCCAAATGGTTAACCCGTATTCTAATCTATCCCATTCAGAAAAGGAATCACATAGTCCATCTAGAAAACACTGAAACACAGAAACATTACTTCCTTTTCGGCAAGCAGTGATGGCAAACCGTCATCTCCCACATGAGACCGGAAGCTTATTCTCACTAAATGTCGTAATATAATCGCCTTTAGATATGTACAGAGCGCCCCAATTAAAACAAAATGATTTCTGGAAACTATTTTGCCCCCTTGTGGCCAAATGTCTCACGGTAAGAACCTCTGGTATATAAATCACTTTCTGACATTTAGCTTTATCACAAAAACATCTAATCTAGGCATTCTATTAAAGGAACGTCCATACAGATAAAACAAGAATACAAGAGAGTTTGTGGTTGAAACAGAGAGATAGAGACAGATAGAGAAAGAGAGAGAAAGAAAGATAGAGAGCGAGAGAAAGAGAAAGAGAGAGAACGAGAGAGATAGAGAAAGAGCGAAAGAAAGAAATAGAAATAGAGAAAAAGAATAAGAGAAAAATAGAGAGAGGAAGAGAGATAGAGAGAGAAAAGGAGAGAAGAGAGATAAAGAGAGAGAGAAAGAAAGAGACAGAGAGAGTGAAAGAGAGAAAGAGAAATATATATATATATATAGAGAGAGATAGAAAGAAAGAGGGAGCGAGAGAATATGAATGGTAAAGAAAAAAGACAACATGAATGATTTACCGTAGCGAGAATATTCGGGTGGTTCGATATAACCATCAAATGCACCCACGACTTTATTATCCTTGACCCATTCTGCCACATACGTTGGTGGCTCAGATGGTTGTCTTCTCTTTCGGCGTCGCAGCAGAAAAACGACTACTGCTACAAGTATAATAGCTAAAGATCCAATCCCAACTGCAAGTCCTACAATGATGGGCAGTTTCGATGGTTCTTGTGGGTCTCCTGCACCTGTGTATGAACATCAATGAACAATATTAACATTACGCAGTCACATTTATCGCTGCAGTAAAACTATCCATAACAGAAAACGTAAAACACTAATTCATGTACTGTTTTTCTTCTTCTGTACTACATATCCATTGTAGAACGTTGCCTTCACTGCCATTCTGGAATCTTATCTGTTAGGTGCAAACGGCACTGCTTCTTGTTGTATCATTTTCAAAAATGCATTGGTATTTTATGTAAATCGACATTCTTGGGCTGCTTTTTGTTCTCAACACTGGAACCATTTCGCTTTTTAAATAATTCTTCTGTTTTTTCTCCTATGCACAAATATGTTATATTATGGTTTCTCTGCTTGTTATGAAGAGCTAATTGTCTATGTTCAAATATGTTATATTATGGTTTCTCGTCTTGTTATGAAGAGCCAATTGTCTATGTTCGTGTAATACAGTCGTCCTGTACAGTCTTGTTGGATATTCTCTATGTCCATTATATTCCTAGTACCCATCTGTAAGATTTCTATAACAATAAGAATTTCAACTGTTGAAATTTTATTTTCTATTATGAAGTCTTTGTTAAAGTCTCACAACCCGATACCACTTTTCTATTATGAAGTCTTTGTTAAAGTCACACAACCTGATGCCACATTTCTATTATGAAGTCTTTGTTAAAGTCACACAACCTGATGCCACCTTTCTATTATGAAGTCTTTGTTAAAGTCACACAACCTGATGCCACCTTTCTATTATGAAGTCTTTGTTAAAGTCACACAACCTGATGCCACCTTTCTATTATGAAGTCTTTGTTAAAGTCACACAACCTGATGCCACCTTTCTATTATGAAGTCTTTGTTAAAGTCACACAACCTGATGCCACCTTTCTATTATGAAGTCTTTGTTAAAGTCACACAACCTGATGGCACTTTTCTATTATGAAGTCTCTGTTAAAGTCTCACAACTTGATGCCACTTTTCTATTATGAAGTCTTTGTTAAAGTCTCACAACCTGATGCCACTTAGCCTTCCATTAAGAATTAACATTTTAATAGTTGCAAGTTTATTTTTATATTACCAGCATGTCGTACATTGTATCATCTGTAAACAGTTATTGTTTCTTCGTCGTTGTGTTTTCAACCTATCAAACCGTTAAACAGAGATTTAATTGTTATGAACTATTTGATAGTCGTTAAATCTTTTTTCTGACATGAATATCACACATAACGTTTTGTTACTTATTGATTAAATTATAATATCTGTCACTGGAGAATTCGTTATATAATACATATTATATTTAAATGTTCTGCATGGTCGCGAAGCTATAGCACTGGTTACAGAATAGTGATCTCCAGAGATAGATGTCTGTTAAGAATGTTTTTCTGTCTTTCATTTTTCTTCATAGGTTACATAAACATCGTAGGCAACTGTCCGTCTTTCCAGATGATAATAGTATTGTTGTGGTATTAGAAATATAATATACGATACATGACGATAATGGATGCGACTCACCGGACCAATCTAATTTTCATACGTTTTTCCACAGTATGTACAAGGTATCCGAGACCCTCTTGTACCACTGAGTGTTGTTGTGTATATTCTTTGACGTGCAGATCTTGAACTAACCGCTATCACTTTCTCTGCTGTCTTTATACCATTCCAGATGTTTGCCCTGCATGAAAAAACGATCCTTTGTATGCTGCTCCCATTATTCTGTAGGAATGCCTGTACCATGCTCAACGTGTTTGCACACGTCTTTGAACCATGTAGATGTCGATACCTACGACCATTTCCGAGACCGTAGTTCTCGATAAAGTAGATCTTAGGAATTCTGCCATCTTCCATCCTCCTAGTGTGTCCGTGCCATAGGCGCCTGCGCAAACTGCGAATATAAATTATATGGTATCTTTTTGTCATTTCCAATACATCAGTGATTGTGACTTTGCCCTGAAAGAATTGAACTCAAAGAATTATACGAAGACCGCATAAGAAAGCTTTTTACTTATGTCTCCTGGTGAAAATTGGTTGTCATGTTTCACCAGTCGAGTCATGGATCATACTTCAGCGTGGTCTCATGTTTCACTGCCATAGAGGAGCGTGCTGGTTACACATGCCTGGGGAACCAGGCGTTTAATTTTTATTGTAAATGTTCTGTTCCCCAATCTTTATTTTCCGAGTCTGTTCATTGTTGCAGATGCATTGCCAATGATGATGCCTATATCTTGGTCCAGTGGTAATGTTTTGTAGAAGCTTGTCTAATAATAATATTGTCATTTTCAGTAATGGTTAATTTTGTGTCCAGGCTTCGTCTTCTTCTGTTTTATGCGTGGAATCCTGATTAATTGTGCGATTTTGGCTAGTTGCCTCCGTCTTCAGTATATTGCTTACTTGGGCAGGACTGTGATCCTGCTCGAATGGGATTGCCCGACCAGTCTTAGTCTCCAGCCTCTGATGGCTGAACTAAGCCCCATCATCACTTCACGGTGCTGGCCTCGATGGGGTGTGTCCAGACTGTTAAGTGATCATAGAACTTGCAGGTACATTTTATTTACAACATATTCTCTGATTCAGTCATAGCTCAAAGCCCCAATTGAAGTAGACATTCTATGGCTGATTCAGTCCTAGCTCCACGTCCCAATTGAAGTAGACATTCTATGGCTGATTCAGTCCTAGCTCCAAGCCCCAACTTAAGTAGCCATTCTATGGCTGATTCAGTCCTCGTTCCAAGCCCCAATTGAAGTAGACATTCTATGGCTGATTCAGTCGTAGCTCCAAGCTCAAATTGTAGTAGACATTATATGGCTGATTCAGTCCTAGCTCCAAGCTCCAATTGAAGTAGACATTCTATGGCTGATTCAGTCCTAGCTCCAAGCCCAAATGAAGTAGACATTCTATGGCTGATCAGCATAATATTGTCTGGGGGTTGCACAGTTTGAAACGGGCATTAGTTGATCAAGGACACGGAAAATGTCTCTCACCGTCAGAGATAACCTGTGGTATCCTTTGTCTACGCTAGTTGATAAGAACTTAGGGATGCCATATCCTGATTTAATTCCTAGACCCATTAAGGCAACGGATAGAGTATCTATCTCCATATCACAATGTCCATCTGAAATATAGAGACAATCATAGTTCTTGACAGCATAAAAACATCTTGTCCTTCTCATAAAAACACATATCGTTATAAGTTCGGTATCTCAAGTTACAGCCGAGGTCATATACGATTTGTGACTCAAATACATGGTTGCGTTAGCAAATTTAAGGTTGCTTATTTAATCCCAAAATACATGGTTGCGTTAGAAAATTTACGGTTGCTTATTTAATCCCAAATACATGGTTGCGTTAGCAAATTTACGGTTGCTTATTTAATCCCCAAATACATGGTTGCGTTAGTAAATTTACGGTTGCTTATTTAATCCCCAAATATATGGTTGCGTTAGTAAATTTACGGTTGCTTATTTAATCCCCAAATACATGGTTGCGTTAGTAAATTTACGGTTGCTTATTTAATCACCAAATACGTAGTTGCGTTAGCAACTTTACGGTTGCTTATTTAATCCCCAAATACATGGTTGCGTTAGCAGCTTTACGGTTGCTTATTTAATCCCCAAATACATGGTTGCGTTAGCGAATTTACGGTTGCTTATTTAATCCCCGAAGAAAGGCATGCCAATGCGACAGTATCATATGATATATCTGGCAGAACTCTCCACTGCACCAGACCGCAGGAAGAACGCTCCTGACACTGGAAATAATTTACGGACAGGTTCCATGGCCACATCGCCTGGTTGGTGACCGCATAACAGTTCCTACATGAAATTATTCATAGCGTTTGACTTCGGCTGAAAAACGAGGGGAAAAAAAGAACATGATTGTGATAAGTCGTAATCTGCTAAAAATGTAGCGCAAAGTTCTGGACACAATTTGTAAAAATACTAGCAGTAACAAAAGGTACAGAATTAACTAAAGTGCCACTAAGGTTAATTATTATAGGGACCACTAAGTAGTTTATAGAAAAGAAAAAAATATTACTTGTACGACCGTTTTCGTCCACTTGTATTAAAATATTGGAACTTTGTTCATAACATCGTGTAGCATGGACAGCCGTACATGAACAAATCTGTCCGTTAAGACTATTTAAAATATTCAACACTAGAATAGCTCGATTTCCTACAGAGTCTTTCTGCTCTGATCCGCATTTTAAAGACACAGACTGTACATTAGGAAATCCTCCTTCTACGAAACAAATCACACTAACAGTGTCTCCAGCTTGGACTAGTGATATGTTTGGCGCTGATTTCGGGGGCTCTGAAAAGAATATAATATATATTAAATTTGTATTTTATTGATTTGTTAGATATTTTATTCAACTATTAGAAAAACTAACAATGCTTATCTCTTTCGGAGCTGTTAGTGAATGCATATTCAATAGAAAACAAAATAGATATAATATAAAAATATCCAAGTAGATACATATTGTATGACCGCAGGTCACTAACATCAATAATGTCACAAAGGTTGAGACTAAGATTTCTACTTTCTGAGAACAAAATGATAGCAATTGTGTGACATTTCTGAGTTACGGAAACATGCAGAATTTGAGAAATGTGCTTCAACTCTCATGTCATTCATCCAATGAAAAGATATTTGGATAATTAAAAAAATATGAAAACGATATTATCTAAGATGGAAGGTATATTGTAATTCTTTTATTTTCCAGTCTAAATTGAATATGTTTTCATTAGAAGCTTGATATTAGAGTTTAAGCGCATTTCTAGAAATTTGCATGTTTGGGACACTCAGAATTGCCACACATTCGCTATAACTGTCCGCACACAGTAGACATCCCCCCCCACAAAAAAAACAACCCACAAAAAACAAAAAAAACACTACACTACTTTGAGAGTTGAGGACTTCAGGTTATAAAGTAAAGCTCTAGAAGAACATTACATTGCACGTCTGAAATTAGTACTTTTTTGTAATTATTTAAAATATAGCATTGTTTATGTAATATCAGTCTCAAGAAGTAATTCACATATACAAAATACAGTTTTAATTAAAGATAACACACCAGTGAATATATAACATATTCTGTGACTGGGCTGTGCAAATTCATCATGAGAACGCAATTACACATTGCTATCTACGCCCCAGGAACGCTGTTACACAGTGCTATCTACGCCCCAGGAACGCTGTTACACAATGCTATCTACGCCCCAGGAACGCTGTTACACAATGCTATCTACGCCCCAGGAACGCTGTTACACAATGCTATCTACGCCCCAGGAACGCTGTTACACAATGCTATGTACGCCCCAGGAACGCTGTTACACAATGCTATCTACGCCCCAGGAACGCTGTTACACAATGCTATCTACGCCACAGGAACGCTGTTACACAATGCTATCTACGCCCCAGGAACGCTGTTACACAATGCTATCTACGCCCCAGGAACGCTGTTACACAATGCTATCTACGCCCCAGGAACGCTGTTACACAATGCTATCTACGCCCCAGGAACGCTGTTACAAAATGCTATCTACGCCCCAGGAATGCTGTTACACAATGCTATCTACGCCCCAGGAACGCTGTTACACAGTGCTATCTACGCCCCAGGAACGCTGTTACACAATGCTATCTACGCCCCAGGAACGCTGTTACACAGTGCTATCTACGCCCCAGGAATGCTGTTACACAATGCTATCTACGCCCCAGGAACGCTGTTACACAGTGCTATCTACGCCCCAGGAATGATGTTACACAATGCTATCTACGCCCCAGGAACGCTGTTACACAATGCTATCTACGCCCCAGGAATGATGTTACACAATGGTATATACGTCTCAGGGGTGGATAAGGGAAACTATGCGTTGACTTTTAATTGCCATAACTTTGAAATGGATTCTGGACGATAAATAAGTACAAATAATTACTATTCTGGAAAAGGAAAACAATTTATAATGTAACAGAAAACTATTAATACTCCCATGTCAAGATAAAACGACTGATGCTGTTCAGTTGGGAGAAAACTATAGAGAAAAGGAATAAAAGACAGATTTTACAAAAATACTTCGCCGTGTCAAAGGTTTGGAGTCTTGCTATTGACCTATCAGAACAATCAGTATGGAACAGCAAGCTCTCTGCAGATGATATGCCAACATAGAGAGGATTTGCTCTTTTGGAGGTCAACAATTATTCCATTAGTAAGATTATGTTGCTCTTTGTGACGCAATATTCAGAGAACCAGTATTGCACATTGCACTGGAGGAAAGAGATGAGTTTCAGTCTTTACCATTGCCCTATGTGCCAACGTGTGCACAGTGCTCTTACCATTAAATGGTAGCACTTAAGGATTGATGAAAAACCACTCTATGCAAGACATCATAATTTTATGGGAGATTCCAGAATTAGGAAACCATGTTACCCATGAAATATTATTAAAAGTCCTTTCGGATGGGGTGAAATTCTTAAGCGGCTTCCCGAAACACGGTAGTAACCGTGATTCACAGCCGAAATGATATGAGCATCAGTGACAGGAAATAGTGCTTGCCATCGGAGCTAAATCGTATGACTCAATCACTTCAAGCTTCACAAATGTAGCAGAATCACAAACCCCTATAATTCTTCACTATTTTAAGTAGAATCCTTGATCTGAAACTATTGCAAATCATTGAGATTGAAGTATCTTCTGTGAAAGAAAGCTCTGGATAAATTTGTTGCACATCACTGAAAGTGGGAGTATCTACTGTGGATGTAATAAAATTGACATCTCACACAAAGATACAAGCTTTCCACAGTTCCTAATTCCAGATGATTCAAAGACAATTACAACAAATGAACGATATTACAGCAAGCAATCATAGCATATTTGCAATGCATTGTGAAGTCAGTATTAATTGCGTCAAATAGAGAAATTGTAATAGCATGCGGCCTTAATCACATGAAAAAAATCCTGCCCTGCAACACTTTAACGGGAAAAATGCAGTATTTGACAGTTTACATGAGTGGTACAGACATAGTACAGTAGTGCAGTCACAGAGTAGACACCTCTTAGAGTAGATGCGCGTGCTTGTCATCTAGTCACAGACACCTCTCAGATTAGACACCTCTCAGAGTAGACACCTCTCAGAGTAGATACGTGTGCTTATCAGCTAGTCACATGCGCCGTCATTATAATCACACATTCTTTTATGCTAACCACAGATGTCGTTCATAGTAGTTACACATGTTGTTTTCTTAGCAAAAAATTCGTCTTTCACAATGGCTACATGTCCTTGTCTGTTAACCATATCCGTCTGACACAGTAGCCCCACGTGCTTTTCTGTTAGTCACATGAGTCTTTCATAATAGCTATACTATATTAGTCACACTATCTATATAAAATATATATACTACATTAGTCATACTAGTGACATGAAACATCTATACTACATTAGTCATACTACTGACATGAAATATCTATACTACATTAGTCATACTAGTGACATGAAATATCTATACTACATTAGTCATACTAGTGACATGAAATATCTATACTACATTAGTCATACTAGTGACATGAAATATCTATACTACATTAGTCATACCAACTACATGAAATATCTACACTATATTAGTCATACTAACTACATGAAATATCTACACTATATTAGTCGTACTAACTACATGAAGTATCAGATGTTTACCTCTGATTTCCACCGTTGCTACGTTTGAAGATTGAAGATCAGGGAACATGGGATTCTGTGCTTGGCATGTCACTAGAACATTTCCACCAGTTTGAGGTTTAAATGTCGTGAAGCAACTGTACCCTGATGTCGTCAACTGTCCTATTTGTTTCCAAACAGTAAACTCTGTGTCTATGGAAATGCTAAACATTGGTTCTAGGTTAGCTTTATCCGGCGGCACCGTGCATGTGACAGTGATGTTACGGCTAGGTAAAGTGCACAAATCAAAGATTGGATCCGATGGGGTAGTTATAACCGCATTAGGACCAACTGTGGAAAATTATATTATTTATTATATGTAATATATTTTTGTATTTATTATATTTAATCATGCGTGACCCTATTGTCTTACAAGTGAATAGACATAACGAACCACTAACGTTTACTACTGTCCATGAGTTGTCGTCTACTAAATCAATGCTATTCAACCATTTGAGACTGTTGCCCGGTAGAAGACAATTGTGTGTTAAGATCAGGGCCTGGTCCAAACACAGTTCAACATACTCATACATTTTTGTATGACTGTTTTACTCTTTTAGAATCCATGTGCAAACCATGTAGATCAACAGTTTTATTACCCATGTGCTAACAATTTAGATCAAATGTTACTATCTCAATATGTCCCTAATGATAGTGATACTGTAGTCTACTTTACTTTCATCTGATTCTTCTATAGTGACATGCATGCCTACATCATCGTCAAAAAGTACTGCTCCGACTGGCGTAGGTGATCATGACCCCCCTCCATGCATTATTCGTCGTGACTCACAGTCTGAAATAAGATGGCAGAAGTTACGATACGAGCAGGGAATTAAGTCTCATTACTGAATAAGCGGATCCATGAGCGATGTCTTCTGCCACAGAAGACGAATCAGGGACTCATATCATCAAGTGTCACACAAGGAACAAACTATTATCTTCAGACTACGAGCTGGCCACAGCGGACTGAGTTAAATATTGGCGAGACAGATCTGAGCCCTGAGACAGCAGAATTAAAGTCTTCATGCATGAAAACTCTATCAACAAGTGCGAGAAAAGAGGACCTACTCAGACCGCACATCATCCAAATCTGAGGGGTTCCACGGGTGACCTAAAGTGAATTACGAGGTTCATTGAAGTTATTTGGGCTGTAACCTGACATCTGACTGAAGAACGTTAAAGAAGAAGAAGAATGAATTAGAGTCACTGCTTACTACTAAAACTAATAAATATAATGCTAAGGAGAACTATAAAACAAATGAACAAATAATTATTCCACATTACTGTCCAATGCGGATCTTAATCAAAACTCAGCTACTAACTAGAAATAAACACACAATACTACCAATGTAATGAGATGGTGCTACACTATAAAGTATGCTTGAAAGGCGACGGTAAATCCGACTAATTGTATTGACAGTATTGTGTGTGTGTATTACAACACACTATGTATGTACAGTGTGTATTACTGCATGTATTATATCACTGATTGTTCATACTACAGACAAGCAACGTTATCACCTCTGACATGATAGTTATTCATTTCTATCGTGGCAGTAGTACAATGTATTACATTATATAGAACAATATCTATCGTGACAGTAGTACAATATATTATATTATATTATATAGAACAATATATGTCGTGACAGCAGTACAATATATTACATTATATAGTCCAATATCTATCGTGACAAGTACAAGTTCAGCAGCATGTACTAATAACATTTCACATGTTCTAATGACAATTTTCTATTCATGATAGTAATTCACAATTTATACTAACAGTTCAAAAATTATAATGTAACTCACACGTTACACTGATATTTCACAATGTATATTTTCAATTCGCAAGCTGTAATGGCAAATTACACGGTATAATGACAGTACGTTATAATGCCAAAACATTATAATGATAATTAACTAGTTGTAATGCTAATTCACAATTTTTACGATAAATCACAAGCTATAATGATAATTAACAAGTTCTAATCGCAATATTTTCAAATAATTCACACATTATAATAGCAACTCCTATGGCAAAACTTTCTTCATTCTTACTTGCATATTGAGGCTGGTACGTGATTCCTGCAGGCGCAGTGTTTAGAACAGATCTCGCGAGGCATTGAAAGCTTGGGTTTGGATCTGCATTTAATATATTTACGAAAAATAATTTCATAAACATTAAATAAGAGTATAATACGATTTCTACAGCATACGGTTTCATTGTTAAGCTATTAGTGTTGATGATGAAGTATTGTGTTTTTACAGGCGGTTCCTATAAATAAGAACTCACGTATATTAACAACTTTCCCCATTACTTTTCCGCCAAAAGATCTAGATGAAAATCAACAGATTTACTTTCTTTCTAGTAGGACACTGGTCCTACTAGATTTCCTGTAGGATGTAGTCCACATAATATACCCGCGCTGTGTCACCGTTTTATTTGCGAAAAGTGAGCATTCATTTTCGGCGGAGTATAAATACCATTCAATAATGAAAAACAATTAAATACATTTTTATGAATAACACAAACAATATGTATATTTCGATTAAAATATCTTTGTCACAAAGAATATCAATAAACAATTTTGAGAAAATAGACTATCAGAAGACATCTTTGTCGTATCATAGATTTGATGTGTTTGAACATGTTTCAAAAATTGATGACATTTTTAGAGATAATTTTGAATCATAGTGATCTTGTAACTTAATATCAGGTTTGAGTTGTGGTTAAAAAAATGTAACGACTGTGTTCTCATCATACCAGTGATTTGTAAAGTAAGTAACAGATATTTCTGTTCAAGCTGCGAGCGGTGGTGCTATCTAGGCACATCTGGTATTGATTCCAACAAGTCAACCGACCATACAGTCCCGTGGATTCAGCGGTTATCATCCATCTAAAATGTCGCTATTTTACTTGTCTAGAGATGTTCATTGGATTAGACTCTCCATAAATTACATTTAAGGAGAATAGAGAAAAGGGTTTCTGAAAATAGTTTACAATTTCTGACAAGAAGGAAGAGGTTGATATACATTAACCTCAACAATACTATTTATATATAACATTTAAATTGTTTGAATTTAAATAATGTTTTAAAAAAACTTAAGCAAATCTTGAAGATCTTTTAGTGCTTTTTTGTATAATTTTGTTAGGTCTATTATCATACATTCATATTGATCTTTGCTGTGTGTCGTCTTTATATTGATTGAGCTTATTGCAAACAGTTGCAGCTATTTGTACAATGCATTTGTTTTACATCAGCAGAACGTAACTATATCACTGTTATCCATACAGTCTTGTGTAACATTATACACAATGTTGAAGAGCATAAATTGAATCGACATGCATATTCCAATAAAAAGGCTTAGAGGATTGATGGTCACAAGTGCCATTCCTAGGTGATAATTCTGTATGGCACAGTCATACTCAAAGAAATAATGCTCACAAATCTCCGAAAAAATGCACTTGTAATCAAGTCGTCGCTATCCGGTTTCGATTCCCTCAGCTTCTTGGAGCACAAGGAAAATGGTTTAACCAGTACGTCAGGGAGATCGTGTATAAAGTAATTGTACTAAATATAATTATTACTAATGTCGAGTGTCGAAAGGGTTACCACGGGAGTACATTCGACTAACGAAGTAAACCCCTAGTAAAATGCATGGTAAAAAAAGGAGCTGGTCACTATTCACAACTCTCAAAGTATGACATGGATCTACTGTCCAGCCCATGGATCTAATGTTCAACATATGTATCTAATACCCAGCGTCAGGATCGGTTGCTCAGGCTAAGAGTCAGAAGAAACGAAAGAGATAATGCACTTGTCGATAAAGCGTAAGTTTATAGCTTGAAGCTATTTGACAAAGCTGATTAGGATTTAGAGAAAATGCACAAGGCAATGTCTCCATCACATTTGCCCGAACAAGGAATCACGTATGAAATGTAGTGACTATTTTTCTCAGCAATATACACTAGCCTGCGTAAGAACCGCTTGTCTATCGTCTATTGTCTTTACCCATATTAAAAATGGTTGATAGTATCCACACTAGCTGTTAAACGTTGGGATGGTAGCCTCAGTTCTCGTTCAAAGGCCAGATTTGTTGTCTTGGTTACACTAATTCCATGTTTGTTCATGATTGTTTTCATCTTTTCTATCGACTATTTTCTTGGTCTACATTTGACTCTATTATCCGGATATTATATTGTTATATGCTCTTATTGGTTATTTGTTTGTCTTTATTCTCAGAAGGTGACCGATCCATTTTACTTGATGTCTCTAGATATATTCAATACATGATATTATATCTATTGTTTTCCTAAGTTCTTCGTTTCTTATTTTATCAAGTTTAGTAACAAGTGCAGCTTTTCTCAGACGTTTCATTACTCATATAACGATTTTTCTTTGTTGGGAGAATATCCATGTTTGACATTGTTAGAGAAGTGTTAGTACAAACATTGTATATAGTATCTATTTAAAAAAAAAAAATAGAAACGAAACTGCAAATGCTACGAACGTGTAATTTTTCGTTTGCAACTTACGGTTGTGAAACATGGACCCTAAGTAAAACAATGGCAAAGACGACCAATTCCTTTGAGATGAAATACTACAGAAAGATACTTAGAATTTCATGAAAGGAAAAATAAGAGA
Organism: Meghimatium bilineatum; assembly: GCA_034231615.1. NCBI lineage: Eukaryota > Metazoa > Mollusca > Gastropoda > Stylommatophora > Philomycidae > Meghimatium > Meghimatium bilineatum. Next base: position 56,270,898 of record CM067311.1, on the reverse strand, counting down.
CACAACTGTTTAGAAAGACAAATAATGGAGGGCATGGCACCTTGAGGCAGGAGAAATAGCAGATCAAGAAGACGATGGAATGACGTTATTAAAGATAACATGAAAATGTCGTTGAAAAATGCAAGCCGCATTGTTCAAGACAGAGAAGGGTTCAGGGAGTTCAATGGAAATAAAACAACGTTCTGGAGAGAATACGTCATATGACATAGAAGAGAGATCTATCGGGAGTTTGATAATGGACGCTGAGTAAATGAAGAAGGAATCGCATGTCTGTATTAATTATGTTTCAGATTATTATATTTCTTTAATGCTTAAACTTGTTAACAATTAAAAGATATTCTTATCTAAATTCAGAAATCTGTTAACTTGTTAAGCTCATTTTAAAAATATTTTAAACAGTTTGCAAGTTTCTCTCTGTCTATCCGTGCAATACATTTCCGTGCCATTTGGGTTAATCATTGAAGAGCATCTGTTGAGTTATCATATTTGATATGGGCTGTCAAGAACTACATGCTCAGAGCTAAACGAATTATTTCATTATCTTAATCTTGATTCAGCGGGCGATTCGTCTGTTTTTCAAATGTATCTATCTGTAATTTTATATTTCGTTCTCATACTCCCGCGAGAACTCTCCTATAGCTGGACAATGGTGCTAGATTTCCAGCAGGAACAATTCCAGATAACGACTTTGTCGACGTCTATCTTTCTAGTTGCTATCTCTCACTTAATTCAGTCAATCAATCAAGCGCCACGCCGAGTGTCGTAGGCCACAGGGCCGGCCCTAACAATTGAGGGGCCCAATGCGAAACGGATTGCACGGGGCCCAGTCTTGGTAGGGAAGAGGATAATAAAATAAATTCTAATATTCATTTATGGGTCTATGAAGTGCGGGGACCAATGCGGCCGCATAGGTTGCAATGGCCTAAGACCGGCCCTGGTAGCCCATCATGCTTCTCCGCAACGGCATATCTCTTATGTTGTTACTAAGTTTAGTTCGTGACTTCTTTTTGTGCTAAACTGACAACCCATTCAAAAATGTCTCTCTTTGTCTTCCCCTGTCTCTTCTCCCCTTATCTTTCCTGTGTGTATTAAATGTTCAAGTTTTACTTTTATCATCACATACCCTAAACTCTTGATTGCATGTTTCTAATTTTCGCTATAATTTGTCGTTTTACTCCAGAATCTCTGAGAACTTCTACATTAGTTTTCTTGATTGTCCATGGTTTTTTTCATCATTCTTCTTAAAACCCCCATTTAAGTTGCCTCCAGCTTATCTTGGGATCTTTTATTACTGTTCATATTTCACTTCCATAAGAAGTATTGGCTCAATATAACATCATAACACTCGAACTCGTATATATATTTGTATTACAACATTACATAGAATGTTTCTTATATTTTGAATTGTGATTTGGCCTGTGCTATCCTATTCTTGATCTCATTGGAGCACCTACCATCTGATGTTAAAATGATGCCAAGATACTTGACTATCCGCTCAATTTTGTATATTACATAATTGATAGTAATATTACAATTTGGTGGTGTGTATATCTTTGAAATAACCATTACTTCTGGTTTTTTTTTCTTGTTTAGACCGGGGTCTTTGTTTTCATTGTCTTAACTACCATGTCAAACAGGTCTTGAAGTTCTTCTTCGCTCCCCTCAATCAAAACTGTATCGTCAGTATAACTTAAATTATTCTGGTTACTAACTTAATTACATGTGAATAATTATATTCTTCTATGCTACAAACATCCATTGTGTATCACTTCAGACAATACATATTTACCGTTTGTGTTGTACGTCAATCTAAGTGTAGATGACCCGTCTGAATTGTTTTTGACTCCGATGGAATTTCCACGTTGGTTCCACAGAGCCTCGCCAGGTGGAAGACCTACATTATCCAGCACACACCTGCACGTAATCTGTGATCCATATCTGGCATCTATATATGTACCATTCACATGTGGTCCATTTGGAGGGCAGGTTCCGTCAATATATGCCGAAGGAGTAACTGAAACATACGAAAATTGTTATCGTGTAAAATAGCCTCAATATTGCAAACAATGTTATCGTATAATAAAGCCTGAACAGTCCCAGTAGAACGTATGCGGTACTTGTAAATCCAAATCGAGCTCTTGAACGCAAGGCAAACAGCTACGCCAGGGAGATCCCCTTGATGTCTTGATGGTACAGATGTTATCATCTAAAATTTATCATGAACACGGGTTTAAAGACAAAACCAGAATACAGATGGCTTTTACAAGAGAGTTGATCTTTGTATATGATTTTGCAATTGCGACACACTCAGAAAGAAGAGGGGGAGGAACTGCAAAACATATATTATCTGCCTTTTCGGATATCTGCCTTTTCTTTTGAACGTGGGTTAACAATCAACAAAACCCAGACGCAAATTATAATGCATGCTGCCGTCACGCAATTACACTCTGTCGCATGCACCTTGTCATCTTCATTGATAAGCTAGAGGTTGTTGGCCAGTTTGCAGGTTTAGGGTCCTTAGTCAATAATAGATTATAGCGCTTGCTCAAGAAATAAGCATCATGCTTGTCAACGCATCTAAAACAATGAACAGATTAATGAAAAGCGTACGGAGAAACCTAATATTAACAATAAAAATCTTTACTCATTTTTGTTAACTAGGCTTGTTTCTTCAGCACCCTAATCTACGGCAGTAAAACATGGACCACCTATAAGCACACGAGAAACGACTAAGTAGTTTTCACATTCGTTGCCTGGATAGGCCTATATTTATTGAAAGTCGGTGGCATGACAACGTCACTAATACTAATGCATTGGAATGAACAGTCAATATCACACTATCTAGTAAGCCCAGTCTGCGCATACTCAGCAGATGGCTGGGACACACTGATGTGATGTTCGTCCGTCGTGATCGACAATGACCAAAAACTCAACCATAATAATAATAACAATAAATAATAAAATAATAAAGTTAATAGTGCGTTTTTAAATGACTAGCAAGTCCAATGCGCGCACAAAATGTTCTTTTACAGAATTGACAACAATAGAAGGTATCTGTGTGAGGTTGAGATGCTTTTTCTTTTCTACGTGTCCGCTTCTGTCTTGCAGTTTCTTGCCTGAATTCTTCTGCCGCTAGTGCTCCCGTTCTAATGCTGTAAAGCCATGCTGTTCTATCCTGAGCGAGGCTCTCCCAAGCGCCTACGTCAATGTTAAGATGTTTCAAGGATGACTTGAGCGTGTCTTTGAAACGCTTTTTCTGTCCACCAGCTTTTCGAAATCCTGCCTTGAGTTCTACATAATATATTTGTTTTGGCAAACGAGAGTTCTCCATACGCACAAGATGGCCTGCCCAGCGTGCCTGCGCCTCCATAAGTATTGTGTGGATGCTTATTGATGTTGATTTTTCCAACACCTCGTAGTCTGGTACTTTGTCCCACAATGGATGTTTAGTAATTTACGTAGGCAGGTAAGATGGAAATGATTTAACTTTCTTGCATGTCTAGCATACACTGTCCACGTTTCGCAGGCGTATAGTAAGGTTGGTATAACAGCAGCATGATATACTTGTAGTTTGGTGGTTGTTCTTATACCTCTTCTGACCCATACATTTTTGCGTAATCTGCCAAATACAGCACTAGCTTTTGCCAGTCTATTGTTAATTTCCACATCAATGTTGACATCGCGAGAGAGAGTGCTCCCAAGGTAAGTAAAATTGTCGACTACCTGCAGTTTTTCCTGATTGACGATGATGGAAGTAGCAGTATGTTGGCTATTTGATGTTGCTTGGTGCATGACTTCTGTTTTTTTGGTGTTAATAGTGAGACCAAAGTTGTTGCAGGCCTTTGAGAAGCGGTCTATGGTGCTCTGCATGTTTACGACAGAGTCAGCATACAATGCACAGTCGTCAGCATAAAGTAATTCTCTAACAGTACTAGATTTAGTTTTCGTGTTTGCTTTTAGACGACGTAAATTGAAAAGACCACCATCCGTTCTGTAATTGATCATTATGCCTGCTGTTTCATTACTATGGTGTGTTTCCGTTAACATGGCTGTAAATAACAGGCTGAAAAGAGTAGGGGCCAGCACACATCCCTGCTTTACACCATTTGTGACAGGGAATGCAGGATATACTCCTCCGTCGCAGATAACACTAGCCATCATACCGTCATGAAATTGTCGTATCACAGTGACAAGTTTTGGGGGGCATCCGAACTTTGTAAGCACCTTCCACAGTCCTTCTCTGTTAACGGTATCGAATGCTTTAGTTAAGTCCACAAATGTTGCTAAGAGTTCACTATGTTGCTCTTGTGACTTTTCCTGAATTTGTCGTGCAGAAAATATCATATCAACTGTACCACGACCTGCACGAAAACCGCACTGACTCTCTGGGAGTAGCTCGTTTAGTAGAGAATTATTTAATCTGTTGAGTATGACACGAGCGAGAATTTTACCAGCTATAGACAAAAGTGATATGCCCCTATGATTATCGCAAGACTGTTTGGTACCTTTGCCTTTATATAGGTGCACTATAGAAGCATCTTTTAGATCTTGAGGCAATGTACCTGAGTTCCAGAAAATACCAAGAATGTCAGTTAGTTTTTTAATCAGCAGTGGTCCGCCATTTTTATAAATTTCAGCAGGTAAGGCATCCAAACCTGGAGCTTTATCATTTGACATTTGTTTAATCGCTATAATAACCTCTTGACTGCTTGGAGGTATATGGAGTTCTTCTCTTATCCTAAGTTGTGGTATTCTGTTTATGACTTCTTCATTTATTACTGATGGTTTGTTTAGGATTTCTTCAAAATGTTCAGCCCAACGATTTAAGATGTCATTTTTATTAGTGAGAAGCTTCGACGAATCGGCATTTAATAGAGGTGGTGATCCCGATGAGTGTGGACCATAGATAGTTCTTAAAGCCTCATAGAACCGCTTATAGTCCTTTCTGTCTGCAAACATTTGAATTTCTTCAGCTTTTCGACTTAGCCATTTATCCTTTATCTCTCTAAGCTTCTTTTGACAAGTGTTACGGATCTTGTTATAGGCTACTTTCTTGGACGGTGAAGATGCTGCCCCTTGTAGTTTCTTGAAAGCTTTGTGTTTCTCTTCTAACAAGGATGTTATCTCAAAATTGAACTGGGACACACTAGTAGGATGGTAGATACCAGTAAACTAATATATCTATTTTATTAAGAATTACAGTCTGGGAAAAGATGTTAGTGTTGACTTCTACTTCGGTACAAAGATGTATGCAAACAAGATATACATGATACAGCCATTGATACGGAATCATGGGAAGAAGATGCCATGGATCGTGTTGCATGGAAAGGAGAAATCAGGAATGGTATAAAGACAAAGGAGTAAGTAATACCAGTTAGTTCATCGGTTGCACTTCTAAGACGTCACTCAATAGCATACGACGGCACACGCTGTCCTCTGATTCCTTGTACCTTGTAATCATTGTATACCTTAGGCTTTGATTTGTTATGTGTCTTATTGTATTATTATATCCCACGGTTTATTTGTTTCCTCCCAAATCTTGCAGCTAAAATTGTTTATCGCTATAGTTACTTCCTGCTTGTTACATTCTGCAGGAATTGTAGGAAGCTGTGTTTTGAGTCACTTTCGTCTTATGTACTCTTTGCAGTTGGCGCGTATGTTTGTATGCTATTATCTACTATTTTAGTATTAGTCTGACATGCTAAATCATATCTGATATTAGCATGTATTGGTTCACTGGTTTTGATGTTTCTTTATTCGAAATCAAACATATACTTTTCTGATCTCATATTGCTGTACCTGTGAATAAATTCTTCTATATTTGTTTTCTTCTTCTTTCCTTCTTCTTTTACCCTTTACGGGCGTCGAGGGAGATACAATGTTCTTGTTCTCGCTTTTCTGGCAGCTTCAGATAATGTTATTTAGTGTTCTTGTAATGTCTCTTTGATGTTGTCGATCCAGCGTACTCTAGGTCTACCCTTGGCTCTTCTTTCTGTTTCTCCTCTCCTCGTATATGCTGTATAAACTAATGAATCACACAACATTCTTTCCAGATGACCAAACCATTATATCTATATTCATCGTCCACGTATATTTCACCTGAACCAATATGTCTTGTTTGAAATACTCATAAGATGGTGACGTTGATTCCTTTCACTTCACTCTTTGTGTTTTTCTATATTTTGAACGTTCATGAGTGTTCTCACATTTCTTGTACAAATGTACAAATAATTATAGTTTATTTCTTGTATGGTTTAGCAGCTGGTTGGCTGTCTGGATGCACATATTTCACATTTGTTTACCCATAAAACTAGACAATTCTTTAAACCACTTGGAGAAAGTCACCATATCTGAATAATTGTGTGTGGACATGCTATTTGCGTTGCATTACACAATAGAATTCTAGTTATGCAGGAAGACATAATTACACATGTGTAGTAACAGCCGTTTCATTATGTGACACCGCTGTGGTCTTCTGAATATCTAAAATGTGAAACTTATACTCACAGTTGGTTGCAATTTTTTTCTGTGAGGTCAATACCAATATAATACGGAATGTTCTAGTAATTCTATCCATAATGGCAACCTCTACCTAATACAGTTGACGAAGTGAGCAGTTCTGAAAAATAATCACATGCTCGCCACTACTATATATCCTATATATGTCGCGACTTCATGTAACCCTGATAGGTAAGGGTATCTGATATTTTTTCATATATCACAGGACAGCAGATTGAATTATGCGCCTTTCAATTCCTGTTGACAGGGTTATTCTACACCACGACTCGTAGAAAATCACTATAACCCAAAAATAATACGCTGATGGCTCCATCCTGAACAATATATGCAACCAAATATGTTTAGATATGTAGTTGATAATTTAATGATTGACTGATTGAGTTGAGAATATCTTAATTTAAAACGGTCATTTCTGTGTTTCTAATTATACATGGTACTCTGTTGCGCGTTATTGCTATCTTATTTATTTGATTATAATAACACAAATGACAACTACGAATCACAAAACGAGACTTACTTAAAGTTAAGACAGGATCCGTTGCAGGTTTTGATGTCATTACCTGTGTAATTTTTGAAACTTTCGGTATCATGATAAGAGACAGAGTGTAGTTTCCTGGTGATGCTCCAGAAACGTCCGCAACCATCGTGCATACAGTGGCATTGTATGCTGCGTCTGTAGTTGATACCGTAGTCTGGTAATAAACTTTAGTGGAAATCCCATAGTTTGTGCCAATCTAAAATGAAAATACGGTATTACACAATAAATTGTGCATTTTCCCTTAAAAACAAACATGGACGTTGATTAAATCTAACACATCTTTTTTGGATCACCGTGGATATTTGTTCTGCTGTATGCGTTTATACCCCATTTTAAAAATTTAACAACACTTTTCAAATTCAATTTAAAAAAAATGTTTATTGTTTATGCTGTATATAGCGAATATATGTTATATACATATTTCGTCAGTTAGAATCGTGTCTTGTCCTAGCCAAAAGTGTCGTGAAGCGTCGTGTGGAGCTTTTATCTTTAGCCAATTGTGTAGCGTTTCGTTTGTTGTTGCGATACCAAGTTGTTGTAGTATGTCTCGGGCATTATCAACATATCAACCTCTTGATCTTTCTCTTGCGCTGTAACCAGAAATTATTTTAGTTAGCATCAAGTTGTTTAACACAAATTTGCGCCCCTGTGTTACTGGCGCCCGAAAGGGAAACAAAGAATAGCAACACTGTTTACCTATCACGCATGTCGTAAAAGGCGACTGAGGAGGTTATGGTATTGAGTTGGCTGTCACATACCATATAGGGTCAGTGACCCAAATCCATGCTGAAGTCGGATGTGGCTGACCGAAAGGCGCAGATATCGCAGCAATTCTGTAAACCATGACACAACGCATTCCGTTCTCCGGACTACATCCTGCCAATATGTAGGAGTTTGAGAACGAACGCAGAAGAAGAAGAAGAACACGATTTATCTGCAATCGGTTAGAAACAAATGTTAGTGAATGTCCATGATCTGCTATGAGGTCAGCGACCACATCATGTTTGACGGCTGTCGTAAGATGTTAATACAGAGGTGTTAGAGGTGGTGATGTCTGTCACAGAACAAAATATTGATGAACGTAAGACTATAGTGGCCACTTTAACAGCACCGCTGGTAATAAACGATATCGCTGATGAGAAACTGGTCTCGTTGGAGAATGTAAAAGAGACCATAAAGAAAACATCAGATTAGATGGCACACCAGGTCCCGATGGAATACGCTACAGCCTCCTGAAAGATATTGCTGACGACCGGCTTAAAACAATTGTTGATCATTTCAACACAAGCCTGAAAACAGGACGCATACCAGAAGAGTGGCTACACTGCTACCTTCTCCACCCGGCAGATCCAGGCAAAGACACATCCGACATCAAGAATTATCGTATCATCACCTTACATAATGTTTACGGCACGGTACTGGAGAGGATAATCGCTAGAAGACTGGTATGTGATTTAGAAAATAGAGGCCTACTTCCTGACATTCTAGGTGTATACAGACCGAGTAGAGATACGACCACAAATGCGGCAATACTCGCCAATGTCATCTACGAGGGATTTCAGGCAATGGAGGAAACAATGGTCGCCACGGTCGACCTAGAAGATGCTTACAACATAGTCAGCTTTGGCCAACTAATACATCTGCTAAGCGAACTCAGCATCGACTGGTGGAAAATTCGATGGATATCAATAGTGTTAATGTCCAGACCTGTTGTTCTGAGATTGGGATCCTGGACATCAGAAATCAGAACTATAGCACCGGGATTACAACAGGGATCGCCAATATCACCTGTACTCTTTAACGTCTACACGTACAAAATAGCGTAGCTTCAAGACACTAGGCCCGGCAGGATACTAACATATGCGGATGACCTCTTGCTGTACAAGCACGGCAGAAACAGAAGAGACATGATTTATGAGGTCCAGCGTAGTCTAGAAGATGTGTCGCTCTAGTGTACTAACTACAAGGCAGTTATCAATCCCACCAAGGCAAATATCGTCTGGTTCTCACTGAACAACAAAATAGTCACAGACACATTACCAGCAGTCTCCTGCATGGGTATCAACATTTACAGTGAGCAGACGTTGAAATATCTATGCATCACTATTGATTGAAGTATATCTTTCCCGAAACATGTGGACAGTATCATTCAGAAAGCTGGGAATGGTTTCAGTGCAGTTAAAAGCATGGCATCTGCAGAGATGCCACAGTGAACCCTTTATCAGATGATGCAGGCAGTGGTATTATTATGTTGGACTATGGTTTAGGTTTATTGACACTGTCGCAAACACAGGCGGATAGATTGGAGAGAGTTCAAAATGAGGCCCTGAGACATGTCCTAGGATGCACAAGAGATACACTTATTGTGGCCATGAGGTTTCTCCTAGACCTACCTAGCATGAAATCAAGACACAAAATAGCCCAAGTTAAAGAATACTTCAAGGTCCCCAATAGTGATCATCACGTCTTACATCAATCTATAGGCATCACAAAAGGAACGCGAATCAAGAGAGGAAGGTCCTGAATGCAAGAGGCAAAAGATACCCTACTCAGAGTTTGTGAGTTGAAGGAAGTGGGAAGAGGTTGCAAATGGGTTACATTTGGCAAAGAGAGAAAATTATTGACAACAGTTGTGATACAGATAGGAGAGAGTGCCGCGACTGGACTGTCAACAAAACAGAGACAATGATCCAAGAACTCATACTGTAGCACTCGAAGCCACACGATACAATAATTTTCAAAAACGGCTCAGTAAACCAAGAAACAAACAGGTGTGGTTGGGGTTTCGTGGCATACCAAAGTGGCAAAAATTTGCTGAGAAGTCAGCTGCCTACCCCACTACAACATCAAGTAGGAAAATGGAAATAGAAGCGGTGACAGCAGCTCTCACCTGGTTGGCGACGCAAACACCCACAGATTCAGTGATTCTGTCGAACTCACAAAGTATGCTGCGCAAGAAAGAAAGATGTATAATCAGAACAGAATGGGTTATTCTTCTCGACAATTCACAGAGCATTACATGGATTTACTCACCTGGACATGCTTGGGTCAGGGGAAACGAAAGAGCCGATGTGTTGGATCGTAAAGCTTTCGTGAACGTTACCGAGATAAGAAGAGACAGGATTGTATTGATTAGAGCAGTCATGGATACCCTACGAGAGGACGAGGAGGAAGTCGAAAGTGACAATGTACATAATCAGAGAATGGTAGATATGGGAGCGACTAGAGGTGATGGGAGAAAGTTCTCCCTCTCCAGAAAGATCAGAAGAACGCGTAATCAGCAACTGACTGGGACACTGAGCTTATACACTTTAAGATTGCTGACGGAGCGACAAGTAGAGCATATATGGGAATGCCCCCACTTCTGTGACGCTTGTTCCTAGAATCAAGAAATGTCTGTCCATCTCACAGAGAGTAAAAGTGACCAAGAAGACATGCTGGGGAAGGATGTGTCGGAGTAAAAGATATCGGTTAAATGTTTCTTTTAGGTCTTCACTGCGTTATAAATAGCACACTGTTCAAACTTCTAATTAGCTGTCGTCATGGAATTCCGTGCAACACCACTCGGGTTGATATCACTTGGTGCCGTGACATCACATCTCCCGACGCAGACGAGAAAGTTTAGAAAACTTAACATAAGTAGGTTAAATGTCACAACCGCCCGTGTGTTGCCATGGCCCGAAAGGGGAGCATAGAATAGCAACATTGTTTACCTTTCATGCATGTTGTAAGAGGTGACTAAGGAGGTTATGGGATGGAGCTGGCTATGACATCCCATATAGAGTCAGTGACCCAAAGCCATGCTGAATTCGGATGTGGCAGGCAAAAAGGCGCAGATATTGCAGCAATACAGTAAACCATGATACAGCGCATTGCGTTCTCCGGACTACATCCTGCTAATCTCCAGGAGTTTGAAAAAAGGAACGCAGAAGAAGTAGAAGAAGAAATGTTACAATCACTGCACATGCCAATGCTACACTAATTCTAAATACTAATTTTAACGTTAACCATAATTCAGTAATACGCTGCGCATGCCCAATCACACTGCATAGGTTAGGTAATACCTCTCAGTAGAATGAAACTAGAACAAAGGTAACAGTGAAGGCCCAAATGAATGGCAGACTCACGCGGTCACTCAATCGTAAGCCCGTTTACTCTCTATACTTCTTGTTATAACGTGTACACATGATAACGTAAATGACATAGGTTTCACATGTGGAAATGGCCTTATTAAATGAAACAGAGCGGATCTGAGCTACACAGGGGCATGTGCAGCAACGACGGCGTTTGCAACGATTAGTGGTGTCAAACTGAACATGAAAATAAGACCTGAAAGTTTTTGAAAGTTGTTTGATGCCGAAGATTTCATCTGAACAGTTTTTATTTTTCCAATCCTAATTGTGTTTTGTTGAGCTGTGATTCTACATACTCGCGAATTCTTCTCTCTAGTATCTTACTAACAATTGTGTCTATGTGGCTTAAGAGTGATATGCCTCCATACTTAGTGCAATCACTCGTACTACCTTTTTTCTTTCAGATGGGAACAATCGGCGCTGTATTCTACTATTGTAGTGTTTTTGATACTCTGGAAATAAATATCGAAAATGTTCATATGACAAGCAATGTCATGATTTAACAAACTACTGTTATTTATAAATTCTTACTTTCTAATAAATTTTTATAGTCCGTCTGTTGTGTTCAAGTGCGACATAAAAAACATGTGTTCTACGTAGGCACTATTGTTTTTCTGTGTCACTGCAGTATTACCTTATATTGAATGTCTTAATACATTTTTAGAATATAATAATTATTATTCCGATCACAGCACAATAATATGTGTTGATTTAATAAATTAGGAACATCTACACATCATGTGTAGTGTGTATGTTTCTCATCATTCATCATGTGCCGTCTCGCAACGAAGGTTAGCTGCAACAGGCCTCCGATATCCCCTGTCTCTTGCTTTGCTGGTATGTTAATGGGTATACAATTAAAGCCTATTTGCAGTGAAGCAAATCTTTTCTACTTTTTATAGTTTCATTTAGTTTACAATTTCGTTGAATTATCCCATTAGCCTTGTACTCCCCAATATGCCTTCTGTACGAAAGACAAATTCACAGTCCGAGTTCATTATATATATATGTATTAACATTGGTAGTAGTCGAAGTCGTATTTCAGATAATTATGTTATAACAACCCTAAACATTAATGCACAGTGAGGTACACGGGGATTTCCATTGATCTCGTTAAATCTTATGGACAGAAAATTACTAAGATCCTTAAAGCACCTCTTTGTGGTGCCCACTGGGAACATTTTGCTTCCAAGACCGTGTGGTTCAATCTATTTAACTCCTCAATGATCATGTCCGCGCGGTTTCCCGGTACTCGGAAACTACAAAAGTTCCCGGTATGAACTAGTGTGTAGTTTTGTACAACCCGAATATTTGTAGTGTGAACTACAAAAGACAGTGAGTTTTATTAAGGAGACAGAATTACAGATATAGACATGTTTCAAGTGAACAAAAGAAGAAGAATGTCCGCTCATGTGGACCGGGAAACAATAGAATTGATGACACAAGAGAAATGATATGTCTAATTGATATATCTAATTAGCACTTTCCGTCCTCAGTAGACAAACTACTGTTGAAATACAGTGTAAGACAACAGTGTGTCTGAATTACCAAGCTTTCAATCCGAAAGCTCACCACGACTAAGGTAGTATGCACGATTCATGAGAAACAATGCTCACATGTTGAGTACATGGAAAGGTGGCATAGATCTACGGAAGCACATTATGCACAAGAGTGATCTATATAAAATGGAAATGATAGTAACAGAAATGTTCATGCTCAAGTATAAGTTTTCAGCTACATCCTGGTAGCAAGTGATGTGGAAAACATATAAACAAACAGGACATTATATAGTCCCAATGCGATGAGAAATGTGTGCAGAGTTTGAAACGTGGACAACGTGTTCATAATGTCGGTAAACGAGGATGAGTAAACCATCCTAATCGAGCTTAACCGATGAGCATCTCCTTGCACCGGAACTAGGCCCTTAGTCGAGATACGTGTCAGGTACAATGGGCCATCTAATTACACATACAAAGTTCACCAGTAGAGTAACACCTCGAGCGAGATAGATGTAGTCGACCATGTCTAGATCTCTGCTTACCTTCTCCTCATAAACTATTACATGGGAGATATTGACATGCAAAGTTCAAGGACATATTGTATGATAATATTGTTACGGTGTATATCCCATACAGATTCGCCAACTGACGACATATAAGGAAAGATGTCATGTGATAGGGAAGCGTGCCATAACTAAAAATATGACAAAAACTGATGTTCGCAAATAGAGAAAATCAATACTACGAGCTTACGGCACGTCATTTTACATGGCGGAAACCACACAACGTTTCTCATGCTGGTTATCGGACATTGCACGCAGAATAAAGCGAAATTCAAACTTGCGTAGCAATGGCCTACTTAATTAAGCAAAATAATACTTACGTGGAAGACAGGTAATGAAGGTTAACACACTACACAATATCACTAGCGGATGTTGGCATGAACAAATATGGTGCATACAACAGAACAAAACTCAGAATATAATCATACAAATGACAATACACAGGACAACGTCGACGTTTTGGACCAATAGGCCTTTTTCAAGATACGGACATAACATACAAACATAAAACAACCACAAGTAGAAATGAATGCGTGTCCGAGTGAAATATGGTAGTTAGATGACAGAAAGAACCATATTTTTTTCATGCCAACATCCGCTAATGATAGTGTGTAGTGTGTTAATCGTCATTTAGTAGGACTTCATTACCTGTCTTCTACGTGAGTATTATTTTCATTTATGTTCTACTAGCAGAACCACCTTCTATTAATTAAGCAAATAAGATAATGATGACACATGTAATAATTAAACATCAAATTTACGAAGGGAGTACTCACTGGGAATTGATACAGACAAACAGCTTCTGGATACACTTTGTTTGTGTAACAAGAAATAGCAACTTCTTTTGTCGAATACGCAACTGAAGAGTTGCAGATTGGTGTTTGTGGTTTTACTATGAGAATATATATATATATATATATATATAAAACAATGATATGTGAAAGCTATTTATGTCAAGTAAACTTATTTATAATTTGTGTTTCATCCCCCAATCAATATTAAAGTTTCTTTTGACATCTAGGTCCATTCTGTGCACAAGTAGGACCGTAGCACTTTTCTGAATTGAAAAGCTAACTAAAAATCTGAAATTGTATATATTTTCCTAAGAGACAGAGGCTCTGAGCGTCATAAAACCCCGCTTACCACCTTACATATATAATACAAATAATAAAGTTTCCTTATTCACGCCTTATTTTCTCATCTCTTCTTATAATAATGACAAGTATCGTTTGTCTGTGTTGACATGGAGGATGGAAATTGACACATCTTGACGTCAACAACATGATCTTTATATATCAATTAATTTGTTTGGATATGAAATTTATTTATTTAAACAAAAATAAAATGAATAATGTAATTTTTCGTACTTTTTTATGAAATTTGTTTTAGGGGATGTAGGAATGCATATTTTTTGACTTAATGAAGCAGTGGGTGTCCCATAGTTTCTGTCAATTCCTGGCATGGGGGAGAGGTGGGATTGATCCAAATTGGTGACGTAATAAATGGCCAACAATATAACATCACATTCATAAATATCACCATTACTAACCAAAGTGTGGTGTTCGTCTGTCGGAGTCGACGATGACCATTCAGCTCAACTGGAAGAATGATGACCGATAATGTATGCGATGTATCCGACAATGACTAATGAGTCTTATGCGTGCTTGGAATTGTCTGCCACACTCTTAGCATGCGTGGACGGAGACAATGGAACATTGAGCAGCACCTGCTTTTCTACTATCGCGTTTTATTACGCAGCATAACGACAGATGTTCTCTACAGCTGCTGCGCCACTCGTGATTTCTACGACGTCTGTAGGATCTCTTTTGTGATTCTCCCGTCAATTTGTGTCTTTTTTTGAAGTGAGATAGTGATGCCTTAAAATTGTCTTTAAAACACTTTTTCTGTCCTCCTTTCTTGTGGGAGCCAGTCTGGAGTTCTCCCTATAACAACATATAAGACAGGGTGGAAGAAGCAGAGGAGGACAAATAAAGGCATTGACAGACAACATCAAGGAATGGACAGGGCAAGATATTTCCACACTCATTAGCATCGCTGAGGATATAATTAGCTGGAGGACTTTGTGTGCTGAGGCATCCAATGTGGTACCGCTACGACCCTGTAGGGATACAGGTTTATTGATTGATTGATATAACAACTTCATTGACAGTATCTTTCATGCGGACCATGAGTCCTGCCAAGCGTGTCTGCGTGTTCAACAAAATTGTATGTATGCTTGCAGACTTAAATTTCATCAATACTTCACTGGTATTTTTATCAGTACTTCACTGGTATTTTTATCAGTACTTCAGTGGTATTTTATCCCACCATTTGATGTTTAGTATCCTACGAAGACAGCTTAGGTGGAAGTGGCTGAGTCTTCTAGCGTGTTTTGTATATACTGTCCATTTTTCACATACATAAAGGAGTGATGTTATTACTATAGCCTGATAAGCTATGAGTTTGGTGGCAGTTGTTATTTCCTTCTTTCCCAGTGTTTTTCGCAGTCTTTCAAATGTGTCACCTTTCGATATTCTGGTGTTTACCCGTGTCGATGTTTACATCTTATGAGAGTGTGATGCCCAGTTCGATGGAATTATTGACTGTTTCTTCTTTTTAGATTTTCATATGGGGATTAGTGTGATTTGTTTGATGTGATTTGTTTGATGTGATTTGTTTGATGTGATTTGTTTGATGTGATTTGTTTGATGTGATTTGTTTGATGTGATTTGTTTGATGTGATTTGTTTGATGTGATTTGTTTGATGTGATTTGTTTGATGTGATTTGTTTGATGTGATGTGTTTGATGTGATTTGTTTGATGTGATTTGTTTGATGTGATTTGTTTGATGTGATTTGTTTGATGTGATTTGTTTGATTTGATTTGTTTGATGTGATTTGAAACATGACCTCTGTTTTCTTTGTCTTGATGGTGAAACCAACGTTATGACAGGCTACAGAAAATTTGTTTAGGGTGACTTGCATACTTTCTGCAGAATCATCATACAGCGCGCAGTCATCTGTATAGAGTAGTTCCCTGACCATTGTGTCTCTCACCTTAGTTTTAATTTTCAAACACCGAAGATTGAAAATTGTACCGTCTGCTCTGAATCTTATTTATATCCCTACTACGTCACTTGATCTAGATGTGTCTGTCAACATGGCAGAATACACCAGGATGAGCAGTGTTGGAGCAAGAACCCATCTTTTTTTAACCCCATTTGTTACAGAAAAGGCTGGTGATGACACTCAATCACTGATAACAACGGTTGTCATGCCGTCATGCAAATGTCGCACTACATTGATACATTTTATACTTTTCGCTTCCCATCTTTGTACATGGTGTCAAATGCTATTTAAACCAGTGGTATATACCTGGCATAAAGTTCAATGAAATCGTCAATACAATGCTTAGAACTCATCTTGGACTATTCTTCAAAAGTCAGACGACTTCAATTTTATCTCTATTCTCATTGCAGACTTTGTGTATACGGTGTGTCGTCGGCAGCTAATTGAAAGCACATGAATTTTCAAATAACGATACTTTAGAATGATAGAGAGATTGGACAAATATTGTCTTTGTTGTAAGACTGTGTCAATCATTAGTTTCAATTACATACATAGTAGCGAAAAAGTTATGATTATTACTGCTCAAAATATACAGACTGACAGACGAACACGTAAATGTTATATTAAATGGCCGGTGACGACAAATAACGACATTTCGACCAAAGAACCTTAATCATGAAGACACATATGTTGACGTTTACTAAATTGCTTTAGTTATATTTTTATCTCACTACTTTGACTACAATTGAACATGTGGTATATGAACTGAATATATATGGAAAATGAGGACCTATTTTATAAAATTTACTCACCATATACTTCAATGCTGCAAACAACACCACCTAATCCTCCATCAGACGTACACTTATACGTAACTTCACGTCTGCTTACGTTCTTAATAGTGAGAAGGCTTTGATACGTCTTTCCATCTGTCGAGTTTTGAGCCGATGCTGAAAATCTGGAGGAAACATTTTGACAACCAAATTTACTGTCACAGGGCGACACTTGTACAAATTGTCCGTCTACTTCCAGGAACCAGGTTATGTATTTTGTATTAATTGGGGCATTGCAAACAATAGTTCCATTTTGACCTTCCTCGTATGGAGAAGTATTACATGCAGCACTTTCACCTAAGATAAATTGATGGTAATATGTAATAAAACTTTAATATGGATTTCAACACAACATAATGTTATAGTTTACCTCTGTCAACGTCAGTGGTATCTAGAATCGTGTCTTGCCATCTGATGTTCATATCTTTCCTGACACAAGTTTTGTGAAAGGATTAAATTTCCTCACATGACGTATATACACAGTCCATGTTTCACTAGCGTATAACAGCACTGGAAGTACCACTGCTCTGTTAACTTTCAGGTTAGTCTGAAGGTTAATGTAATTTCTGCGCTATACATTTGCGTACAATCTGCCGAAAGTGATGCTTGACTTGGCGATCCTTGTATACACGTCATCATCAATGTTGGCATTTTGTGATAAAGTACTTCCTAGGTATGTGAACATATTCACAACTGTCAGTATTACACCATTTACATTTATGCAGTGCTTGAGATAAATTTTACCAGGTGCTGGTTGTAACATAACTTCTGTTTTCTCTGTGTTAATAGTAAATCCAAAGCTGGTACAGACTCTGTAGAATATGACTATAATACTTTGTAGATCAGCCTCAGAGCTGGCATTTAGGGCACAGTCATCAGCAAATAGGAGATCCCTGATCCAGCACCGCCGAGGTTTGAACAAATTTCCATCTATGTGATATATGATGTCTACTCCAGATCTCTGAAAGCATTATGCAGCATTGCAGAGAACGTGATGCTAAATAGGTTGGGTGCTAATACACATTAATGTTTTACTCCATTTCAGACAGGCAACGTTTCAGATACCTCTCCATTATCCTGAACTCTAGCTTGCATTCCATCATGATATTGCTGCTCCATTGTGATACATTTCTGTGGACATCCATATTTTTCCATAATCTTCCACATCTCCTCTCTACTTACTCTGTAAAATGCTCTTGTTAAGTCTATGAATGCGGTGTACAGGCCACAGTATTGTTCTTGACATTTTTTCTGAAGTTATCTTTCAGCAAATACCATATCAATTGTTTCGCGTTCTTTTCTCTCACCACATTGATTTTTCGGTAATAATTCTTCATTAAGATGAGATGTAAGATGGTTCAATTGGATTCTAGAAAATATCTTTCCAGCGATGAACAGTACAGATATACCATGATGGTTGCTACAGGACAGTCGGTTCCCTTTACGTGTATAATCGTGTATAAATGTTGCATCCCTGAAATTTTGTGGAAGAGTTTTGTTTTTTTCCATGACATTTGAAAAAATTATAAGAAGTTTCTCAATGCGATTTTTACCACCATACTTATAATTTTCATTTTATTTTGCTGGATTCTATCCCAATTGTCCTACAATGTAAAGATATTTTCTAGAATCCTGTACAGCCTTGTGACGATATGGTACAGGGCGCTTCTGTGACGGTCAAGGTACCGCTTTCAATCCCGCCACAGGTAATTGTGCATCCGGAACGTTCAGAAAGCAATGGCAAATTACTGTACGTATGATTATTGCTTATAAAATCACTACACTTAAAAAATGCTGTGTTGATTGATACGTCCTGAATAGGATAAGCTACCCAAACAAATGCGTTAGGGAGAGGTGCTTTTTACACTAGAAAGTTGATGAATTGCTTTATTATTTTCCTCTAACGTAGGAATGTCACCTAGCACTTCATCGAGAGGAACCCGCGGTAGTCGATTGATACTCTCTCTTCATTTATTGATGATTGATTATTCAAAATGTGCTAAAATATTCTACCCAGAATTGCAGAATTTTATCTTTCTCTACGATTAATTTTGTTTTATTTGTGTTGAGAATGAGAAAAGATCCAGAGTAGGTTGGACCATAAAACGTTTCAAGTGCATCATATAAAGTTTCAAGTAGTATCATAGAAGTTTCTCAAATCGTTGGTGTCTGCAAATCTGTGTATCTCGTCTGCTTTCTTATCAGCCCCGAGGAGCAACATTCCTTGTGTTATTGATATTGACATTTATATTACTCAGACATAAATATACAAAAGTGTACACATCAGCGGTCAGCAACATTGGTCTGCTAATCCATTTCTGACGAGCCATGCTTATCTAAAAGTATAGTACGCACGGGCTTTGGAATTGTGAAAACACTGCTTAAAGCTTCAAATGACTTTAAATAGCTTTTGAGCACCAAACCAAAAGGGAAACGAGCAACCAGGTATGCAAATCAAATTTTTGTACATCTCTGGGATACATAGAAGAGTTGAATGTGTAGGAATAGCAGAAATACGGTTTATAGATAAAAATAGGAAATCAGGACGATCTTTAAAAATATAAATCAGGAAGACTGGTAAAACTATGCAATCAGAACTATAGGTAAAACTAGTAAATCAGGAAGATAGGTAAAACTAGGAAATTAGGAAGATGGTAAAACTAGGAAATTAGGAAGATGGTAAAACTAGGAAATTAGGAAGATAGGTAAAACTAGAGAAATTAGGAAGATAGGTAAATCTAGGAAATCAGGATGATAGGTCAAAGTAAGAAACCAGGAAGAAAGGTAAAACGAGGAAATCAGGATGATAGGTAAAACTATAACAATTTAAGCGTATTTGAGGTGTCACTATACGTAGAAACTAACATATACCCTAGTATAACTAAAAATATCTTCACAATGGTGCATAGTTGATGTCTCTTGTGTGACCTTTTCTTTTTGGTCAGTGATGAGAAAAGAAATGAAAGTGTTATTTAGGCAAATTATGTATACATACGAAAGTAATGAAAGTGAGATTAACAGAGGCTTAGTAATGAAAGTGAAATTAACAGAGGCAAAGTAATGAAAGTGAAATTAACAGAGGCAAAGTAATGAAAGTGAGATTAACAGAGACATTGTACATTTTCATAGAATGATAGAAATGAAATTGACATGGGTGAAAAACAAAGACCCAAAGAACCCACACATAACAATTAACTGGGAGAGTGTATATACGCTTCGATGAGTAGACATGAGTGTATGCCTCCAGTGCCGTGATATTGGTTATAATTAAAATAATTCATGATTTTAATGAAGTGCTCTGAATAAATTGTATGCACACATTTCTAATAATATATATGGCTACGTTATGAAATATGTCATCTTACATGATGGCATCAGTAGCAGTAGTGAAACACATGCCAGCCAAGTGAATCGATTATGTGATACTGACACCATTCTATATCAGACAAAGAGAAATATAATACATTATTACATTTCAAAATCATATAACTGTGAATTTCAGCAAACAATAACAAGAAATATAATAGGTATTTTATACAACATAAATGTAAGCGCTTACAGTATTTTGTTCTTTATCAATAAAATGTCTGGTCTCATTCTACTTCAAATGAAAAACAGATTATACTATCAAAAGTGGGTATGGCTTTTATTTTATTTTTGATGCAAAACAATGTGCAAAAAATGATTGAATTGCTAAAAATTTACACACAAAGTATATATTTCTCTCATTGTCTCCAAATGAAAACTTTATTGTAATGTACTTATGCAATTTTAATGTTTTGACTTTGGGCGATTGTTATTACAAGTTTAAACTAATGACGACGATATTAGTGAATCTTCTTCTTCTTCTTCTTCTTCTTCTTCTGCGTTCGTTCTTAAACTCCTGCAGATTACCAGTATGTAGTCCGGAGAACGGGATGCGTTGTGTCATGGTTTACAGAATTGCTGCGGTATCTGCGCCTTTTGGCCTGACACATCCGACTTCATCATATTGGTGAGTCTTATAATCACATAATTCCAAGAGAGTAGGAATGTATTTCTCTAATTCTGTCTGCAGGGGATAGATGTTTACTTCACTTTCCTATTGGTGTTTCTCTGATATTCTTTTCTGAATCTAAAGTTTACGCAAGATGTATTACATAGAACCATGTGCTGGAAAATCTAATCAGAGCAAAATTTGCCGTGACTTTCTTTCCGCCTGGAGGTTAGCTGCAACCCCTTTAAACCTTGCAGCGTTAGGGGGTAGAAGAAATCTCTGGAGATGGATTTTTTGTGTGTTTCATATATGTTTGTTTTTGTTGACTCTTCTATTTCTAAAATCTATTATATGTAAGGACTGCCCCTGGCTTTATATCCATCGTGTCTGTATTGCTGCAAATAAATAGGTTACTTGTCTCTCAGAAGTCAATTCTAGGCTCTTTAACATTTATAATAGTGAAGAAATAAATACCCGTTACAAATACTTCATACCACTAATAGAAGATGATAAAACAATTATAATAAAGTGAAGAACGACGAAGACGAAAACGGATGTGATAGACCTCGGAAGTCCAGGTCACAAAGTGGCCAACCGGGGTGCAAATAATCACAGTTCTACTGTGGAACTTGCATCAGAACGTACTTCACACTCCCCGGCGGAAATCATACGATAATTTCGTTGTTGTTACTTGAGAGCAACCGCTGAAGAAGAAAGAAGAAGAAGAACGACGAAAACTGTTGACGTTTCGGTCTATGATCTTCTTATTGGACAACAATACGACATCAACGAATAACACATAACACACTTTGTAGAAATAAAATGTATTTAACAAAATAGTAAACATACCCTTTACGGCCTACGGAAAGACGGTCATGTATTGCATACAATGTGTGTAATAACGAAAAATAGAGCAAATAGTGAGAACAATAACAATAAATACGTACAACATGAAGCAATGTAGAAGACTAAAGCATGGAAATAGGACAATATCTAAGGACACAAGAGTAATAGACAATATATATCATATGGCAAAATGTCAACTGTAGGTGCAATATTGTGTTAACGGACGTAGAAACAATCAATATAGAAAATACAAGGCGGTAATTATAGATCACGACAACATCAACTTGGAACACAGAAAACTAAGATATCAATAACCATACGATAAACATTCAAGTCCAGGGAAATATATGTACCAAGCACGAAGTTCCAAGACAATACATAAACTTCAGACACAAGAATATACGACTTAACACGCAGACACAGACAACATTTGTTGTTTAAAAAGCACAAATTGTGTGGTGTTACTTTTATACAATATAATATACAATATACAATTCGCTGATTGGATATAATTCAACTTATCGACTATGTGCACCTGATAATTCACTGTTTGTCATTTCCTGAATTGTACTCACCTCAAGATTCGTGAGGTCGAAAGAGGTCAGGTCTAAACAACATTTTTGGCAATAACTCGTGACAGGTTCATGAGAATCCAGTGAAACTCAAAAACACAAATGTCCATGACTATATTATTGAATGCCTATAAAAGATTGACGTGATCGAATAAATCCAATTGAAAAATCAATGGGCAAGTATGGCTCATTTCACTACAGAACAAAGATACATCATTTTTGGGCGCTTACAGCCAGGGCAATCACAAAGTGTAGTAGTCTGACAATTTTATATGATTAGAAGCACCATTTGCCGCCTTTTAGGGGCGATTTGAACTCTAACTCATTAGCAGACCGGTCGCGCAGTGGAAGACCCAGAATCACAACTTTGGACAAAGACCTCTTCATACAGCTGCGTTACCTCAGGAACCGATTTGCTTCTTCTTCCTTCATAGTCCACTCAATGCCAGCAGCTCGTAGAATATCAGATCAAACGGTCAGGAACAGGATGTACGGCACTGGTTTTTGGGCTAGAATACTCTACAGTGATACTGTTCTTACGTACCGGGATTGCCAGGACCGAATCCATTGGGCGAACCAGCATCGTCAATGGACCGTTGGGAATAGCTGGAGGCGGGTTTAGTTTAAGGATGAATCAATTTTTGTTCTACATCGATACGATAGACGGAGAATAGTTTACCAAAGAATCAGCGAGAGCATCGCCCATAACATAGTAGATGAGGCTCCTTAACGTTTTTGTGAAAGTTTACTGATGTTTGGAGGGGGGGTGTTAAACTTCATTGGGAAAAGTGACCTGATGGAGATAGAAGGACGACTGAATGCCTAACGATACTTCGAATAAACTTTTCATCCTTGCATCCTTCCAATTTAGGTCGCACGAGGGTCGATTTCTCAAAAGAATAAAGCTCGACCTCATGTCGCACAACTAACCATCGTTTTCCTCGCTGACAGCAGCTTCCACACCATATTGTGCCATCAGACATGAACCCCCATATAACACTTATGGGATGAGCTCGACAGACGACTGTGCCAGACAGACGGGGCTCCAGCCAATCTCCGAAAGAGGTCTCTTCCACTGCGGGAAGAGTGGTCAGCTATCCCACAAAAACCAATCCAACGGATAATAGGACCCATGTCACGGAGATGTCGTTCTCTGATACAGGCCAGAGGAAGCTATACACCTTACTGAAACGGATGTCTCAATTGCAAAGAATAAGTTTCCAAACCAAATATAATGAACATCATTTCTTTGTTAAAGCTTGAAATGTTCTTTATGCCAAGTTGGTCACATTAATTCAGTAAAATAAAATGGTGGTACACGTTTGAAATCGAGTGTCTATTAGCATTGCGATACTGTTACGTTTATTGATGTGTGTGAACACTATATATGCCCTGGTAAGTCGGTAGTTTAAGTAGACAACAAGCTATCATACTTAGAACGATTAACAAGTAAATGTAGCGCTTTGAACACTCGTATAAGTCGAATAGAAAATGTGTTTCTTCTGTTAGATGACCCCATATTATGTAATATCAATTCGCGATATAATGAAATGATGAGGTACAGTATGTTGATAAGACACATATCACATCCAAGCTTTTATGGCACATTGATTTACGTTTTATGGACTACATACATTCAACCAGCAGGAGTATGAGCACATAAACTCAGATGAAGAATATGTATATATTACTTTGCACAATTTGTACACATTACTTTCCTCGAATGGTTCCATGAAGATTGACTTTATTGTACTCGGTTAACTCCACATGTACCCCGTGTCTGTGAACTGAGCTGTAAGCCGCCCGGTGAGGGTAAATCTACTTTATAAACAAGACACACTGTGTGGAATTCGATACTGATTCCTGGGCACAACACGAACAGCTTAATTACGGTTCACTTAACTACGCAATCCCATTTATTTACATCTTTGTTCTTTTAGAAACATCGAAGATATCAAATGTTGGTAAATAAGATATTAATCATCGGACATATTAATAATCATACACATATTCCATTTGATGCACATGCACATTATCAACAAGTTTATTTACAATTCTCTAAACGAAATCTTCAAATAGATCGTCAGAATAACATGGTGTTAGATCAAAGCAGAATAATAATTTACATTAGGTAAACATGCAGAAGATACGGTCCGTTCAACAGAAGAATGCACAGGAACTATACATCATAGTAAAACACGTATGCAAATCAAGTAGGGAATATGGACTAGATATTCCTGTCCAAAAATACATGATATAATGTTTATCATTCTGTATATATTGTCCTTTCCTCGATTTTACATTTAAGTATCATTTGATTATATGACGATTGGTTATCAGTCTAGGGGACGTTTGGTCGTTTGAAATGCAATACTATTGTGACGTCTCAAAACGTTAGTGACTTCTGCAATCGTTCTTATTCTTCGTATTCCCCTGTCTCTAGTTGTTTCCATTGTCATGGTGTATGTTCCTGTTGCTGTCCAATAAGAGTTTATTCTCATTAAATTTCTGAACCTTTCCAGTGGCAGTTTTTTTCCAATGTATTTGACCACAGAAGCTGTTCCCACAGATCTTGTAATATATTCATTCCTCACATGATCTCTTCATGTTCTGTTTTCTTCTGTTCTTAGACATCTCATGTCACATGTAGTAAGTTTCTCTTACGACATCTGACATTGATAACACAACGTTCGTTCTCTCGACATATCTTCACTCTCGATTTGTTGTTTAATGGCAGATTGATGTGTTTCCAGGGTGAGTTGTTTTTCTGATCTGTGATTTATTTTCTAATTGTCTTAATTGTTGCACAATATCAAACAGGATTTTGTGAACAGTCAAATTTCCATCAATTTCCTGAACCTGTAAATATTAATTATCAATACATGAAAAAATACTACCCACAATACTATCAATACACACAATACTATCAATACACACAATACTATCAATACACACAATACTATCAATACACACAATACTATCAATACACACAATACTATCAATACACACAATACTATCAATACACACAATACTATCAATACAATAAATACTATCAATACAATAAATACTATCAATACAAACAATACTATCAATACAAACAATACTATCAATACACACAATACTATCAATACACACAATACTATCAATACACACAATACTATCAATACACACAATACTATCAATACACACAATACTATCAATACACACAATACTATCAATACACACAATACTATCAATACACACAATACTATCAATACAAACAATACTATCAATACACACAATACTATCAATACACACAATACTATCAATACAATAAATACTATCAATACAATAAATAATATCAATACAAACAATACTATCAATACACACAATACTATCAATACACACAATACTATCAATACACACAATACTATCAATACACACAATACTATCAATACACACAATACTATCAATACAATAAATACTATCAATACAAACAATACTATCAATACACACAATACTATCAATACACACAATACTATCAATACTACTCACAAAATGCATGGACAAATGAATAATACAGTATAGTAGCATCGATATTTATTATTAAATAGTTGATGTTCCGAAAAACTCTAAATGAATTTGGTGTAGATACTATCACAGAAATTTGCAATGACATATACGAAACAGGACATATACCTAAAGACCTAACATCATCAATATTCATACCACTACCTAAGAAGCCCAGGGCTGTTGACTGTACAGAATATAGAACAATAAGTCGAATGAGCCATCTAACTAAAATACTTCTCAAGATAATACATGGAATAATTAAGAACAAAAAAGACATGGAGGTCGGTGAACAACAATTCGGATTTAGGAAAAACAAAGGAACTAGAGAAGCTATACTGAGTATCCGGCTAGTGATAGATACACATATAGAGGTCCAAAAAAGTATCTATATTTGCTTCATAGACTACAGCAAGGCCTTTGACAGAGTCCAACATGAAAAATCAAATGTCTTCAAGAAATAGGCATAGGTGGAAAAGACATCAGACTGATTCGAAATATATACTGGGAACAAAATGCACCAATAAGGTGTGAAAACAGCTACTCTCCATACATAGAAATAAGAAGAGGGGTACGACAAGGATGCATTTTATCACCAAGACTATTAAATATCTATACAGAGAATATCTTAAAAAATATAGAAGAAATACCAAGACTCAAGATCAATGGGAAAATAATAAACAACATTAGATATGCAGATGACACTGTTCTTTTGGCAGAAAGTGAACATGAACTACAAAGACTAATAGATCAAGTCAATAAATCAAGTAATGAATATGGACTGGATATAAACATTCAAAAAACAAAAACCATGATAATCAGCAAAAACACAGAAGAACAGGAGGTAAACATAAACATACAGGGAGAGAAACTACAACAAGTAAAACAATATCAATATCTTGGACACATAGTCACAAATGATGGCAGATGTGAAACAGAAGTTAAAAGGAGAATAGGAATGGATAAAAGTACCTTCAATGACATAAGGAAATTATTAATATCTAAACAAATTACAAACAAGTTAAAAATGAGAATTATAAAATGCTACATCTATTCCATAGTAATGTATGGCTCAGAAACATGAACACTAAATAAACAATTAGAAGACAAAATTGATGCCTTTGAGATGTGGGTATATAGAAGAATAGGGAGAACATCATGGAAAGAGAAGAAAACAAATAAAGAGGTGCTAAAGACACTTAATATGAAGAAAGAACTACTAAGAGAAATAAAGATCAAGCAAATAAAATACTGTGGACACATTAAAAGACATAACACCTTATTGAAAACCTTACTTAAGGGTAAAGTCAAAGGGAAGCGAGCATGAGGTAGGCAGAGATACACGTGGGAGAGTAACATCACACGATGGACAGGTTACAGTCTAGCAGAGTGCACCACCAAGACAAGAGACAGGAGATATTGGAGATACGTTGCAGCCAACCTTCGTTGCGGAGACGGCACTTAATGATGATGATGATGATCTTCCGAAATATTCATTCATTCATTTTCCGTTTGCGCTGAAGTTAGATGCATATGGCAGAAGTCAGATTTCTCCAATTCTGTCTGTTGAAAGCTATTCTGTGCAGTTCTTGGATGGTATGTATATTGATTGTTTTACTTTCTCTAAGTATTGTTCTTATGTGTGTTTCTTTTGGTCTACCCCTGACTCTTTTGCCTGTAGGTATCCATTCAAGAGATTGGTGATGTATTCTGTTGATGTCTGCGCGTAGGACATGCCGGATGTGTTTGAATGGAAAAGAATTGGAATGAACTGACTTCTGTTACACAAATCGGTCTGGATTTTACGATGTTAGTTGATGAATCCAACAATTGACGGAGTGACCCAGACTTGATTAGAGAAACACCCTCCATCAACGGACGTCAATACAGAAATATGGACAATGAAAAAACAGCTACAAGACACAATTAATGCCATTGCGTTTGGGATAAATAAAATAATACGTAGAACTTAATGGAAGAAGACAAGGATCAATCGGATCTAGCACAGCTGTTTATGAAAATAAAAACGGTTAAACAACAAAATTTGTTAAACAAATATGATATTCTGAGCATGTTTTAAATCATGACAGTTCGTTTAAAAACCTTACCTGGACGTAACGTTGAGGGTACATCACAAAACGACGAAATATGTGTGGGGGTGCATAGTTAGATGGATAAGATAGTGTTTGTCAGCTTGCACCACCAAGCCAAGAAACATTGTATGACGGAGATTCGTTGCAATCAATATCCCATGCAGACACGGCATTTGATGATGATGACTCGCCGTGAAGATTGAAACAAAATAACATCGTACATAATTAACAGCCTACATTGTATGCTATGTTTTTTATTCAATGAAGTAACAGCCTTTATTGTATGATATGTGTTTCATTCAATGTGGATATAGCTGTCACGGAAGATTAACTTCAAAATGTGTTCACAGAATATAAAGAAAATCGACGTCTGTATGTGTGATCTATGTCTGATAAGAACCATATTCTCGCGACGTCACCTGCACAATTTAATAGAGAACGTGACATATTCCATCATCATCATCAAGTGCCGTCTCCGCAACGAAGGTTGGCTGCAACGTATCTCCAACATCTCCTGTCTCTTGTCTTGGTGGTGCACTCTGCTAGACTGTAACCTGTCCATCGTGTAATGTTACTCTCCCACTTGTATCTCTGCCTACCTCTTGCTCGCTTCCCTTTGACTTTACCCTCAAGTAAGGTCTTCAATAGGGTGTCATGTCTTTTAATGTGTCCAAAGTATTTTATTTGCCTGATCTTTATTTCTCTTAGTAGTTCTTTCTTCATATTAAGTGTTTTTAGCACCTCTTTATTTGTTTTCTTCTCTTTCCATGATGTTCTCCCTATTCTTCTATATACCCACATCTCAAAGGCATCAATTTTGTCTTCTAATTGTTTATTTAATGTCCATGTTTCTGAGCCATACATTAATATGGAATAGATGTAGCATTTTATAATTCTCATTTTTAACTTGTTTGTAATTTGTTTAGATATTAATAATTTCCTCATGTCATTGAAGGTACTTTTAGCCATTCCTATTCCCCTTTTAACTTCTGTTTCACATCTGCCATCATTTGTGACTATGTGTCCAAGATATTGATACTGTTTTACTTGTTGTAGTTTCTCTCCCTGTATGTTTATGTTTACCTCCTGTTCTTCTGTGTTTTTGCTGATTATCATGGTTTTTGTTTTTTGAATGTTTATATCCAGTCCATATTCATTACTTGATTTATTGACTTGATCTATTAGTCTTTGTAGTTCATGTTCACTTTCTGCTAAAAGAACAGTGTCATCTGCATATCTAATGTTGTTTATTATTTTCCCATTGATCTTGAGTCCTGGTATTTCTTCTATACTTTTAAAGATATTCTCTGTGTAGATATTAAATAGGCTTGGTGATAAGATGCATCCTTGTCTTACCCCTCTTCTTATTTCTATGTACGGTGAGTAGCTGTTTTCACACCTTATTGATGCAGTTTGTTCCCAATATATATTTCTAATCAGCCTGATGTCTTTTCCATCTATGCCTATTTCTTGAAGACATTTGATTAATTTTTCATGTTGGACTCTGTCAAAGGCCTTGCTGTAGTCTATGAAGCAAATATAGATACTTTTTTGGACTTCTATATATTTATCTATCACTAGCCGGATACTCAGTATAGCTTCTCTGGTTCCTTTGTTTTTTCCTAAAACCGAATTGTTCTTCACCGACCTCCATGTCTATCTTGTTCTTAATTCTTTCATGTATTATCTTGAGAAGTATTCCAACATATTCCAACTAGCTTCTAATTCCTTTCAGATAACTGATCTGGTTTTTTATAATGTCTAGTCAGTCTACTTCATTCTTTATTCGTGTATTTTACAAATATATATATATATATTATATAATATATTATATATATTATATATATATATATATATATATATATATATATATATATATATATATATATATATATATATATATATATATATAATAT